>OY757924.1:13322136-13419636 GCA_963585895.1 Sepioteuthis lessoniana
AGATTTTTAGACTATTAAACACATTCTTTATGAAGGATTTTGCTATAGAAATCCATAGCAATGCTATTAAAGGTTTGCTTGACTTTTATGGCATATCAACCATTGTTGGTTATTTAATGCCAAATCCTGTTTTATATATATATTAAACATATGATTTGTTAACTTATTTTGTAGATACATTTTTAAACGAGCCTGACCTCATTTCTTTTGAACAGTTAAATGGTTTCAAGTATTTTTATCTAACCCTAATATTCCTATTTACTATTCACACAGTTAAATGGTTCCAAGAATTGCTATCTAATACAAATTTAGTATTTAGTGTAAGTACAGTTTCAATGTCAAAAACAGTTCCATTTCAAACAATTCAGTTTAGCATTAACACACAGTTTAATTGTCAAAAACATTTCTATTTCAAGTTATTCAGCTTAGTCAAACAGTTCTAATTCAAACAATTCAGTTTAGCATAAGTATGCAGTTTAGTTCTATTTAACCCATACAGGTGCTACCATTCTGGGCCAGAGTGGACCTGGAAGCAATGGCAATGGAGGGGTGTTCCGCATTCCCCAAAGGTCCAGCATCACTGGAACATCCCCATCAGATTGTTTAGTGTCATATCCAGGACACTCGTTGCGGGGGGGGGTCTTACCCCTCTGCAGAGGTGCAGTCAGTGTATTCAACAGTCCCAGCTGACTAGGCAAGCAATCATATGGTTTCAAGTAACTAATTATAATCCACACAGAAATCTATAACAATGTTACTATAGAAAAACACTGCAAATAGTCTTACTATAGAAAAACACTGCAAATAATCTTACTATAGAAATACATTGCAAATATAACTTCTATGATTTTCAAACGAGTCATTATCATTACAAGTGTTGTTCAAAACAATTCAATTTATTCTTTAGAAATGATTTTGTTATAGAAAAACATACCAATACTATTATAGAAATAGACTGCAAATAATGTACTATAGAAATACATTGCAAATATATCTTCTATAATGTTCAAAAGAGTCAATATCATTACAAGAGTTGTTCAAAACAATTGAATTTATTTTTTATAAATGATTTTGCTATAGAAATGCATTAGAAGTCATGTTCAAACAGGGCAAGGTAGAAATACCTCCCACATTTTAAATTGTCACCTCTGTGGTGCAAGTGAACTTAGACAAGTGGTAAAAGTAGTTCCATCTAGCTAATTGTCTTACCAATTGTTTTTTTTTCTTTTCTTTTTAGATACAATCACAGCTTGGACCAGCAGGATTTTAAAGGTTGACAAAAAAAAAAAAAAAAAAAAAAAATCAACACCAAGTGGTATTAAAAAAATTACTTGTTTAAATAAAATTTTCTTTTAATCAATCAAACTAAACACCAAATAAGAACGTAAAGATCTCTGTGTAGCGATTACAGATTCACAAGTTTTAAAAACATTGCACACTGGTTCAAGCCATAATTGTAACAAATCATATCTAGAAAAAAAATGGTAAGACAGTGGAGCTACCACAATAACTTGCCCAAGCTCACTTGCATCATACAGGTGACAGTTTGAAATGTGAGAGGTTAGACTGTTTGGTTGGGTTTGATGGTATATCAACCTTTCCAGCTTATTTAATGCCAAATCCATTTTTATGCAAATAATCAGTTCTTTTTCAGTTTAGCACGAGTACACAGTTTAATCGTCAAAAACAGTTCTATTTCAAGCTATTCCGCTCAGTCAAACTGTTCCAATTCAAACAATTCAGTGTAGCGTAAGTACAGTTTCAAAGTCAAAAACAGTTCTATTTCAAGCAACTCAGTTTAGCATAAGTATACGGTTTAAATGTCAAAACAATTCAGTTTAACATAAATATGCGGTTTAAATGCGGACATTGCTTCTTTACAGCATATGAATATAAAAAGATTCTTACCTGAACTCGATGCAGATAAAGTGATACATGTTTTAAAAAGATTTCTTGAACTTCAGATGGTTCTATTGTAGTTTCAATAATAGCTAGAAAGAAAGAAAAAATAAGTTATATTAGATTGTATCAAAAGTTTTTTTACAACCAAACTTTACTATAAATCCTTTTTCATTTTTTTTTTATGTACACATCTAAAGATTAAGATTTCATGATTATTTTAATCCTTTGAGAGTTTTCCACATCAGTGCATATGTAAAATATACATATATGTAAAACGCTCACATGCATAGGAATCCCAAAACACTGATGACTCTCGGTAGTTCAGGTACGAAACTTATTACCTTCTTCACTTTTAGGTTTTTCGACACGAGGAGAGAGACACACAATTTCTACTATGCTGACTGTTCCATCTGACCCAACAACGTGTGTCGCATCCCGTAGTCCATAACTGGACTGGCCTCACTCAGGTCCAAAAATCAACTCGCTTCGTCCAGCTTCAAATCTCAACTCTGCTTTTTTTCAAAAATCACCCAAAATCCTCAGCCTATCACTTCCGGGCATGATGTCATTCACATCCCCAGTCCCATTTCCTATCCGGGGTTTTTATTATGACATCTGTGATGGTCACATCCTCCGCGCACGAGCGTGAACACCTGCACTCAATGTGTGCACCTGCACGTGCACTAAACCGATTAGTTCTAAGCCTAACTAAACCGAAAGATAAGATATAACCGACGAAAAATGATAATATAAAAAAAAATCCTTCCACAATTATATAACATATAGCAGATAGTCTTCCACTGGAGTCAGAAAGTCACCTCAAGTCTCCAGGACTTTCCTCAGTATTCTGAACGACCTCAACAATGGTGCAGTTTGGATGGTCTCCACCAGCCCTCTTTTTTCCAAGCCCTCCAGTCCTTGAATCAATCCTTTCATGACTGTACCAGGTGTACCAATTACAATTGGTATAACCGTCACTTTCATGTTCCATAGTTTTTCATTTCTCTAGCAAGGTCTAAGTACTTATCTCTCTTTTCACTTTCCTTCAGTTTTAACCCCATGATCAGCCAGAATGGCAAAGTCCACTATTTGGCAGGTTTTCTTTTCTTTTTTTCTTTTCTTTTGTTGACAATCACTAGGTCTGGCCATCTGGCCAAGATTAGATGATCCGTTTGTATCTCAAAATATAATTATTATTATTATCATTATTATTACTTTTAGAGAAAAATTGATAAACAAGGTAATCTAAGAAGAAGAAAGTTGACGATATAAAGTTTCAGTTCTAACAAACTATCATTATAATGATAATAACAGTTATAAAAGTTTTGAGGTGTTTTGATTGGTGCTCGTTCATGATGTGTATATCATATGACTGAAGCAGTTTAAGCTGCAGCAGTACTCAATGTGGTAGGTAGTGTTGTGCTAGTTGGTGTGCTGACATGTTGTGCATTGCTTCACTCGGTGATTTGAAAGCTGCACAGATGAATGTACAACATAGTCTAATTCGGAAACTTATCCTTTACGAATTCAAACTGAGTATTGATATCGCAGGTGCACCCAATGATATTTGTAGTTGTATGAAAGGTGAAAGCCCAACTGATCACAGTAAAGAAACTAGATGGATCAAGAAATTACGCTCGGGTTGCAAGAACCTTGAAAATCAGGTACGGTCAGGTCGGCCAAAAACCATGGATTCCAAGGCCGCCATGCTACAAGCCATAGAGGCAAATCCAATGAGTAGCTTGGCATCTCACTGCCCAGTGTGGTTCATCCCCTTCATGACCTCGGCAAAAGCATCTGAACTTTTTGAATTAAGCCTCATGTCACAAAAATAATCGAAAAATTTTCTCTCACCCAAGTACTTTCATATTCAAGCTTTAAATATGAAAGACTCATAATCCCCAGACAATGTGACAACACTTTAAATTGTTTGCTTGATTAATTTGGTTTAAAGGCATGTTAATCTGTTTAGGGTTATTTCATGCCTAGAGAGTCAAATGTTTGTGTTAAGTCCCTATCAAATAGTGTCAGTGTTCTTTTGTTATATATACTCATATAGTTACATGTGTGTAGGTTTCGGAGTTTGTTTTTTTGTGTTTGGCATATTTAATTCACTATATTTTCTGGCATAAATGTATTTCTTTCAGAAAGGCTATAATGTCTATTTTCACTTTTTCAAATACCTCTTTCATACTTTTTATATTGTGGTAGTATTATTGTCGGGTAAGGGCAAAGTCACCACATTCTACCAAGATGTGTTTGACTGTATATTTTGTCGGGCAAGCTAAGCATTCAGGTGTTTGTTTTTGAGTCAGCATGAAAAAGTGGGTGAGTCTCATGTGACCAATACACAACTGGGACACTGTCAATTGCTCTCTGCATTTTCTTGGTGCTCTCATTTACATTGGAAGGGTTTAATAGAACGTAGTTTATTGTCTTGGCAAAGGTCCCAAATCTAAAAGTGTATTTGTTTATTGCGAGTTTAGGTCAGTGTATGGTATTTTGTTAACTTTTTGAATAGCAAGATTTTCTTTTTTTTAACCACTGACACAAACAGCCAAGTGATGAAATGGCTAGTTGGTTGTTTGGGTTTTATGGCATATCAACCTTTCTAGGTTATTTAATGCCAAATCCATTTTTATACAAATAATCAGTTCTTTTTCAAACAATTCAGTTTAGCATAAGTACACAGTTTGATTGTCAAAAACATTTCTATTTCAAGCTATTCAGTTTAGTCAAATAGTTCTAATTCAAACAATTCAGTGTACAGTTTCTATGTCAAAAACAGTTCTCGTAAGTACAGTTTCAATATCAAAAACAGTACTATTTCAAACAATTCAGTTTACCATAAGTACACAGTTTAGTTCTATTAGATCCATAGATAGGGCCCAATGAGGTGCTACCACTCCAGGCCAGAGTGGACCTGGGAGCAATGGAAATGAAAGGGTGCTCCAGATTCCCCAAAGCTACAGCATCACTGGAACCTCACCATCAGATTGTTTTGTGTCATATCCAGGATACTTGTTGCAGGGGGGGGGCTTACCCCTCAGCAGAGTTGCAATCGGTGTATTCTACAGCCCCAGCCAACTGAGCAATTGATGAAATGCTTATAGAAGGATTCAAAATACTAAAAATACTCAAAGACTTAAGGAAAAAAAAAAAATCACCAGAAAAGAGAAGAATGTTTTTAAAAAATGGGAAAGAAAAATCTAGAAATATCTTTAGAATAAAAAAAAGTTAAAAATCTTTAAAAAATTTAAAAAATGACATACCATCCATTAGCGTATGGTAGAGCCACCAGTTGAACTGACCGTTGACAAAGAGATCTTTCTTATAGGTGAACACGTACTGCAGTAACACATTTTTAAGTACAAGGCCTGTCTGAGTGGGTACCTGAAATGAAACGAAATGTTAGCTTTAATAAAAATGGAAATAAAAGAGGCAAAATTAAAAAAGTAGAAAAAAAAGACACAATGACAAAAAAAAAAAGCAGGTCAAACATTTACAAAAGGAAGTGACATTCATACAAAATTTCAAGGTTCGGTAGTTTGGTTTTATGGCATATCAACCATTGTAGGTTATTTAATGCCAAATCCTCTTTATAATAATATATTAAATATATATGATTTGGTTTGGTTGGGTTTTATGGCATATCAACCATTGTAGGTTATTTAATGCCAAATCCATTTTGATACATATACACAGTTCTGAAGGAGACCATATCCTCTTTAAAGAGTACGGATGTAACTTGCAAGACACATTCAGGTTAATTGGCTGAGCAATTAGCATGACTAGTTAATTTGGCATCACTTGTGTGCAATGTGGACCGGTGGCTCAGAGGTTATAATAATTATGCAGAAGCGTATTTCCAATCTTCTTGGGAAGACGTGGCCCTGGAGGCAACCGTATCCTCTGTAAAGAGTACGGATGTAACTTACAAAACACACTTAGGTTAAACAGTTCTATTTAGAACAATTCAGTTCAGCATAAGTACAGTTTTTTGTTTACAAACAGTTTAATGTAAAAACAGTTCTATTTCAAACAATTCAGTTTAACATAAGAACAATTTCTTGTTTACAAACAGTTTAATGTAAAAACAGTTCTATTTCAAACAATTCAGTTTAGCATAAGTACACAGTTTACTTCTATTTGACCCATAAATAGGATCCTATCAGGTGCTACCACTCCGGACCAGAGTGGACCTGGGAACAATGGCAATGAAGGGGTACTCTGCATTTCCAGTCTCCCAGGCCATTAGTGAACATTCTACCACTTGGCAAAAGGGCCAGTAAAGAAATGAAAATATAAATTTGTACATCAAATTTCCTATTCATTGATTTTCTCCTCTTATCCGCCACCAGTGAAATTCTTTAATTAACACCAACACAGGGATATGCCGGCCAAGAAAGACTTACATACATCAGCTTTGTGTGGAGACAAGAGGTAGACTAGTGGACAAGCCAGGAGTGACTGATGATAGGGAGAGATGGCAAGAGAGAACATAACAGAATGATCATGATGATGATATATTAAATGATGATTTTGCTGATGATCATGATGATGAGGATATATTAAATGATGATTATGATGATGATATAATAAATGATGATCTTGTTAATAATTAATGATGATGATGATGATATAATAAATGATGATCATGATAATGATATATTAAATGATCATGATGATGATGATATATTAAATGATTTTGATGATGATTATGATGATGATATAATAAATTATGATCTTGTTAATGATCATGATGATGGTATAATTAATGATGATGATGATGATATAATAAATGATGATCATGATGATGATATATTAAATGATCATGATGATGATGATATATTAAATGATTTTGATGATGATTATGATGATGATATAATAAATGATGATCTTGTTAATGATCATGATGATGATATAATAAATGATGATTATGATGATGATATAATAAATGATGATCTTGTTAATGATCATGATGATGATATATTAAATGATGATTATGATGATGATATAATAAATGATGATCTTGTTAATGATCATGATGATGATATATTAAATGATGATTATGATGATGATATAATAAATGATGATCTTGTTAATGATCATGATGATGATATATTAAATGATGATTATGATGATGATATAATAAATGATGATCTTGTTAATGATCATGATGATGATATATTAAATGATGATTATGATGATGATATAATAAATGATGATCTTGTTAATGATCATGATGATGATATATTAAATGATTATCATGATGATGATATATTAAATAATGATTTTGATGATGATCATGATATAATAAATGATGATTTTGTTCTAGTTCTTTCAGGAATAGCTCAAAAAACATTTTTTTTTCATTTCCACAGTTGAAATTATTAATAAACACCAGCAAATTTAGAGGGTAAAAGTCATTAAGCTAAAATTCAAGTTTTATTTACAAGTGAAGCCAATCTCTTGGCATTCATAAGCCATTCAGTCTTGAAATGTAAATTCTCATGAAATAAACATCTGATAATGATTAACTGAAGGTTGAAAATAATCAGAATAAACATTTTTACTAATGTTTACAAAGCTATACTTTTTGTTGATTTTATATATATATATATATATATATATATATATATATATATTTATAAATATATATTTATAAATATATACATTGATAACAAGGTAATCCAAGCAGAAGGAGAGATCTATTGAGAAATAAAATCATCACTCTAAAGCGTTTCGGTTCTAAAAAATACAAAAACCAAGGGAAAATCTATATATTGGGAATGAGCTGGTCGTTTAATTCAATACTTTCCCCGATATATAGATTTTCCCTAAATTTTTGTATTTTTTAAACATCCACCATTGATTTAACCTCACTAATATCATCCCTCCCAGTGCTGATGATGGTTAATTAGAACTGAAATGCTATCGTGTCGACTTTGTTTCTCAATAAATCACTCCTTCCACTTGGATTACCTTGTTATCAATTTTTTCTCTATTTATTGTCGGATTATACTCCATTATTCACTTATATATATATATATATATATATATATATATATATATAAGTAATATCCAGTCAGTGTCTGTGCAACTTCAAGCCTAACAAGTAAAGTCATCTGACGAGAAGGAGAATATGATAATATTATCCAGCGAAATAAATCTATAATGACAATTTCGCCAGGTTTGAGTTTCCTTCTAATTGCTATATATATATATATATATATATATAGTAAAATGACTTCAAAATACAATTTAAAACCAAATAATCGCGATTTCAAGGGAGAGAAGTGTGTTAAGTTGTATAGACAATATAAGACTACATGAATTTTCTCCCCTTTAACACTCATGAAAATTTTGGCACCCAAACATACAGATATTGAATTACTTCATTAAAATTGGCTGAAAATGATATCCCATGGACACAAATAATAAGAAATGTTTTAAAGAGTTTTATATGCAAATGTTGTTTTAATCAAATTATCAAGAACTCTTGTTTTTTATTGTGTGGCATATCTTAAAATAATAAAGATCTTACCATTCTTTTAGGGTTCTAATTATGAGGACAAATAGAATTATTAGTGTTCAATTGCAATTCTTAAAACTATTGAACTGTGTGAAAACAAATGAGTTCTGGCTTGTTAAGGAATAATCTTACCAACAAACTATTGGCTTACAAATCATATATATATATACATATATATATATATGCCTAAATTACTAGTTAATGATATAAGTAATGGAGAGTTCTCGTGTCATAATGGCTAAAGTGCTGGATTCTGGTCTCAAATTAAATGAGTTTGAACTCCAGTTGCACTATTATGTTCACCTTCAGACTAATACCCTTGGGAAAAGTGTGAACCCCTTTATCCTCCCTGTAATGGATTATATAGTATCACTGTTGTTCTTCTACAAGGATAGCTTTGGTATTAAATAACCCATGAAAGTTGATAAGCCATTAAACAAAGAACCAAACCAAACCAAACCAAAATGCTGGAAAAATAAAATATCAACTTTTTTTTTTTTTTTTTTTTTTTGAGAAGCATTATTTGTTAACTGTCATTTAGGGTGAAAAAATCAACCCCGGAAGCCCAGCCCCAAATATTTAGAAAGAAATACTGGAAGGAAAAATATCATCATCTTTCACTCTGGTCTAAAACTAAGAGGTAAGAAAGATTTCAAGGTAACTGCTTAAAGCATATTTCCTGGGAATTGTTTTTAAAAATTGCCATTTATTGCATTTGAGCAGCTTAGCATAAAAATAAAAAAAATGTTGTTTTTATATAAACATTTGCCTTTTATACAGTTTTATATGCAAATGTTGTTTTCATCAAATTATTAAGAAATCTTTGTTATTGTGTGGCATATCTTAAAATAATAAAGATCTTACCATTCTTTTAGGGTTCTAATTATGAGGACAAATAGAATTATTAGTGTTCAATTGCAATTCTTAAAACTATTGAACTGTGTGAAAACAATGAGTTCTGGCTTGTTAAGGAATAATCTTACCTACAAACTATTGGCTTACAAATCACACACACTCATATATATATATATATATATATATATACACACACACACATATATGTATCAAGATGATTTGAGATTAAATAACCCACAAAGGTTGATATGCTATAAAATGCAACTAAACCAAGCTCATGATAATTGATTTTATTTTTAAGCTTTTAAAGATTTTGTTATAATAGAAAAAATGTTAAATTTGTGTGATTACCATATGAACATGTAAATAGTGAATAAATTTGTTATAACTGACTGAAAATGACATCCACCATTTTGCGATCAGTCAAGATTGTAAAGAGATCTTTTTTACAAAACTGAGCAATTGCAGTATAGCAAAAATGGTAGCTAACCATGAAAAACTGAGATAATTTTTGGAATCAGCACCATCGAATTAGCTCAAAAACGTTTTCTTTCTTGGTACCAAAAATCATGTTGACGTTTAATTGTAAATTATTTGTATTAAGAATAGTTTAAGTGATAATTGTTTTTTATTATTATCATTAGCTTCTATAACTGTGTGAAAATAAATGACTATTATTAAATAGAAATAATTACTTGAAACTATATAATCATTAGTATCAGATAAAAATACTTGAAACCATACAACTGTGTGCAAATTATTTGTATTAGATAGGAATACTTGAAATCATATAACTGTGTGCAAATTATTTCTATTAGATAGGAATCATCATCATCATGTCGTGCCGCTAGCACGGATATCCCTAACCCTCTCTCAACACTTCTCCCTATCGTTCATCGCCTCTGGTAGGTCTTCAGGGCTACATCCTGTATCCTCACATAGCTGTTGTATGTATGTTCGAGCTGGTCGTCCAGCTTTTGCCCGGCCATATGTGGGGGGTCCATAGGAGTACATCACTTATGAGCTCGTCCCTGCTTCTCCAGCAGTGTCCTGCATGCCTAGTTTGTCTAACTTGGATAGTTTTCATGATGGGAGGCAGGTGGCCGTATAGTTGGTGCTTTGTGGGGTGTTGCCACCAGGACTTGTTCAAGATTGCTCACAGCATGCTTGTGTAATTGCCATCTAGCTTCTTCTCCAGCCATTTAGTTAGCGTCCAAGTAGTGCATCCATACAGCAATATCGATATGACAGCTGCCTGGAAGAAACTGCATTTCATTTTATCGGTCAGGTCTGATTTCCATATGATCAATAGCCTATCGATAGCTGTCCATGCCTTCATTAGCTGCGCGTCAATGTCCTTTTCGGTTGATGAGACGCTGCTTCCTAGGTAGGTGAATTTGTCTACTAGTTTCAGAGGGGTTCCGTCTAGTGTGGTGATGTCGCCTGTTTGATTATAGCACATATATTCCGTTTTGTGTGCATTGACATGGAGGCCAATGCCTGCAGCAGCTCATTCCAAACTATGCAATAGTGTTTCGGCTTGGTTGGGTGTATTTGCCAGTTTCGCTGTCATCGGCGTAGTCAGCGTCAGTAATTGTTTTTCATATATAACCATGTAAAAAAACTCCTAAGAAACAACAACACAAAAAACATAAATATAAATTTACAGTGTACCTCTAGATGGGTTGACATGCCATTAAGATCAATCAATCAATCTTTAGCACATGAGTGTCAGTTGTAAAAGGATTGTTAAAAATCAATGAAATTTAAAGTCCCACCATATAACACAATTTTTGGGAAATGCATGACATTTGCCATTCTTGCAATAGAGAATTGCATGGATTTTATTTATCATATGTTCACAGTGTTTCACAATTATTGAAACAAAGTAGCAGTCACTAAGATCATCTCTGTTGACTTTATTTTCTTTCTCTTTTCAGATTATAGCAGGGAAATATTTATTCAACCAAATATAGTGAATTCGTCTCGGACCATGGAGCAGAAGATCTTTTGTGTGAAGACATATTATGAAACTTAGTCTATCAAGATTGTTCAAGCAAACATACAGAAATTCAATATCTACACATTTCCAAACAGGAATCAGATTTTCAAGTTTGTCAAGAATTTTGAAGCTCATGGCACATGTGAAGATCGTACAGCAACAGGTTCACCATCTGGACCTATGGTCACACAGGAAGAATGACTTGGCACACCACATTCAATAATGCCTTTAACTGATCGGCAAATGTCTGTAACATGTACTCTAGGGTTCCTCTTGACATTTTTGGCTCATATTTGAGATTAAATGGTTGTAGATCCTAAAATCTTTTTTTTTACTTTTCAATAAATGTAATTTTCATTATTCGATCATTTGGGGTTCTTGATTTGAGCCCAATCAAATTCTGAAACACCCTAAGGTACTGAACATTGCAGTAAATTATCTACCAAATTTAGCCGATTAGTTGGTTGGTTGGGTTTATCAACCTTTGTAGGTTATTTAACACCAAATCCATTTTTATGCAAATTATCAGTTCTATTCCAAACAATTCAGTTTAGCATGAGTAAACAGTTTAATTGTAAAAAACGATTCTATTTCAAGCTATTCAGTTTTGTCAAACAGTTCTAATTCAGCTAATTCAGTTTAGTATAAGTACAGCATTTGTTTATACACAGTTAAATTTCAAAACAGTTCTATATTAAACAATTCAGTTTTAATGTCAAAAACAGTTCCATTTCAAACAATTCAGTATAGCATAAGCATGCAGTTTAAATGTAAGCACACAGTTTATTTGTCAAAAACATGTCTATTTCAAGCAATTCAGTTTAGTCAAACAGTTCTAATTCAAACAATTCAGTTTAGCAAAAGTATGCAGTTAGTTCTATTTAACCCATAGATAGGGTCCAATCAGATGCTACCATTCTGGGCTAGAGTGGACCTGGGAGCAAAGGCAATGAAGGGGTGCTCCGCATTCCCCTAAGCTCCAGCATTACTGGAGCCTCACCATCAAATTGTTTAGTGTCATATCCAGGAAACTCATTGGAGGGGGGGGGCTTATCCACCGGCAGAGGTGCAGTCAGTGTATTCTACAGCCCCAGTTGACAATCAGTATACTCGGTTTTCATGCAGTAGGAGTTAATGTACATCTACTTTTAGACAAGGAATTCATTTGCATAAAACATTTAAATACTCTACCTGTATTCGGTCGACATAGAGCAGCAAATCTTCAAATTTCTGGATTTGATAATAAGGCACATTGCCAGGAAAGAGCACTGAATTACTTATCCTATTAGACAAGGCTATATCTCGTAAGTTTGGTTCATCAACCGGGAAGGTAATGACAGCTTTATGCCTTTTCGACACCTGGTGAGAAAAAAAAAGTTAACATTTTCTGCATTTAATAATGACTCAAAAACAACGACAAAAAGAATAAAAAATCATTTTTTTTTTTTTTTTTTTTTTTTAGGTACTTCACCAAGTAACCACTCACATTATCATAATTTTCAATAATCATCAAATCAAATCAATACCACAGATTCTCTTAACTCTCTCTCACTACCATCCCTATGGCAGGTCCTCTAGACTGCATCCGATGTCCACACAGAACAAATAAATGTTAGTCTTTGCTGGTCAGTCAAGACTGGTATATCTTCAGCTTTGGTGAGGCAACTAGTCTAAGAGAAGGAAAACTCTGAATTCAAACCTGTTAAACTCTGCTAAAAATTGACCTTGTGTCATATCCTGCCTGAGCGGACATTGTAATTGGGTATTTACTGTATATACTGTATTTCTTTACTTATACATTTATTCCAAGAATAAATACCTATTATCTCATATTGGCACAGTGGTAGAGTGTTTACAAATAGTCTTTGAGACTGAGTAATACCAAAAACTCAAAAAATAGTGCTTGATGTCTCTTTGCTTAACACTCAGCATTATAAGGTATGGTATGGATCAAGGGTAAGTGGAGTGTCCCAGGGAAAGGAGTAGTGCCTTCCACTACATCTTGGTGTATTAGCTATTGAAAAGAGAGCCTTCAGATCACCCTTGACTACGGTTGGCCAACTTACTAGTGTAACTTTGATTATATTATTAAGATATAACATATACATATTTACCAACCCCTCCGCTTGGGCAGGACATGACACAAGGTCAATTTTTAAGCGAAGTTTAACAGGTTTGAAATCAGTCCATTCTTGTGAGGATGGTTCCACACACCATCATATTATATCAAAATAGAATTTAAAACCAGACGAGTGTAGTTCAGAAGAATCTGTGGTACATTGATGCACCATTCTTGCATATTGGTGAACCTATCTTCTGTTATCAGCTCATCCAAAATGTGGGCTGATTCTACAAAAGCTTTCACCACCCAAGACAAATCACCAGCATAGTTCATTAGCTAAGTGCCAGATCTTGGGCAGGAATAGCCTGGAAGAGTCCATCACTACTACAAGACGAGAAGCCATATCAAAGAGCTTAGTCTGCCCTACTATTTACTCATAACTCGAGGGAGAGTAATTGGATTCATACATTTCCTAAGAATATTAGCACTAAGTGAAATGCAGACAGTCTCATCCAGGATTTAAACTCAGATAGCCAGGTCCATTTCCAATAACTATAACCATTACACTAAGAGCACCTCTTCAATCTATGTCCTATTTACTAAACATTAAACACTTTCAATTACCATTAAAGAAATTAAAAATAAATTGTTTTCCGATGACAAGAGGATAAATGAAAATTTAAATTAAAACAATGCTGCATTTTGAAAAAATAATTAACAAAAACTGTTCCATAACAGCATTAATTGTAAAAAAAAAAATTATTGGAACACCCCCACAAAAATAATTAACAAAAAACTGTTCCGTAACTACACTAATCATAAAAAAAGAAAAAAAAATTATTGGAAAATAAAACAATTAACAAAAAACTGTTCTGTAACACCAGTAATTATAAAAAAAAAAAAAAAAATAAAAAAAATGGAAACTCCCCATTCACCCCAAAAATAATTAACAAAAAGCTTCCGTAACAGCCCTACTTGTGGAAAAAAAAAAAAAAAAAAAAAAAATTATTGGAAACCTCCCCCACCCCCCCAAAAAATCAGGAAAATATTTTAAACCTTTCACCAGTAGAGAGTAACATATTTTTACATATAATTTTATATGTAAACAAAAAAAGAAAAAGAAAAAAAAAATTCATAAAATTAAAGAATACTTTTCATTTGAATTGATAGGCAAAATATTTTAACTACAAATTCTAACTCACTCACTGGTGAGCCTAAAATCGTTTTAATCCAGTCTTAATCTGGGTACTTCGGCTAGTGTATATATATATATATTACACAAAAGAAAGTTTGAAACGAAAATCAGTTCGTGTGTTATATTTTGACCCCTCGCCCCGGCCTAAAAATGCTATTCCAAGGTGATACACCGGAAGGAAGTGACACATTCCAACGGCCAGTAATCGAAAGAGATCTCGTGGGCGGATTAAGGCTTATGATATGGGACAAGGTGAAGGTCTCATTGTGCCATTACAGTCATGCCCCGAAAGAGAGTAACCTCTGAACTGCATGACAGTTATTTCCGCTTGATGACGATTAAACATTCGATTTCAAAGATCCAGTAGGCGATCGTGTGGGCGTTGAGTTATTATTTAACTCAGTTGAGTTTGGGTCCCAGGGCAGTTGCCAGCAGACTTCCAGACAGCCAGAGACCAGATGTGGTAGGGAAGGCCACACCCGACCGAGGGGGCACTCGGAAAACCCTCGAAGCAGTTGCCAGCAGACTCCCAGAGGGTTAGAGACGAGATGTGGTAGGGAAGGCCACACCAGACCGAGGGGGCCCTCGGAAAGCCCCAATGGAGTAGACCCCAACATCAGGAGAACAAGAAAGACACAACGTGACGGTCATAACAGTGGGGTCAAAATATGAAGTTTATGTTCAGTCTCCATCATCCTCTCACATGCTAACTTTTCGAACCCTTGCAATAAAGTGAGAGGTGAATATTTTTGTAAAGAAGACTTCCTGCGTCGTTTCTTCCTGTGTCTTCCTCTTGCGTCTTCCTTGATGCATCGTTTATCATTGTGTCAGTATTTACCCAGTAAATATATGTGTATTTCTGCATGAATCAGCAGATGACAATGCAACAGGTGGTTTTGTTGTTGTTTGTTTGTTGGGCATGAATAGATAAATGATAAAAATAATTCCTGCATTATAATTTGAATTTTACTGATTTATTCTTTTAATTTAAAAAATAAAATTGTTTTAAGAAATCCAAGAAGAAGGGTGCTTATTCCGTAAACATTTATTTATTCATCATTTTGAAATATGATAGTTAAACTTATCAAATGAATATTTTGTTCCAATCGGGTTTAACAAAAGTCTCATTACCATGAAATAGAAAGAAAAAAAAATTTTTAAGATTTGTAGAGAAGCACAGATACCACAATTCTTTTTGTAGTAAACTTAATTTTACAGACATAAAGAATATCTAAGCTAAAAAAAATATCATTTCTCATAAAAATTTTTATTTTAAAGGAGGCAAAGGTTATTTTAAAAATATAAAACCCTAAGATCTCATACAGAATACAGTACTTAGGCTCGGGCACCAGTACCTCGACATAAAAATTGGAATGTAATACTGAGATTGAAGAGTGACAAAAATTTTAAAAATGACAGTTACAGGGATATATTTGAGAAAGAAGGATAAAATAACAGAATTTCAAATAATGGTAGACATTTTTTCAATATTTCTCTTCCAACAGAAAATTTACTCTCAAGGCAGAATTCAAAAAACTAAGTTGACAAATCAATTGGATATTCTTATTAATAGAGTAATATATTTAAGGCTTGGCTTTGGATTCTTTGTTTAATGGCATATCAACCTTTGTAGGTTATTTAATGCCAAAGCCATTCTCCTAGAAGAACAGTAGTGGTACAATTTAAGGAGGATAAGGGGGTTCGTACCTTTCCCAAGGGTATTTGCCCGAAAGTGAACGTAATAGCGTGACTGGAATTCGAACTTGCTTACTACGATTTCGCAGTCCATCACTTTAACCATTACACCATGAGGACACCCCCCAGTAATATATTTAAGGAACAGCAATAGTACAAAAAATTTTGGATGATTTCAAAAATAATGGTAAGAGAATGAATTGAAGAGAACATCTTTGAGAACTACTAGGTGAATAAACAGAAAATGATCTGTATATAGTTATCAACAGTGTATATATTCTGAGATAAAATTCTCTCTTTCTTTTTTCTTTAATTGGCTGATATAAGAAGATAGTAAAAAGAGAAGATGCCCAAAAAGGCATAACAAACAAATAATAGTAATAATAACAACACCACTAAACATAATCTAAATGATAATTAAGCGAGGAAATATAGAGTTAACTCCCTTGATTACAAACTTACTTATTTTTATATAAATAGAAACAAGAGTAACTGTAGACAAATTAAAATATAAAACTTTTATTGTAAAACACAAGAAGCAATACTTACAGGACTTTTATCTCGAGCCTCTTCTGTCTTCTTGGTTGTCAATCCTTGCCGGACTTGAACAAACTGGACAGCTTTTTGCCAAGGTCTGTCTTTAACCCGGAAAAAAACCTTTAATAAAAGAGAAAAACATCTTATTTTTTCCTATTTTCCGTCAAAATTTCTTGATATTAATATTTCCAGTTATTTTCTTTAAGACAAAATGAAAACTATTTTGGTATGTGCTGGTTGGTGAGAAGAACAACTCCGAGAAAGGTCAGCTTATGAGAAAGGCATTAGAACCTAGCATTAATAATATTAATATAATTTAGACTCATTTCGAATCATACCAAAGACTTAAAAAATGGTACTTGATACCTCCTTGCTTAACACTCAGCATTACAAGGTACGTATAAAGGGTAAAGTGGAGCAATCCAGGGAAAGGAGTAGCGCCCTCCTCTACACGTCGGTGTAGTAGCTATTGAAAAGGGAGCCTTCATGTCGCCCTCGACTACGGTCGCTTACTTTACTTACTTACGTGAGCTAAACAGGTGATACATCCACACAAACGGTAGCACTGTGAAACTAGTTGGCAAGTTCACCTACCGAGAGAGTAGTGTCTCATCAACACACGACTAGCAAACGCATGGACAGCTATAGATAGGCTCTCGGTCATATGGAAGTCAGACCTGACCGATAAAATGAAGCTCACTTTCTTCCAAGCAGCGATCATTTCAATACTTCTATATGGATGCACCACATGGACACTGACTAAATGGATGGAGAAAAAGCTTGACAGCAATTACACAAGAATGCTGCGAGCAATATTGAACAAATCCTGGAGACAGCACCCAACTAAGCAGCCGCTGTATGACCACCAACCACCCATCACAAAAACTATCAAAATCAGACGAACCAGACATGCGGGACACTGCTGGAGAAGTAGGGACGAACTCATAAGTGATGTACTCCTGTGGACCCTAAACTAAACTGAAAGGCAAGATATATAAAACAAAATCCCTCGGCCATTATATTACAGAGTCTAATTCAAGAACTTATGCTTTAAAAGTTCCAACTGGACCATAATGCAGCAAAAACAACCTGAAACATTTGTTGTATGAAAGGTGAAGGCGCTGTTGATCATAGTACAATAACCAGGCGGTTCAAGTAATTCATGGATTCGGAGGCTGTGCTCTAAACCATAGGAGCAAATCCAGTGAGTAGCACTCAGAGAGTATCAGGTGAGCTTAGCATCTCACAATCCAATGGGGCTTGTCACTTTCACAACTTCAGCAAAAGCATCCAGAACTGCTGAATTTTGTTTAACATGACCAAAATATTGTAAAACTTTTGACTAAGCCAAGTACTTTCAAAGTAATTATAATATGAGAACCTCTTTGAAGGTATAGGCTGACTTATCAGCAAAAAAATTACCCTTACTTACTTATAGAAATTGTTTTATAAACAAACTATAGTGGGCTCCATAAGAATATATAACATTGGAATTAAACAAACTCAAAAGTTATGTAAAATAAATATCTTCTGGGCAACTTAATTTTAATTTGATTTTAACTAAAGTTTGTACAACCATTTACCTCCCATATATACAGAAGATGGCTTTAGGTTTGTTCAGTTTTTTTGGGTTTTTTTGTTTAATGGCATATCAACCTTCATGGGTTATTTAATGCTAAAGCGATCCTTGTAGAAGAACAGTAGTGGTACTAGTCAAACTAGTAATAAAATAATAATGATGGCTTGGCTTGGTTTGGTTTCTTTGTTTAACCGCATATCAACCTTTGTGGGTTATCTAATGTCAAAGCCTTCCTTGTAGAAGAACAGAAGTGGTACTATTTAAAAATCGATAGCTGGCGGAATAAGGAGGTTTATCTTTCCAAATTAACCGGCTCATTGGCCAAGAGGGTAGAGTGATCGCCAGGAGACCGGGCTTCAATCCCAGGTCGTGTCATACCAAAGACTTTAAAAATGGTACTTGATACCTCCTTGCTTAACACTCAGCAACATAAGGTATGTTTCAAGGGTAAAATGGAGCAATCCTCGGAAAGGAGTAGTGCCCTCCCCTACACCTCGGTGTAGTAGCTATTGAAAAGGGAGCCTTCAACTAAAGGGAGACAACTTTACTTACTATCTTTCCAAAGGATAGTAGTCTGAAAGTGAAAGGATTAACAAAAGCAGGGTTTGAGCTTGCTTACTATGATGTCATAGTCCAACATATTAGCTGCTATGCCATAGGAACTCCACTCTTTAGGCTTGTATAGAAATCTCACATAGCCACACAAACTCCTAAAAGTTAATATCTTAAACAAATATCAAACTTTTCCAGATGCTTCTTTTAAATTAGCCTTCTTTTAAATATCAGTCAACCAATGAGATGAAATAGATTCCCTCTTCGCAGCAAAAGGGATAATAATCTAAATGCATGTACAGAAAAAGAGTCATCTCACTGTCATAATGATTATCAAGAGAGTTGGTAATAAGTTGGGTGTGAGATAAAGACTCTTTTTACAGTCAGGGAGATTAGTAATACATAAAGAGCAAGAAAAAGATCTAAAAACCAGACTCAACCAAATCTCTTAAAACAGTTTAAAACCTTTCCAGACACGACTCAAATAATTCTCGGAAAGTTTGGTTAAAACCAGGTCAAAATTGCACAGCTTCAGCTGTACAGACTAATAGACAGTAACAAAGGTGCTACTCATATGGAATCTTGGACAGGAATAGCTTATCAGAACCCATCACTCTCCAGGTCTGGTTTGAATTCAAAGCTTTCCTTCTCTTTGACCAGTTGTCATACCAAGAGTCCAGTCTGCCCTACTATTTACCCATAGCTAGAGAGTTTGGTTTGGTTTTATGGCATATCAACCATTGTACGTCATTTAATGCTAAATCAATTTTCATATATATAAACAGTTATATTTCATACAATTCAGTTTAGCATAAGTACTGTTTTTGTTTACACACAGTTAAAGGTAAAAACAGTTTTATTTCAAACAATTCAGTTTGGCATAAGTATGCAATTTCAATTTCAAAACAGTTCTATTTCAAACAATTCAGTTTAATTAAAGTACGCAGTTTAGTTCTCTTTGACTGATAGATAGGACCCTATCAGGTGCTACCACTCAGAGCCAGAGTGGGAAAAGGAGCAATGGCAATAAAAAGGTTACTGTGTATTCCCCAAAGCTCCAGCATTACTGGAGCCTCCCCATCAGATTGTTTAGTGTCATATCCAGGACACTCATTGGGGGAGTCTTACCCAACTGCAGAGATGCAGTCAATGTATTCTACAGCCCTAGCCAACTGGGCCACATAGCTAGGTACCCTGAGGAGCTGTTTTAGACGAAACTGTAGCAGGATAGTCCTGACTCGCCATTTAATTTATATATATATATATATATTAAATGTGGAAGTAAATAATGGAAAATAATCTGACAATATGAAGAGAAATATTGAAAAACAAAGTCATCCAAGGTGAAAATTTAATATTAAAGAAAGTCGACATTATAACCTTTTGGTTTCAATAAACCATCATCAGGACAAAGAAAAGATTAGATCACAGATCGATGCTTAAAAAAATACAAAACAAAACAGAGGAGGAGACTATATATACAGAGATAGTGGGGGGTGCACGGCATCAACTGTCAGATCAATAAGTCAGCATTCATATTTCACAAATATCATGTGGTGATTGTGTAAGGTAATGATGTAAAACAAATGGAACAATCAAGAGATACAACGGCTTAAAAGGAGAAAAAAAGAAAAAGGAGGAAGTAAAGAAAAGAAAATTTCCTGTTTTGTTTTGTATTTCGTTAAGCATCCATCGGTGATTTTACGACACTTCATAACATCTTTTCTAAGTCCTGATGATGGTAGGTTGAAACCAAAATGTTCAAACATTGACTTTCTTTAATATTAAATTCTTCACCTCGGATTACTTTGTTTTTCAATATTACTCTCCATATATCAAATACATATATGATTTGTAAACCAACACATTTTGTAGATAACATTCTTAAATGAGCCTGAGCTCATTTTTCTTTTACACACAGTTAAATGATTTCAGGTTTTGCTATAAAACAGTCACAATTTAACATCAGTTATTTGTTTACAAATATCGTTCTATTTGACTCATAGATAGGACCCATTCAGGTGCAACCACATAGGGTCAGGGTGGGACTGGGAGTGATGGCAAGGAAGGGGTACTCAACATTCCCTAAAGCTCCAGGACTGGAGACTAGCCATCAGATTGTTTAGTATCATATGTAGGACATTTATAAGAGGGGCAGGTTTTACTCCTCTGCAAAGATGCTATTGGCAAATTCTACAGATCCAGTTGACTGGGCTACATAAAGAGGACGTGATTCAATAGTGATTATATAGAAAACATAAGTAAGCTGGTGGACTGTAGTCGAGGGTAACCCAAAGGTTTCCTTTTCAATAGCTTCTACACTGAGGTATAGAAGAGGGCATACCTTATAATGCTGAGTGTTAAGCAATGAGGTATCAAGTGACATTTTTTTAGTCTTTGGTATGACTCGACCGAGGATTGCGCCCCAATCTCTAAGACCATTAGTGAACACTCTAACCATGATACCAAGTGTTCACTAATGGTCCAGGAAACCAGGGCTCAATCCCAGGTCGAGTCATACCAAAGACTCAAAAAATAGTACTTGATGCTTCCTCGCTTAACACTCCACATTATAAGGTATGTAACAAAGGTGAGTGAATGATTCCAGAGAAAATAATGGCACCCTCTACTACATCTCGGTGTAGTAGCTATTAAAAAGGGAGCCTTTGGGTTACACTCGACTACAGTCGATCAACTTACTTATATAGAAAATAAAAATCAAACATGGAAAGGTTTTTTGTCATACTTACATGATGTTTGGGTAAAGAAATTCCTAATAAATCTGGACGTAAGAGTTTGTAAGTAAAGAGTAGACCAATCAAAGAAGGTACATTACCCTGAAAGTAGAAAAAAAATCATAATTAAGATAAGAAATTCCCCACACTGGACACAGTATAGCAATGCTCCTAATGTTAAAATCCTTGTCGTCATTTAGATCTGTTGGTGATATTATAATTTGGCATAGTTGAAGAATTCTTAGGGATCCAAGCAATTTTACCTCCGGTAATTCTAAGATTATTTTATACAGAGAGGTTAGGGAATCACATCCATTGTATGTTCATATTTACATTTTTTGTGTAGCTGTTTGAGATTAACTGATCATATTTACCACCCCCTCCGCTCAGGCAGGATATGACACAAGGTCAATTTTTTAAGCAGAGTTTAACAGGTTTCAATTCAGAGTTTTCCTTCTCCTAGACTAGTTGCCTCACCAAGGCTGAAGAACCAAGTCTACCCTACTATTTACCCATAGCTGGAGGGAGAATATTTGGATTCATACCTTTCCCAAGGTTATTAGTGCTATGTGAAATGCAATCAGTCGCGTCCAGGATTTGAACTCGTGTCGCCGTGTCCATTTCCAACAACGATAACCATTACACCACCAGCACCTCCAAGATTAAGATTAACTGATTGATTTTAATGACATTGTCAACTTGTCTAAGTCTATTTTATACAGAGAGGTTAGGGAATCACATTCATTGTACATGCATATTTATATCATTTGTGTAGTTGTTTAGCTAATATTAAACACCCAAATATTTATATTTGCATTTTTAATTTTTAGATTATACATTAGAGTGGACCTGGGAGTAATAACAATGAAGAGGAACTCCACACTCTCCAGATGCATTAATGAAGTTCACACTCATTTTAACAAGGTAAATGTTTTATACTTAGTTACAATATTAATACTTTAAAAGACAACATATAAATCTAGTTCAAATCATGCTAAACAGATCTATTTGACACATAGATTGGACTCAGACAGATACTACCACTCAGGGTCAGAGTGAGCCCGGGAGTAATGGCAATAAAGAAGCACTCCAATACTCTCCAGATCTCCAGAACAGGAGCCTCACTCTCAGAGTTTAGTGTAATAAGCACACCTACATTTTTTAGGAGGTAGGGGTCTTAGCCTTCTGCAGAGAATAAGTTGGCGACGTAAATTGAGGGTTCCTTTTCAATAGCTATTACACCGAGGTGTAGAGGAGGGTGCTACTCCATTCCCAAGATTGCTCCACTTTATCCTTGATCCTCACCTTAGAGTGCTGAGTGCTAAGCAAGGCGGCATCAAGTAGCATTTTTTGAGTCTTTGTTATGACTTGACCTAGGATTGAACTCCGGTCTCCCGGACCATTGGCGAACACTCTACTCATTAGGTCACCCGTCAAGCCTCACTGACATGACAAGCTTTATTAAAAGCATCTATTTACCAACCCCTCTGCATGAGTTGGATGCAGAGTTTAACAGATATTGAGTTCAGAGTTTTTCTTCTAGACTGGTTGCCATACCAAGAATAAAGAGCACAGTCTGCCCTATTATTTCTTCATAGCTGGAGGGATAATAGCTGGCTTAATACCTTTTCTAAGGCTATTGAAATGAGAACAGCTTTGTTCAGGCTTTGAACTTGGATCACCATGTCCAAATTCCTACCAAAATATCCATTACACTACAAATGCTGCGATAACAGTAACGATTAACAAAACAAATCAAGACAGTCTTACCACTTTTTTCCAGATACCCATTAATTCATTGATGCGTAATAACGTTACATCTTGATACCGAGTAATTGAATTCAAGAGGAAACAAATATCAGGCAGCTAAAATAAAAGAAATTTGGAATTGATATAAACATTTATTTATACTGTAAACTAAAAAGATTTAAATACAAAATTGTAAAACATGATATACAATAAAGGAATCAGTTTATATTAATTTGATATTAAACAAACTTAGAAAGAGATTCGTTTGGTTTCTTTGTTTAATGGCATATCAACCTTTGTAGGTTATTCAATGCCAATGCCATTCTCCAAGAAGTACAGTAGTGGTACAATTTAATCCATAGCTAGGAGGATAAGGAGGTTCATACTTTTCTTTGTTTAATGGCATATCAACCTTTGTAGGTTATTTAATGCCAATGCTATTCCCCTAGAAGAACAGTAGTGGTACAATTTAATCCATAGCTAGGAGGATAAGGAGGTTCATACTTTTCTTTGTTTAATGGCATATCAACCTTTGTAGGTTATTTAATGCCAATGCTATTCCCCTAGAAGAACAGTAGTGGTACTATTTAACCCATAGCTGGGAGGATAAGGGGGTTCATACCGTTCCCAAGGGTATTGGTCCAAAAGTGAACGTAATAGCGCGACTGGAGTACAAACTTGCTTAAAACGATCCCGCAGTCGATCGCTTTAACCATTACACCACAAAGACACACCCAGAAAGAGATTGGAAGACTTTGTTACACCAAGATTTTAAACGGGAAGGTGTTGCCTCATTAGCAAATACTTAACTTTAAGATAACACCTGTAAGTACACTCAGAACAGTTGTTTTATAATAAAGTTAATTTTCTTCTAAACTAAAAATATTAGGATTTTATTATGAAGTGTAAAAATAAAACAAATATTATTAGCAATATCATTATTAATTACAAAACAGTAACTACAAATAGAAATATGTAACAATCAATAATGAGTACACTCTTATATATATATATATATATATATATATATATATATATGTGTGTGTGTGTATATATATACACACACACACACACACACACACACACAGAGTCAACGACAAAATTATTCATACACTCATGATTTGTTTGTATGTTTCTTATGGCATATGTTGGTTATTTAATGCCAAATTCATTTTTATATAAATAAACAGGTCTATTTCAAACAATTCAGTTTAGCTTAAATACACAGTTCAATTGTCAAAAAATTGCACAGCTTCAGCTGTACAGGCAAATAGACAGTCACAAAGGTGCTACTCATATGGAATCTTGGACAGGAATAGCTTATCAGAACCCATCACTCTCCAGGTCTGGTTTGAATTCAAAGCTTTCCTTCTCTTTGACCAGTTGTCATACCAAGAGTCCAGTCTGCCCTACTATTTACCCATAGCTAGAGAGTTTGGTTTGGTTTTATGGCATATCAACCATTGTACGTTATTTAATGCTAAATCAATTTTCATATATATAAACAGTTATATTTCATACAATTCAGTTTAGCATAAGTACTGTTTTTGTTAACACACAGTTAAAGGTAAAAACAGTTTTATTTCAAACAATTCAGTTTAGCATAAGTATGCAATTTCAATTTCAAAACAGTTCTATTTCAAACAATTCAGTTTAATGTAGGTAGGCAGTTTAGTTCTTTTTGACTGATAGATAGGACCCTATCAGGTGCTACCATTTCAGTTTAAAATAGGTAGGCAGTTTAGTTCTCTTTGACTGATAGATAGGACCCTATCAGGTGCTACCACTCGGAGCCAGAGTAGGAAAAGGAGCATTGGCAATAAAAGGGTACTGTTCACTTTGTTGGTTATTTAATGCCAAATTCATTTTTATACAAATAAACAGTTCTATTTCAAACAATTCAGTTTAGCTTAAACCCACAGTTCAATAGTCAAAAACATTTCTATTTCAAACAATTCAGTTTAACATAAGTAGGCAGTTTAGTTCTCTTTGACTGATAGATAGGACCCTATCAGGTGCTACCACTCAGAGCCAGAGTGGGAAAAGAAGCATTGGCAATAAAAGGGTACTGTTCACTTTGTTGGTTATTTAATGCCAAATTCATTTTTATACAAATAAACAGTTCTATTTCAAACAATTCAGTTTAGCTTAAACCCACAGTTCAATTGTCAAAAACATTTCTATTTCACGCTATCTAGTTTAGTCAAAAAATTCTAATTCAAACAATTCAGTTTAGTATAGTTTTTGTTTACACACAGTTAAAAATCAAAAGAGTTCTATTTTGGACAATTCAGTTTAGCGTAGTTCAGTTTCAATGTCAAAAACAGTTCTATTTCAAAAAATTCAGTTTAGCATAAGTACACAGTTTATATGTCAAAATAGTTCAATTTCAAGCAATTCAATTTAGCATAATTATTGCAGTTTAGTTGACCCAGAGATAGGACCGTATCAGATACTACCACTCCATGCTGAGTGGACCTGGGAGTGATGGCAATGAAGGTGTACTCCACATTCCCCAAAGCTCCAGCATTACTGGAACCTCACCATCAGATTGTTTAATGTCATATCCAAGACACTTGTTGGCGGGATCTGCAGAGGTGCAGTCAGTGTATTCTACAATCCCAGCCAACTTAGCAACATACACCAATGAATACTGAATATTTAGACCCATTTCTTAGAATTAATATCTCATAAGATGCCAGATTTTTTAAAAAATATTTAATTAAGTACAAAAAGAAAATAAAACTAAATTTTGAGAAAAAAATGCGTCAACATCCACGGTGAGAAGAAGACTCTATGAAGCTGGCCTATATAGCAGAATTGCTGTCAAGAAACCACTGCTGAGGAAGCAAAACAATGTCAAAAGGCTCCGGTGGGCCAAGGTGCACAAAACTGGACACAAGACCAGTGGAATAAAGTCCTTTGTACTGACAAATCAAAGTTCAAAATCTTTGACTCAAATAGGAGGGTTTATGTGTGGCGAAGACTTTATGAAAGAGCTGCAACCTCCTGTATCATAAAAACCGTAAAGCATGAAAGAGGTTATGTTATGATATGGGAGGCTTTTGCCAATTGTAAAGTCAGGGATTTGCAGCAGGGAAGAGCAAATTGAATCAGACTGGCTATCACAGCATACCGCAGTATCACACGATCCCATCTGGAATGCAGCTCGTGGGTCTAGGCTTTGTACTCATACAAGATAACGACCCAAAGTATACTAGTAAACTCTGACAGAGGTACAGTAAAAGCAAAGAGGAACAGTACGTCCTTCAATTAAAGTCTTGGCCAGTACAATCAGCAGATTTAAATCCCACTGAACTGGTGTGGGATGAACTAGACAGAAATGTCAGAGCTTATCACCCTACAAGTGAGGCTCACCACTGGCAATTCTTGCAGGAAAGCTGGGCAAAATTATTGCCAATCAAACTCCAGTTTTTGGAGGAATGAATAAAGAAAATCTGTGAAGCAGTGATAGCGGCCAAAGGAAATTTTTTTGCTTTAACTTGTATTTAATGTGACTCAAGAAGACTTGTTCTTAGTAAAATAAATAAAACCGTTGTGGTATTTAACTTATTTCATAAAAAAAACAACACTTTTAAGATGAGAAATAAAAATTTTTTATGGTGGCCAAATACTTTTGACTGGTAATGTAGAGAGAGACAAACAAATATACAGATATCCATGGGTTGAGCACTCAAAAGGGGAATTGCCAGCTAACAAATACATGCAAAGCTCTTTTTATGAACAGAGCATTTCGGAAGCTGATAAGTATATATGTGAATAAAGATATAAACGCTTATGCTGAGAGGTACAATAGCTTGGGAGTAAGATATCCAACTGATATAAAATCAGTTGGGTTTCAATCCCAGCTTGAAGCATCACGCATGTCTAGCCACACTGTAGAGTTGTCATACTATGAAACAGTCTGTCTGTGGATGACTATATATATATATATATATATATATATGTACAGAGACATATATATATATATATATAGGTAGACATATAGAGAGAATGTGGGAGAGAGATATATATGGGCGTGTGTGTGTGTGTGTGTATATATATATATATATATATATATATATATATATATATATACACGTTTCATTTTTCAATTATTTGAACCCTAAAGAAAAACAAAGCCAAAATAGATAAATCTCAATAAAAAAACACTTACAAGTTTATCACTTCTGACAAAAGAGAAGAAAACACAATAAAGTGCTTGGAGCTTGTTAATACTTTCCAAATAAGGAGATATGATGACAATCCAACGAATCATACAACTCTGAAAAAGAAAAAAAATTAAATGAGTGTGTGGTGTGTATATATATATATATATATATATATATATATATATATAAATATATATCTCTATTTATAAAGACGTGTGTATATATATATATATATATTTATCAAGACGTATATATATGTATATATATATATATATATATATATATATATATATATATATATATATATATATATATATTTATCAAGACGTGTATATATATATATATATATATATTTATCAAGACGTGTATATATATATATATATATATATATATCAAGACGTATATATATATATATATATATATCAAGACGTATATATATATATATATATATATATATCAAGACGTATATATATATATATATATATATATATCAAGACGTATATATATATATATATATATATATATATCAAGACGTATATATATATATATATATATATATATATCAAGACGTATATATATATATATATATATATATATATATATATCAAGACGTATATATATATATATATATATATATATATATCAAGACGTATATATATATATATATATATATATATATATATATATATATATATATATATATATATATATCAAGACGTATATATATATATATATATATATATATATATATATCAAGACGTATATATATATATATATATATCAAGACGTATATATATATATATATATATATATATATATATATATCTCAAGACGTATATATATATATATATATCAAGACGTATATATATATATATATATATATATCTCAAGACGTATATATATATATATATATATATATATATATATATATATATCAAGACGTATATATATATATATATATATATATATATATATATATATCAAGACGTATATATATATATATATATATATATATATATATATCAAGACGTATATATATATATATATATATATATATATATATATCAAGACGTATATATATATATATATATATATATATATATTTATCAAGACGTATATATATATATATTTATCAAGACGTATATATATATATATATATATATATATATATATATATATATATATTTATCAAGACGTATATATATATATATATATCAAGACGTATATATATATATATATATCAGGACGTATGTGTATATATATATATATATATATATATATATATCAAGACAAATGTGTATATATATATATCAAGACGTATGTATATATATATATATATATATATCAAGACGTATGTGTATATATATATATATATATATCAAGACGTATGTGTATATATATATATATCAAGACGTATGTGTATATATATATATATATATATATATATATATATATATATATATCAAGACGTATGTGTATATATATATATATATATATATATATATCAAGACGTATGTGTATATATATATATATATATATATATATATATATATATCAAGACGTATGTGTATATATATATATATATATATATATATATATATATATCAAGACGTATGTGTATATATATATATATATATATATATATATATATATATATATATATATCAAGACGTATGTGTATATATATATATATATATATATATATATCTCAAGACGTATGTGTATATATATATATATATATATATATATATCAAGACGTATATATATATATATATATATATATATATCTCAAGACGTATATATATATATATATATATATATATATCAAGACGTATGTGTATATATATATATATATATCAAGACGTATGTATATATACATATATATATCAAGACGTATGTATATATACATATATATATCAAGACGTATGTATATATACATATATATATCAAGACGTATGTATATATACATTATATATCAAGACGTATGTATATATATTTATATATAATCATTTCGTGTGCTATTATAATGCTATTTTCAACTAGAATTTTTTAAATTTGGATTCTATTCCCAAATCCAAATTTAAAAAATTTCTAGTGGAAAACACCACTATAATAGTACACGAAATTAATAAGCTGTGATTACAAATCCTTGAAGCCCTACATATAAAAACAAACAAAAAAACTAAAATCAATAGAATTAATTCCAAAAATAGTGACAATGTTTTGAAATGCCTTTCGTTTTTTTCAGGTTTTTGTTAATATTCCATAAATCTTATCCTTTACTTTAAAAAAACAACAAACCTATATCATTTAAAGGTTTTTTTTTTTATTTTAAAGAAATGCAGGATGACCTCAAACGTTTTGCCTGTAGCATATTTACAAATATACATAACACATCACTCAATAAGTCCTAGGCCTAACTAATAAAACAACAACTTTTCGGCAAAATTCAACTTTATTTATCCACATAGTCTCCTTCTAGGGTGATGCACTGATTCCAACACTTCTCTAACAAGTCAATGCCTTTTTTATAGAATAAATTGTCTTTAGCCACAAAATACACCTGTTTCTGATATCACTTCTTCATTGGAGCCAAATCTCTTTTCCTGGAGCATTCTTTTCAGGAGTACAAATGGCCAGTAGTCACTGGGGACCTGATCTGGAGAATAAGGTGGGTGCGAAAGCAATTTGAAGTACAATTCATATAGTTTTGCCAACGTTGCGATCGACTTGTGACATGATTCTTTGTCTGGTGAAAGAGCACTTTTTCTTCTTCATTTGAGGCCATTTTTTGGCGATTTCTTCCTTCTAACACACCAATAAGACTATATAATATTCGCTATTGATGGTTCTTCCTTTCTCAAGATAATCAATAAACAAAATACTTTGTGCATTCCAAAATACAGAGGCCAGAGGCATCATTGATCACTTTGGACGGCTTTCACCTGGTGCCGTCCACTCAGCTGACTGCCAATTTGACTCCGAAGTGAAGTGGTGGATCAATGATTCATCTATTGTCACATACTTATGCAAAAACTCTTTTTTGTAGCATTGAAACAGTTGCAAACAATGCTCTGAATCATTGATGTGTTGTTTTTTATCAACTGTAAGCAAACACAGCACCCATTTTGAACTTAGATAAATGTTCATGCAAAATGGTGAATACATTGCCTTCTGATATCTTCAACTACTCAGCTATCTTATACAATTTCAATTTAAGATCAGCCAAAACGAGTTTGTGGAGTTTTTTTTTAGTGTTTTCCAGGACAACTGCCAAATTTGGATGACTAGAGTCTTCAGCATCATTTGTGTCTACGACCCCGTTTAAAGTCAGCATACCACTTCTTAACCATTGTTTCTGATAGAACAGAGTCCGAATAACTCTTATCAAGCCACTGCTTTGCCTGAACAGTATTTTTTCCCAACAGAAAGCAATGCTTTATCAACACACAAAATTCAGATGTTTCCATTGTTTTGAAAACTTGCAACAGTAAGTAAGTAAGTAAAGTTGGCAACCGTAGATTAGAGTGACCAGAAGGCTCCCTTTTCAATAGCTACTACACCGAGGTGTAGAGGAGGGCGCAACTCCTTTCCCAGGATTGCTCCACTTTACCCTTGATACATACCTTATATTGCTAAGTGTTAAGCAAGGAAGTATCAAGTACCATTTTTATAGTCTTTGGTATGATGCGACCTGGGATTGAACCCCGGTCTCCCGGACCATTTGGAAACACTCTACCCACTAGACCAATGAGCCAGTTGCAACAGTAGCTTCACTTAAATAACTGTAGTTTGTAAACTAATAATCTGATTGGGCTCAAATTTTGACACGTACCATTTGAAGGTTAGTACTTAATAAAAATCATATGGATTTTTTTATTAGTGGTGCCATCTATATGTCAGGCCCAGGACTTATTGAGTGATGTGTTATATAGGATTCAAACAATCCAAGTGAAGGAGAATAAATATGAAAGTAATCAGGTAGGTGATAACACAAGAGAAATTTATTAACATGTCAACACTTGGCTATTAATTCACTACTTTTATTCAGCAATGAGTTTTTTTTACGAAGTTCTGGGATGCATAATTTTTTTCCAGACACAATCCACAGCTTTGAACACCTCTTTTGTTTACTATACCTGATATCTCAAAATACAATGAAAATAACTGAAAAAATGTCCCAAGTTAGTACGAAAAAATAAGAAGGAAATTTCTCTCAAAATAATGTTATCTATGAGGGCAGGCTGAAAAAGTTCATAAGACAACGTTGACGACTTTTTTTGACGAATGTAATTCAGGCTCTGCAACACTGATGGAAGTGTCGGCTACAAGAGGAAACTATGTTGAAAAATAAACCTCATTTGATTACATTCCACCAAAGTACCTTTGTCAGCTTTTGAACTTTTTAGCCAACCCTCGCATTAGGTTGTTCAGAAAATAATGTCCTATTTTAGAATAAGTTTTTATTCAGTCAAAATCTGATCCCTGAACATCTATGCATTTCTGCCATCGATTAACAAGGTTATTTATACATGTACAATAAAACTCAAAAGGTTTGGATGCCAAGAAATATTTAAATGCCATTTCTACTTCTCCTTTGGAACAATTATTTTTGGCATTAAAAAAAGTGTCCACATGTTTGAAAAAAATGGCTGTCAGAGGGTGAGAGACCCGAAGGAGAAGGTAGATGTGGCCAAGTCTCATATCCCAAATCAGTGAGCATCTGCAGTGTCACCCTGGCAACATGTGGCCAAGCATTTTCATGAAACACAATTATGACCAAGTTTATTTAGGCTGGTACAATAAAACAGCAGAGGTTTTGAAGCCAAGAAATATTTAAATGCAATTTCTACTTCTCCTTTGGAACTATTTGGAATTCCTGTTGGAATTATTTTGAGTGTCCAGATGCTAGAATAAATGGTAGACAGCAGGTAAAAGATCTGGAGGATACAGTGCTACAGCAAGTCTCATATCCCAAATCAGCGTCTGTAGTATCATCCAGGCAACATGTAGTCGGAAAGAAAAATCGTAACGAAGCTTAAAAAGTAAATACATCACTTCTTTTTTTCATGTTCACGATTAGGGGCCTATAACCTTCAAAATCAATTTCTGAAAGAAGTGATAGAAAATTGATAAAGCGGACACTTTGATCATAAAGAATGTGAATTTTTTATACGACTTATTAAAATAATATGTCAGAACAGAATTTAAACCATTTATACTAAAAATGGATAGTATTTTCCATACAACCTGATATATATATATATATATATATATATATATATATATATATAGACGAATTGATAGAGATTGTTTTGTACGGTAATTAATAAACAGGGTCAATATAATGAACAAATTTTTTTTGTAATGATGTCTACTCACTGATAATGACATATTCATCTTGCTCTGAGAATTCATATGAGAGATCCAAGAAATTGCTTTGATGACTGCTATTTCAGGAACCGTCGTTCTAGGAACAAGGCAGCGGACAATTTTACAACTGAATACCAAGCCTAAAAAGAATTAAAAACAAGAAACATTATTGAGCCTTTTGGAAAAAAAAAAAAAAATTTACATGTGGATACTTGAAAAAAAAAACAAAAATGGTGTTGGATATTGAATTGAAGATCCTTTTGACAAGCCATGTTTTATATCGTAAATGATATACAATGACAGGCTATTCCGTGTGGTAAAGAATAGACAACACATTAGGTAGGTATAATAAAAAAGCAGGTTTATTCATACAAGTATACAAATATAACAAGTTGATTAGCAGTAATATTACTATCCTAGCAAGGGTAGTTTTAAGTCCAAACAATAGTCGATCACGTGAATCCCTCGCTGAAGTCCTACGCTGAGGGTTTTTCACTTTGAGTCCTGAGCAGAGTGATCTGTGTGTACTTAAATAGTGGTTAGAACTACAATTGTTGGAGTGCAGGAAAGATGGGTCATTCCCCATAAATTGTGTGGGTGACATGCTAGAAGGAAATCAGACACAAGAAACAAAAACAGGAAATGCACCTGGTTCCTAAAGTAAACAGAACACAGGTGTTTCAGCGGAAATGCCACATAAGTTACATGGGCAACATGATCGAAAAAGGCGTGTGAATGTGCATTGCATAAGCAGCAGATTGGAGATGTGACAACGAGAATATAATATAACCACAGAGATTTTGACCTTAAGGGCAGAGAGGTTTCATAAAAGATCCATACCGTCCACCCCAGTGTGTGCAAGCTCAGTTCTCTTCAACGCTCTCACTCTTACCCATACATTTTGGTAATATAAGGAAAAAAAAAGTAGCTGATTATATATAAGGTTCTCTGCCTGATGAATGTTGTTTATAAGACATCATGAAACCTGTGGTCGCAGACAAGCTTCCATGTTATTAAATATATATAAAAACTAATATACATACATACACATATATATATATATATATATATAAAATCATGTTGTGCCGCAAGCACGTATATCCCTGATCCTCTCTCGCCACCTCTCCCAATCGTTCATCGCCTCTGTCAGGTCTTCAGGGCTACATCCCATATCCTCACATAGCTGCTGTATGTATGTTCGAGCTGGTCCTCCTGCCTTTGCCCAGCCATATGTGGGGGTCCATAGGAGTACATCACTTATGAGCTCATTCCTGCTTCTCTAGTAGTGTCCTGCATGTCTGGTTCGTCTAACTTGGATAGTTTTTGTGATGGGAGGCAGGTGGCCGTATAGTTGGTGCCTTGTGGGGTGTTGCCGCCAGGACTTGTTCAATATTGCTCTCAAAATTCTTGTGTAATTGCCGTCTAGCTTCTTCTTCAGCCGTTTAGTTAGCGTCCGAGTAGTGCATCCATATAGCAGTATCGATACGACTGCTGCCTGGAAGAAACTGCGTTTCATTTTTCGGTCAGGTCTGATTTCAATATGATATATATATATATATATATATATATTCACTTATTATTATTATTATTATTATTATTATTATTATTATTAGTAGTAAGTAAAGTTGGCAACTGTAGTTGAGGGCGACCCAAAGGCTCTCTTTTCAGTAGCTACTACACCGAGGTGCAGGAGAGGGCGCTACTCCTTTCCCTGGATTGCTCCACTTTACTCTTGATACTCTAATATTGCAAAACTTTTGACTCTTCTAAGTAGTAGGGCAAACCAAAACTACAAGATAAATATATTTGCATATTCTATTTTATGGATAACACCATCGCTTTGAACACTGATAAATTTAATGAAAGAAAATGCCTTTATGTTGGCAAGGGCAAAAAACAAATGATACCCCACACGAACTCTTACGGACGCAGACTACGCCAACGACATAGCACTTCTGGCAAATACACTCGCCAAGGCCGAATCCCTGCTAAATAGTCTGGAACGAGCAGCAGGTAACATAGGCTTCCACATGAATGCAGACAAAACAAGAGTTCATGCACTTTAATCATAGAAGCGACACCTCCACACTAAACGGTGGTTCTCTGAAACTAATGGACAAGTTCACCTACTTAGCAAACAGCATCTCATCTAGAGAAAATGACATAAATACGCGACTAGTGAAGGCATGGACGGCTACCAATAGAGTATCGGTTATATGGAAGACAGACCTATCCAATAAAATAAAATGCAGTTTTTTCCAAGCAATGGTCATGTTAATACTGCTATATGGATGTACCACATGGATGCTGACTAAGCGTATGGAGAAAAAGCTTGACAAGAATTGCACAAGGATGCTATGAGCTGTATTGAATAAGTCCTGGAGGCAACATTCCACAAAACAGCAACTGTATGGCCACCTACCACCCATCACGAAAAACATCCAAATCAAACGAACCAGACATACAGGACACTGCAGGAGAAGTAAGAACGAACTCATAAGCGATGTTCTCCTATTGACCCCTTCACACGGATGAACAAGTGTCGGGCGACCAGCTAAAACTTATCAACAACAGCTCTGTATGGATACAGGATGTAACCTGGAAGAACTGCCGGAAGCAATGGACAATAGAAACGAGTGGTGAGAGAGGGTTAGGGTAATTCATACTAGAGGCACAACATGACGATATATATTTAAACTAGATGTTGTGTATATATATATATATATATATATATATATATATATATATATATATATATATATATATACTTTAAAATAAACAGATCCACAAGGGGATTTGTTTTTAAGTTATCTATTTTTCTTCAACACATGTTTCGCACATTTTACGTTGTCTTCAGGAAGTAAATGGTTTGTTTATTTTCTGGGTTTTCTTGTTCTCCATTATTCCTTTCTCCCCAAATAATCAATGACAGCTGATATGCCACAAGGTTAGACTAACAATCAATCTTTCTTCAATCACATTGAGAATGGTTAGAAAAACTCAAAATCATTAGACATTGATCTATTATTCACATATAAATACATCCTTTAAATATATTGTTCCTTCACACACACACACACACACACACAAATATACACACACAATCACTCAGAGAGAAAGAACTGTTTCTAACTTTATGATGTATCAGCTATCATCGATTATTTGGGGAGAAAGGAGTGATAAAGGAGAAAAACATGAAAACTCTGAAAATTTACCAACCATTTACTTCCTGAAGACGATATAAAACGTCAGAAACACGTGTTGAATAAAAATAAATAATTTAAAAATAAATGCCCTTGTGGACCTTTTTATTTCAAAGTATTTATTTTTTCTCTCATTGAACAAACATAATTGTTTGTTTCTTTGGGTTTTATGGCATATCAACCTTTCTAGGTTATTTAATACCAAATCCATTTTTATAAAAATAAACAGGTCTATTTCAAACAATTCAGTTTAGCATAAGTACACAATCTAATTGTCAAAAACATTTTTACTTCAAGCTATTCAGTTTAGTCAAACAGTCCTAATTCAAACAATTTAGTTTAGTATAAGTATAGTTCTTGTTTACACACAGATGTCAAAATAGTTCTATTTCAAACAATTCAATTTAGTATAGTACTGTTTCAATATCCAAAACAGTTCCATTTCAAATGATTCAGTTTAGCATAAGTACACAGTTTATGTGTCAAAACAGTTCTATTTCAAATAATTCAGTTTGGCATAAGTACGCATTTTAGTTCTATTTGATTTAAATAGGGCCCTATCAGGTGCAACCACTCCAGGCCAGAGTGGACCAAGGAGCGATGGCAATGAAGGAGTGCTCTGCATTCCCCAGAGCTCCAGTATCACTGGAACCTCACCATCAGATTTTTTAGTGTCATATCCAAGACAACTGTTGAGGGATCTTACCATTCTACAGAGGTGCAGTCGATGTATTCTACAGCCCCACCCGACTGGGCAATGAAGCAACATAAAAAATTTTACATACACACATATATATATATATATATATATATATAAAAACAAATTTAAAACAGAAACCAGTGAAAAACCTTCAAGTATCACCAATCCTTTAGTATTGTCTCTGATTTGCACTGTTCTCGGTGGAAGTGTTAATACATATGCAAATACTCCAGTCAATTTTCACAGGTAATATGTATCTATGTTGTATGCCCAACCCCTCCACCACAAGCAGAATGAGACACAAGGTCAATTTTAAAGCAGAGTACAACTGGTTTGAATTCTGTTCACTTAAAAAGCATAGTCTGCCCTACTACTAAGAAGAATCAAAGGTTTTGCAATATTTTCACATGTGCTAGTTTGCAATGCAAATGTCACATAACTGAAGCAGTTCAAGCCATGGTAGGTACCCACTGTGGTAGGAAATGGACAAGCCGACACGAGTTCAAATCCTAGACGAGGCTGATTGCATTTCACATAGCACTAATACCCTTGGGAAAGGTATGAATCCAATTATTCTCCCTCCAGCTAAGGGTAAATAGTAGGACAGACTGGGTTCTTCAGCCTTGGTGAGGCAACTAGTCTAGGAGAAAGAAAACTCTGAATTCAAACCTGTTAAATGCCGCTTAAAAATTGGCGTTGTATCATATCCTGCCCGAGCGGAGGGGTTGGTAAATAGGGTAGGTACCCATTGTGGTTGGTATTTGATGCGCGGACACCTTGTGCTCTGTTTCACTCCAGGTGTGATTTGTTGTTGGTTGGTTTTTTTGTTTAATGGCATATCAACCTTTTCAGGTTATTTAATGCCAAAGCCATTCTCCTAGAAGAACAGTAGTGGTTCTATTTCACCCATAGCTGGGAGGATAAGGGGGTTCATACCTTTCCAAAGGGTATTTGCCTGAAAGTGAGCGTAATAGCGTGACTGTAGTTGGATATCGCTTACTACGATTCCACAGTCTATTGCGTTAACCATTACACCACGAGGACCCCCACCAGTGTGATTTGAAAGTAGCATAGATGAATATGAAAAATAATCTAACTTCGGGAACTTATACTTAAAAGTTCAAACCGAGTCCTAATAGAATGAAAGCAACCAAAAATATTTGTCATACAAAAAGTGAAAGGGCTGTTGATCACAGTACACTACTGGTGGTTCAAGAAATTTCTTTTGCAAGAATCTTAATGATCAGTGAAGGTCGAGTAAGCTAAAAACCGTGGATTCCAAAACCATGTTTGAATTCATAGAAGCAAAATCGGCAAGTAGAACACGGAGAGTATCAGGCGAGTGCAGTTTGTCACCTTTATCCTATTTACCCAACCCCTCCGCTCAGGCAGGATATGACACAGGGTCAATTTTTTTAAGCAGAGTTTAACAGGTTTGAATTCAGAGTTTTCCTTCTCCTAGACTAGTTGCCTCACCTAGTTTGTCACCTTTATGTCCTCAGCAAAAACATCCAGAGTCGCTGAATTATACCTTGTGTTACCAATTGCAAAACTTTTCACCCATATCTAGAAGAATAGTTTATAACTTTTATAAAGGTATTTGTGCTACCTAAAATGCGTACATCCTCGTTCAGGATTTAAACTTGATTTATCAGGTTTATTTCTTACTATTGGCATAACGGTTAGAGTGTTCACTAATGGCCCGGGGGACCAGGATTTGATGCTACCTTGCTTAACATTCAGCATTATAAGGTAAGGATCAAGAGTAAAGTGGAGCAATCCGGGGAAAGGAGTAGTGCCCTCTCCTACACCTCAGTGTCGTAGCTATCGAAAAGGGAGCCTTCAGGTTACCCTCGACTACGGTCGCCAACTTTACTTTTACTAGTATAGGGTGTGGAAGCAAAATATGGAATAATCTTTAAGAAGTTTTTTTTAGTCAGATTAGTCCAATTTTTTGGAGGAAAAAAAAAAGCGATAAATCTAAATTTTCATGATTAGCTCTATTATACAAGCACATTTTTTAAATTAAAATTCAGCCCAATATGAGTGAGCAAGAAAGGAAACGACAAAAAATCTATGATTTGCTTAACGTCAAAACCAAGCCAAAGTTTCTTTGTCTACCATACAGAAAGCAAAGAAATCATTTTTTTACAGAAAAAGAGCTTTTTAAGGAAAATGGGGGAGTGGTGGATTGAACAAAAAATGAAAAGAGGGCTTTTTTACTGCTCTCGCTACGGCGATTAAAGAGGACCCCACAACGTCAATAAGAAAACACGCTAATAAATTGAAAGTAAATGAGAAAACTGTGAGGACAACAATTAAACAAGATTGAAGCCCAGACCATAACCCCTTTTGATTATGCTATATAGGGCATTTTAGAAAACAAAACAAATACAACTTCCCATCTAAATATTGATTCCCTTAAGACTGCTACTGAGGAGGAATTGAATAAAATATCTGAAGAATTTTTTTTGAAAGCATGCAAATCGTTTCAAAGGCATGTTGATACAATAATTGAAAAAAAAAAAATGGTGGCCATATTGAGCAAATTTACTGTTTTTGTTTCTATCTTCTTATTTTGTTGTTTATTTCTTTAAATTAGAATTAATCTTTTTTTTTTATGACAAGAGTCATTTATCGTTATTCTAGAATATTCCTATTTTTGGCTTCTGCCCCCTGTAAGTAAAAATTAAAAACCTACCATAGCGTTGGCTTCCTGCAATGTCGATAAGACGTACAATGTCTTCTGGAATCAGCCCTACTTCATCTGCACATGCATGGAGGACTTGAAGAATGGAACGGAATCTTTCTCTGGGTTGAGCTTTGGTGTGTTCTAGGAAAAATATAAAGAATGACAATAAACCATAAATAAAATAATGACATAGAAAGTGCTAAGCAAAACAGACAATTTATTAATAGAGGATATGTTATTTAACAAGCCAGGCCATTTCAGAGTACAAGTCAACAATGAATGTATAATCCTGCGATCAAGAACGGTCAAAGATGTCTCACTAAATGTCATTGAGGGTTAGATTAGCTGTTTTGTGGATATTAATAGAAGTTGTGTTATGTAATAAGCCAGACCGTTTAGTATAGATCTCTACAATGAATGTATAATACCACAATCAAGAAGAATATATTTATTACTGAGACAAAAAACTCAAAAAAAGATTGCATGACCTGGAAGCTGATATAATAACAATTAATAAAAAACATTGATTTGATCAAACTCAAAGGATATATTTTTTACAGGATGTGTTCCAACTGACTGCCATTGCGCTTGTCTCAGTAACAGAATGTTATCATATTAAAGGGTTGAATCGATTTTGAGACACCCTGTATAAAAAGTTTAATGAATATTACATTCTTTCGACCATAGAGCTACCATAATTATTTGTGAATAAGACGCATTATTTTTCCAGATTTTTAAGCCTAAAAGTTGTAGGTTATCTCATGCCAAAACCTGGTGTATATATATATATATATATATATATATATTGCTAACCGAAATTTAAATTTAAAACGGAAGTGGGTTTAATGAAGAGGTAACTCTTCACCCCTCTTCTATCCCCCCACTATCCCCTTTCACTACCATGAGTCTATTCTAGGTTTTTATTTTATCAAAAAGATCTGAAGAAGTCCTGTTACTTTTTTCGTGGTTTTGGAAATTTCAAAAATGCGTAACAGGATTGAAATAAATTTATAATCCTATGTGACCGGTTTCGTTGTTTTTCTTAAAGTATATATATATATATATATATATATATATATATATATATATATATATGTGTGTGTGATTTGTACATAAAAATTTCAAATAAGTCAGAGATCATTTCTTCACACACAGTTAAATGGTTTCATATATTGTTTTTTGACATTAACAATTTAATTCAACATCAATCTTTTGCTTGCACACAGTTACATGGTTAAATAGTTCCATCTGACCCATAGATGGGACTTAACAGTACTACCACTCTAGGTCAGTGGACCTGGGAGTAATGGCAATGAAGAGGTACTCCACATTCCTAAGAGCTCCACACCTGGTGCCTCACAACTGAATAAAATTTAGTATCCTATCCAGGATACTAGAGGGAGAGTGTTACTCATCTGCAGAGATGCAGTGGTGTATTCTACAGCCCCAACCAACTGGGCTTTATTTACTGAAATGATTCCACAAAATTCTTTCAAATGATTATTGGCAGCTGTTGCAGAACGCCTACCCTCTTCCTTCTTCATCTTTCAGACTCACTTGTCCATTTTGGAACTTCAGAAACCAAAGATGTACAGTACATTCTGAAGTAGTACCTTCATCACCATACTTAATTAATATCACAAACAGTCAAGAGATGCCTTGAGGCAAAGTTGAAACTAACACATGAAAATAATTAGCAACTTTTCAATTTCCATTTCAAACCTGGTACCATCATGTGCAAATTACTGTCTGTTTGGGAAAGGTTTCTTTGTTTAATGGCATATCAACCTTTGTAGGTTAATGCCAATGCCATCCTTCTAGAAAAACAGAATGGTACAATTTAACCCATAGCTGAAGGGATAACGGGGTTCATTACTTTCCCAAGGGTATTTGTCCGAAAGTGAACACAATAGTGCAACTGGAATTCAAACTCACTTACTACAATTCCGCAGTCCATCACTTTAACCATTACCCCACGAGGACACCCCTCCTCTGTTTGGGAAAGAAATAGGTTTAATTTCAGTGAGTGACACTTAAAAGATTTACCAACTTAAACATTTTTATTTTGGTTTTGGCTTGGTTTCTTTGTTTAATAGCATATCCACTTTTGTGGATTATTTAATGCCGAAGCCATCTCTGTAGAAAAACAGATATATAGATGAGGGGATAAGGAGGTTCATGCCTTTCCCAAGGGTATTAGTCTGAAAGTGAACATTATAGCACAACCGAAGTTCAAACTAGCTTCCTTCAAGGCTGCAGTCCAGTGCTTTAGCTATTACAACAAAGGGTTTCCCTTGCCCAGTCGGTTGGAGCTGTAGAATACACTGACTGCACCCCTGCAGAGGGGTAAGACCCCCCTCCAACGAGTGTCCTAGATATGACACTAAACAATCTGATGGTGAGGTCCTAGTAATGCTGGGGCCTTGGGGAATACGGAGCACCCCTTCATTGCCATTGCTCCCAGGTCTATTCTGGCCCGGCATGGTAGCACCTGATAGGGCCCTATCTATGGGTTAAAAAGAACTAACAGCATACTTATGCTAAACTGAATTGTTTGATTAAACTGAATAGCTTGAAATAGAAAAGTTTTTAACAATTAAACCGTACTTACATTTAAACTGCATGCTTATGCTAAACTGAATTATTTCAAATAGAACTTTTTTTGACATTGAAACTGTATTTACACTAAACTGAATTATCTAACATAGATCTGTTTTGATATGTAACTGTGTGTAAACAAAATCTGTACTTATAATAAACTGAATTAGAACTGCTTGACTAAACTGAATAGCTTGAAATAGAAATGTTTTTCACAATTAAACTGTACTTACATTTAAACAGCGTGCTTATGTTTAACTGAATCATTTGAAATTGAACTGTTTTTGACATTGAAACTGTACTTACACTAAACTGAACTGTTATATATAACTGGTTGAATAGTTTGAAATGGAAATGTTTTTGACAATTAAACCGTGTACTCATGCTAAATTGAATTGTTTTAAATAGAACTGATTATTTACATGAAAATGGATTTGGCATTAAATAACCTACAAAGGTTGATATGCCATAAAACCCAACAACAAACAAACCAACTAAAGGGTTCCCCCCCCCCTTTGTTTTTGTCCAAAATTGTTAACCCTAGGCAATGATGCTATTTAACTGGTTTTAAGTATTTCTATCTAATAGTAATAATTATTTCACATAAACAATTTGAAGAATTACCTAAAAGCTTAATTAGTAATATTCAATCAAAATGGAACTTCCGTTTTGGACAAATGATTGATTTTACCAGCATGTCAACCCATCTAAGGTTATTTCATGCCAAGAGGTTAGGGAATCACATTCATTATATATTCATATTTACTTTTTTTGGGCAGTTGTTTTGTAAATTTTGGTTTGGTATGGTTTTATGGCATATCAACCATTGTAGGTTATTGAATGCTAAATCTATTTTTATACAAATAAACAGTTCTATTTCAAACAATTCAGTTGAGCATAAGTACACAGTTTAATAGTCAAAAACATCTCTATTTCAAGATATTCAGTTTAATCAAACAGTTCTAATTAAAACAATTCTGTTTATTATAAGTATAGTTTTTGTTTACACACAATTAAATGTCGAAAAACTGTAACTAGTGATGTAACTAGGATATATATATATATAAGTACGAGAGATATATATAACTATGGACAATACATAAATCCAAGACTTAACAAAATCTATTTTCAAACCAGTGCTAATGTACTTAAATGTCTTTAGCTACTGACACTATTTATAGAAACCCATTTAAAAGCAAACGCTATACTCTTCAACGGTAAAGACGCTCTTACATAGTAGTAATATGCAAAAACAAAAGTTACATCACTTTTGTAATAGATCCTCCCCTGATGATGGCCCAAAGTCGGGCAGAAAGTACTAGGGATATATATAACTATGGACAATACATAAATCCGACACTTAACATGTATATATATATATATATATATATATATATATATATAGATATATATATACACACACACATACACACACTATTTTTATACTTATTCTATAATTCTGATGGTAAAAAAAGAAAACAGATAGAACAATTTGTAAATAAAACAAAAAAAATCTAACACTAAATGATATCTGGAGAAAAAAATTGAAAAAAAAAAAAGAAAGACTAAAAATATTCATACTGGTTGAAAATAATCAACCAGCACCACAATGCCTCGTCAAAAGAAAAAACACAGACAGAATCACCTAAGCTGAAACGTTAAAGTGCTCAATACACTAAGTAGAACGAAATTAGAAATACCTACAGAGCCAGAAGTAATCTACCTAGGTTTCACCGACCAGATCATCAGGATAATTCTGACAAAAGAGGGTTGGCCCAAACAACATTTTATTGATAAAGTGGTTGCCAAAAAGAATAAATAAATTAGCATATTTAAAAAAGAAATGCCATAATTTGCCTAACAAGTAACCAGGCATTTTTATACCTCCAAACATCAAGTATCTTCGATCTTTGGTTGAGTAATTCATTAGGATTATTGTACGAAGCTATAGCTAGTTTTTCCTCCATAAAAAGATTACTTCTGGCTCTGTATATATATATATATATAGTTGTTATTGGCGACCTTAGTTGAGAGCGATCTGAAGGCTCCCTTTTCAAGACCTACTACATCAAGGTGTAGGGTTACCAACTTTACTTACTTATAGATTGGAAAAATCATTAAAAATATATATATATTTATATATATATATACATAGAAAATCATTAAAAAAAAAAAAAAAAAGATATATATATATATATATATATATATATATATATATATATGAAAGTAAATATGGATAAAATCGACAGTATTTGCTCCTGTCATCTCAGCAAGCATCCATCGCTATGTGAACTATTTTGATATCCAGGTCCTGATGATGGTTAATGAAAGTGAAATGTTAACATCAACTTTACATCATAATATATTCACCTATTTGGATTATATTTTTTCTGCTACCTATATATATATATATATATATATATATATATAGATAGAGAGAGAGAGAGAGATAATATATATAATAGATAAAATGCTATAACCTCAACTTGAATAACAAAAGATACATCATTACAACATCATCCTAACATGAATGCTAAATAAAAGATGACACAGGCAAACCTCCCACAATAAAATGAGATATCAAGAAAAAAAAACCCAAGCTTACAAAGGAGGTAACAATGGCTGCAGATTGAGTCTGGGGGAAAAATTATGCATCTTAGAAAATGCTGAAGACAAATTACCAAATAAAAGAACTGAAGTGATATCTAAGTGGAGACGTGTTAATGTGACACTGGGAGAATTATATAAAGAACTAATTGAAAGGAAAATGATAAAAGGAAAAAGGGTTGAAATGCAGTTTCTTTTGAAACAAGATGGATAGATTAATGGAATTAGTTGAGCCCATTACATCCACAGAAACTATTGTGAGTGACAAAAATATAGACATGCTGATTATGCAAGATGAAAAGGGGCAGGAACTTAGCTACTTTCTTCACTGTTCCACATGCTGCCAGTGCGTGTGTAACCTCACTGTTAACTGACACACATCACCACCCATATATGGGAGTGGTCTCTTCCTCGTCCTCCAACTCCAACTTCTGACTTCTACTTACTCACTCTACGTCTTTGAAATTTCAAATTGTTCCCTCTAATACTTTAATGACACATAATCACAAAAACTTTTTAGGTTTGGTTTTGTGTTTCTTTCTTTAATGGCATATCAACTCTTTTTAGGTTATTTAATGCCAAAGCCATTCTCCTAGAAGAACAGTAGTGGTGCTATTTAACCCATAGCTGGGAGGATAAGGGGGTTCATACCTTTCCCAAGGGTATTTGCCCGAAAGTGAATGTAATAGCGCGACTGGAGTACAAACTCGCGTACTACGATTCCGCAGTCCACCGCTTTAACCATTACACCACAAGGACACCCCCAAAAACTTTTTAGTAATGCCTAAAGATCAACTGATATCTATCTAAATGTTTATTTTGACGTTTCGCTTACAGATAATTTTAAAATAAACTTGTCACACTTTATTTTGACGGGAGCTGACGTGTATGCCAAACAAGGTTTACCCAATTTGACCATTAGAAACAGGAAACCTGCAACTATGAACTCAAAGTTTTAGCTAATACCAAATTTATCACTAAAATAATTAAGTAAAATTCCAAATTATTTCACTAAGTGTACAGGCCATAATCAGTGAAAAAGTTTTTTAGGTTTGCTTTGGTTTTATGGCATATCAACCATTGTAGGTTATTTAATGCCAAATCCTCTTTATACATATATATATCAAATATATATGATTTGATTTGATTGGGTTGTATGGCATATCAACCATTGTAGATTATTTAATGCCAAATCCTCTTTATATATATATATATATATATAGAATATATATGATTTAGTTTGGTTGGGTTTTATGGCATATCAACCATTGTAAGTTATTTAATGCCAAATCTTCTTTATACATATATATAGAATATATATGATTTAGTTTGGTTGGGTTTTATGGCATATCAACCATTGTAGGTTATTTAATGCCAAATCCTCTTTTTACATATATGTTAAATATATAGGATTTGGGTTGGATTACCGTATTATCAATTTTCCCTCTCTTTCTCTTTCTATATATATATATGTTTGTGTGTGTGGTTTTTCACACTGCTACATTTCTTTGAATAGGAATTTAGAATATCATGTAGTTACATGCAGCACAATACCAGACATGTGAGACACTCAGTGAGAATAGAATTTATTAATAACAGTTTTTTGCTTTCTAAGATTTGAAACATGCAAAACCCCTAATGATACTCGATATGTGAGTGGAGAAAAGTTAATACAATTTCTTTTCACTATTTTTCAATATATTATATGTATTTACCCAACTCCTCCAAACAAGCAGGATGTGACAAAGGGTCAATTTTAGTTGTCTAAATTTCTTAGACGAAGCTTGATGATTTAAAAATACCCAAGGCAAGAGCTGATGAACTAAAATGGAAAGTCAGACAAGCACTTGAAAAATCAAAGCCTTCAAAACCAAACATCTCAAAATTGGAGAGACAGGCTTGCAAATCACTATGGGATGACAACAGTATCATAATACTCCCAACTGACAAAGGCAATGCGACCGTGGTAATGGATAGGGTGGAATACTCCAACAAACTGGCGGACTTGATTGCCAATGGTGGCTATTGTAAAGTAAAATAAAGAAGGACCCAACCCTGAAGACAAGAAGGAAGCTGTCACAGATCCTTGGTAAGAATAAAGATCTCATACCACAAACAAAATACAGACAGCTAATTCAACATTACAGTAAGCTACCACACATATATGGCCTTCCAAAAATTCATAAGGATGATATTCCATTGAGACACATTGACCGCAACCAAGGTTCAGCATGTCACCCATTGAGCCGCTTCCTTGTGGAGATCATTGGCCCGCTAACTGATAAGTCCCCATCATATGTTAAGAACTCAGCCCACTTTGTGGAGAGAATCAGTGATGCCCCCATTCATTCTAACCAGATGGTGAGTTTGGATGTAGTGAGTCTGTTTACAAAGGTACTATTTACCAACCCCTCCGCTCGGGCAGGATATGACACAAGGTCAATTTTTAAGCGGAGTTTAACAGGTTTCAATTCAGAGTTTTCCTTCTCCTAGACTAGTTGCCTCACCAAGGCTGAAGAAAAGTCTGCCCTACTATTTACCCATAGCTGGAGGGAGAATAATTGGATTCATACCTTTCCCAAGGGTATTAGTGCTATGGGAAATGCAATCGGTCTCGTCCAGGATTTGAACTCGTGTCGCCGTGTCCAATTCCTGCGACGATAACCATTACACCACGGGCACCTCCAAAGTCTGTTTACAAAGGTACCTACTGATGAGACACTTGCTGTAGTACGGGATAAACTGGCTGCAGACACCTTGCTGGAAGAACGCACTTGTATCCCGATAGATAATCTAATGGAAATATTGACTTTGTGTGGAGACAACTTACTTCAGGATGGGATCTGATATATACCGACAAGAAGAAGGACTGGCTATGGGTTTGCCATTGTCACCAGTGTTGGCTAACATATACATGGAATACTTTGAAGAAATGGCATTAGGATCTACATCACTAAAGCTATTATGTGGCTTAAATATGTAGATGACACATTCATTCTCTGGCCTCATCAGGAAGATCACGTGAACTCAATCCAACCATCTATACAGTCCACTATGGAGAAAGAGCAAGATAACAAATTACCCTTCCTCGATGTATTAGTAACACACACAGAGCAAGGATTCAGGTCAGCTGTGTACCGTAAGCCCACCTTCACCGGACAGTACCTCAATTTCAACTCCCATCATCCATATACAGTAAAGAAAGAAATAATCCATTGCTTACAACATCGAGCAAAAACCATTAGTAGTGATACTGATGTATATAAAGAAGAAATGATAAGTCTGAGATACAACCTCCATCGTAACAACTACCCAGACCGCATTACATAGGCTCCAAGAAACCTAGATAGGAGGATAGCGGACAATACCCGAAAACTCACCACAGTATGTCTGCCCTATGTCAAAAGACTACCCAAAAGGATCAAAAAGATATGTAGTCTATATGACATCAGGACAGTATTCACAAGTGATTCAACTGTCCGGAGATATCGCTTCCGGGTCAAGCCACCAACAGAATCCAACATGATCAAGAACTGTGTTTACTCCATCCCTTGCAGTTGTGGTAAAATATACAAAGGTGAGACAGGTCGCCCACTAAAAGTAAGGCTAGAAGAACATCAGAAGGCAGTAGTACGAGGTGAGATTGAAAAGTCAGGTATGGCAGACCATGTATGGAAGGAAAAAGAAAACTATCTGCCCTTATGCGATAAAGTTGAAATTATTGATAGGGCCGAACATTGGAGGATTAGATGCCTTAAGGAATCAGCACATATGTTGGGCTACAATGACCTGCTGAGTAGACCAAGTACAGAGTTGAACACAATACGGGAACCAATAATTAAAAAGGCTAGATGAACAAAAAAAAAATCTGAATATGAGCACAGGTAAAAAATCATACATAATAGTAGTAATCCTAGTCAAGTAAGAACATTAAGTTTATAAGTCCCAAAAATTCACTCTGAACTGTCTAGCAGGACACATAGCATAACGGTTATAGGCGTTGTTTCCCTAAGCTTCTAAGGAGACTATCATCTGGAGGTTGCAGGTTCAATTCTGACTGCAGGTGAGTAACAATACAGGAATACTTAACACTTGTACCTGGTTATGGCTAATGGAATCAGAACAGGCGACCCCCGTGGATTCAATAAAGGACGTAGTTCAAAGTTCCGTGAAGGTTCCCAAGTTCAACATACACCTGAAGAAGGCCAGAGGACATATCGGCCGAAACGTTGTGGAAATAACAATAAAGATGGAGGTGCCGTGGTGTAATGGTTATCGTCGTAGGAAATGGACACGGCGACACAAGTTCACATAGCACTAATACCCTTGGGAAAAGTATGAATGCAATTATTCTCCCTCCAACTCAGTAGGGCAGACTGGGTTCTTCTTGGTGAGACAACTAGTCTAGGAGAAGGAAAACTTGACCTTGTGTCATATCCTAAATATGATAACAATAGTCCAAAAACCCTTAATGATAAAAGGGTCAATTTTTCTGAAAGGAAATTAACAGGTTTGAATTCAGAGTTTTCCTTCTCCTAGACAAGTTGCCATACAAAGGCTAATGAACCCAGTAAGGGAAAATAGTTGGATGCATTCCTTTCCTAAACATATTAGCACAGTGTGAAATGCTAACAGCCTCATCCAGGATTTGAACTCCGATCACTGTGTTCATTTCCATGTATCATAGACTAGATTTTTATTTTTTAAAAATCAAAGAATATTAAATTTTACAGTAATGTTTATTATTAAAAAGCTTTAAAGAAATCAGTTTGTTTTAGGCTGAAATGGGTTTTTTTTTTTTTGCTTTTTTTGTTATTTTTTTTTGGGGGGGGTTGTTATTTTTTGTTTTATTTCATAGAATTTGAAGTCAGTAATAAGTTTTTAAAAATAAAAAATATTAATAAGGAATTGACATTTATTTTAATTTATTTATTCAAACTAGTGTCTATATATTGGTTATTATAGTCACAATATTTTGGCAGTTGTGCTCTTAGGCCTTCTTCAGGTGTCTGTCAGTCAAAAACTCTTTGAAAATTCTTAACTAAACACTTTGTTTAATCACTGGATCAATTAAATCTTCCAAGTTAAAACTAATTCATCACACAAGCATGCATATATATATATACATATATATATACACACGCAAAAACATATAATACCACACACACACACACATATATACATACAAGCACATACATAAATATACATGCATGTACACACATATGCACGCAAACACACATAGAAACACATGAGCACACATACACACACACAAACACATGAGCACGCATATACCCACATACATATATGCACACACACACAAACATGTGCACACAAAAAACATACATATATGCACACATGCACATGAACATACATACGTGCACATACACACACATATTTGCACACACATACATACATGAGTGCACACACGCACATATATATATATATATATATATATACACATGGACACACACAAATGTAATCAAAAGAAATATTTTTTTATCAGGTTATTATTATCAATGACATTTTACAATTTTGACCCATTTTTTAGATAAACATGTTTTTGTTGTCAAATTAAAAAAAGAAAAAATTTAAAAAATATACACAAAATTACGACACAAAAAAGAAAAAAAACTATAAACAAGTAGAACCAAACATGATCTTTTAAATTTGTTTTTTTTTTATTTAAATCTTTTTAAAAAGAAACAAAAAAAAAAATACAACCAAAGACAAAATTGAATTTGTCAAAAACAAAAAAAAAATTGGTTCAAGTATGCACCACTGATTATTATATTGAACATCTGCATTGAGTTCTAAAACAGTTTGTGACATTAATTGGTACCAAGATGATTGCCTGGAGTTCACTCCCTGGGTCAGGCAGTGTTCTCTGGTTCAGATGAAGAGAAAGACTTAATGCCATGATTAGGTATCTCCTAAGCATGGCCAGTGGAATTATCTTCCATAATCTACCCAGGTGGAGTAAATAAAAGGATTTGATTAATTCAACTAAATTTTCCAGTTTCACATGGTTAAAATTTGGTAACAAATTAGGCAAGTATACTCTTTTTAAAGTGCTCTTCTCATTGAGCGCTCCATATTTCTCGTCTTGTGCCATACTAGGCTAACCATAGGATTACAACAAACACCTGAAAAAGGCCCGAAGCTACAACCGATAATATGTTGGAACTATAATAACCAAGATTAAGACACTTATCCGATTACATTAATTCATCACCAATTTACACATTGGACAAATATATTATCATCAAGACACTACGGATTCACTTAACTCTCTCTTGCCATTCATCCCTATCAGCCACTGTACTCGGTAAGTACTCTAGATTGTACCTCGTGTCAGCATAGACTTGATGAATGTAAGTTTCTACTGATCAGCCAACACAGGTGTGTCCATGCATAGGAGTTCATAGGAGAAAGTCTCTTATGAGTTTGTCCTAACTTCACTACCATGTCTTGCTCGTCTTACAAGGGATGGTTTCTGAGATGGGAGGTAAGTGGCCATACAGCTGCTACTATGTAGAGTACTGCTTCTTGGGTTTGTGCAACATAGCATCCTTGTGTGGATACTATCTAACTTTTTTTTTCCAGATGTCTCATTAGAATCCAAGTGGTGCAACCATACAGTAGTACTGACACAGCTTCAGCTAGGAAGAATTCCCATTTTATTTTATAAGAGATTAGATTTCCATACGGTTGTTAACCCGTCAATAGCTGTCCATGCTAAACCTAAGCGTATGTTGATATCGCGGTGAGTAGATGAGATATTGCTACCGAGATAAATGAACTGGTCAAAGGCTTGCCATGTCTTTATTTCACGTTAAATTCTACTCGCAAAATGATCTAAATTATTCTAAAAAATTTAAATTTGTTATTAAGATGGCTTAAGTTCATATTTCAGTAATTTAACAGACAAGTGAATGAAAAATAATTGTCAGCTGAATTTTGACAGTCATTTCAATGGATTTTTATAATATCCACCGCTTTTTTTTATTTTTCTAAATAAACAGTTATCAAATAAAATAAAAAAAGATACATTAAAAAATAACACTAAAAAGTAAAATTTACAAACAAGTAAATTTCAAACGTGATCAATTTAATTGATCACGTTTCATATCTACTTGTTTGTAAATACTTTTAAAATAATTTTTTCGATTTGAAATTTTTTAAAAAACCTTTCTGAAAAAGAAAAAAATCTAAAACATGAAAAATCAATAATGAATTTGTCAAAAAAAATAATTTAGATTTGGAGATGTAGCATTGGCTATATTATTGAACATCTGCATAAGATTCTCAAACATTATGCGACAAAATCCTAAGGTAAATGAATATAAAATTTATACAAAATAGTTAAAAATAAATCAGAAAAATAATTTTAAAAGCAAATCCCTGAAAAATAAACACGAGTTATTTTAAACTTTTTACTGAATCTACCCGCCACTGACAAAAATCAAATTTATATTCGATAAAATAACAAAACCAAAAAACACGTTGAACAAATAAAAAAGGTAATTTTGTCAACATTTTTGTTGTTTTATTTTCATTTAAATCCACTGTTGACAATTTTGTAGAGATCATATTTTTCTTTATTCATTTAAAAAAAAAGATACAAAACTAATCAAACAATTCTTCCCAAAATATAAAAACTGTAGAAATATAATGTAAAACATTTTTTATGTTTAGATTTCGTTTGTAACAATTACGAAAAAAAGAAAAATGTTTTCACTAAACATAATTATTTATAAGGATCACAATATCTTTTTTTAAAAGATCGCGAAAGAGACAAATAAATAAAAACCTTTAAAAAATAAACCAGAGCTTAAAACTATCGCATTAAATAATTCAACAAGAATAAATATAATCTATGTTCGCACCAAAACAGTACTTTGAACATTTGCCTATTTTCAAGGCCAACAGCTTATTTCGTGATCAACAAGGATCTGGATTAACAGCAACATGGATCCAACTAATAATAACTTAATCTCAACTTACCGTTGCATACGATCTTGATTTGCTTGTTTAACAAATGTATTTGGCTTTCCAGAGATTCTGTACTCTCCGCCATTTTCTTCCATAGTATTTCCTCGCAAACAATTTTCAAACTTCCCACCAGTCACGTGCTCTGACGTCACTTCCGTTTCTTTCGACAAGACAAAAAGTAAAATAAAATAAAAAAATAGAAGAAACGGTTAAGAAAATTTTTTTCAACCAACTGTTCACAGTTTTTTGTTTTTTTTTTTCTCCCGCTTTTTTTTTAATTCTAAAATATTAGATTTCTTGCAAAATATGTAGATTACTAAAATGTGCTTTTACTGTTTGTGTATCGATAAATTAAAAATTTTTTTAAAATTACAATATTTTTTTATTAATTGATTTACTTTTTTTAATTCTAAATTTTTCATTCTTAATTATCATATAACTTGAAAAATATTAAAATGAAGTTCTTAGAATCTAAGTTTTCATGGCTCAATAGTTAGAATTCTTTTTTTTTTTTTTTTTTCCTGCTGAATAATCCTGGTTTTCCGTTTAAAATTTTTTTGAAGTTTCCGCGAAAAAGTACCCCGCTTCTTAAAAAAATTAAAATAATAAAATATAATAAAGTAAAATAAAATGTAGAAAAAATATATATATTTTCATGATTAAATATTTTTCAAATGGATTTTTTTAAAATGCTATCGAGTTCCCCTAAAAAAACAAAAAAACCGTTACATTTTTATTTAAGATAATTTTGGGGTTTTCACGTTCAACATTTATTTTTTAAATAACCAATTTCCGTGCATTTCCTTAAAATCATCATCCAATTCTAATTTTTCCACACATGATTGGTGTATTAAATTCTGCTAAAAGTTTAGATTTTTGTTGCGTGTCTATGTTTTTTTTAAATCCCAAGTCAAGATGTAATAGTTGTGGGTGTTATATCAGCCATCACATTTTTCACCTTACACCGTTTTCATACAACAGTTGTCTCCCTTTAAATGCAATTTCTATTTGAATTTCTCGTAAAAAGAAAATAAAAAGGAGAAAAAACCGCCAATTATGAACAAATCTACGTTTATTTTTTTTATCGTCTTACTTCTCATAAAAACGGAATGTTCCTGAAAAAATTCACCATTTGTTTTGGTAACTAGAAATTTACTTTGTGTTGAAAAAAATCAATTGGGCCAGTTAAAAATATATATAATAAAATAAATTTACATTCTCTGTACGGTTGATTGAGTTTAATGGCATGACAATCCATCTGGAATTATTTTACGCCTAGAGTTTAAAACGTTCATAGTACATTCGTGTTAATATTTTTGTGTAGTTTTTGAAGATTTTTTTTCTTTTGTTTTTGTTTTTCCATACGGTCTTATCAAATACGAATGATTTTTAAACAGTTCGACCCATAGCTGGGAGCCTAACAGGTACTACCAGTCCGAGCTAGAGTGGGCCTGGGAGTAATGGTAGTAAAGGGATACTCCGGAACTGGAGCTTCACCATCAGATGCAGTTTGCTGTAATACCCAGGACATCCTTGTTTTTGTTTTGTTTTCGTTTTTTTTTTTTGTTGTTGTTGTTTGTGTGTCTGTGTCGAGGAGGAGTCTTACTCATCTGCTGGAGATACAATCAGTATATTCGCAACCCCACGGGCGGGAAGATTCTCTCTCTCTCTCTCTCTCTTTCTCTCTCTCTCTCTCTCTCTCTATATATATATATATATATATAACCCTCTTCAGGTAGTGCTGCTCGCACGGATTTCCCTAACTCTCTCTCTCTCTCTCTCTCTCTCTCTCTCTCTCTCTCCATCGGTCGCTATCATCCATCGCTTCCGGCAAGTCTTCTAGGTTACATCCTGTGTCCGTACAGATGTATTGTGGATAAGTTCTTGCTGCCCGTCCTACACTTGCGCGTCCGTTTGAAGGAGTCCTATAGGACTTTACACTCCTATAAATCATTTGGGTGGTATGCCACTTGTTCCCACAACAAAGATGGCGGAAGCTCACATATTTAGTCTCGGGAAACCATTGGCCAGGAGAACCACGTGACCTGCTTAGAACTACGTCCGCGCGTAAATTTTAGTCCTGCGTTTGGAGCCTCTTACAAGACGCGTATTTTCTATAAATACGTCATCTTCAAACACCCTTTTTCTCTTTTACCCAATTTCTTCGTAGCGGCAACACACTCCCTCCAGTGTGAATCAACAGGAGTGAAAACCAACAACATGGATAGGCCTCGCAGACATTCAAAATATACATTGACTATGAGACGCTTTCCAGTCTCAGAGAAACTGCCTGTTTGTAATCATAAAAAGAAGGACATTTTTATATGTAATCCCTTTGTAGCTTAGTTGTGTTAGACACACATACACATACACACATACACACACTATTATTTTGTTAATAGAATTAGTAATACTTTTTATGTATCAATGTAAGTTTTATTGTTGTAGAATATAAATTTGTTTTTGTTCGTCGCCTTGTTTTAAATGTTCCTTTTTTCCGCGCCGTTTTACAACCTTTATTCGTTTCATATCTTTTACTCATTTGGTTATCTTCATTCATTTGTTTTTTCCATGTGCCTTATTCTAAACTAAACCTATAACACAAACTTCAACATTAAAATGTGAGGAAGCATAAATATCTAAATACTGAATACAGGTCCATCCTCCTACAAAAGGGAAACCTTTTTTCTAAACACTAAATATCAAACTTCAACATCAAATTGTGGGGAACTTAAATACTAAATATGAGGTCACTCCCACCACAAACTGGTCAACCATCCTCCTACAGTCCATAAGAAAATATCGCTTATGAGTTCGTCCTTACTTACCCAGCTGTGTGTCTTGTGTGTCTTTTTCATCTAATTTGGATAATTATGTTCACTTTAAGAATAAGTTGGTCATTTCCTTCATTTTTTTTTATCGAATGGTAAAGTTCTTAAATTATGCCTTTAACTAGCTACAATTCGACTATCGGTCATATATATATTTATCTACTATTCTTCCCCGACCACTGACAAAGTGTCGAGTTATGGACAATTTGAAATTTTGGAATTAATCAACTAAAAAATGAAGCAAATTACTGTTCATTGGCCTAATGGGTAGAGTGTTCGCCACAAAGACACGAAAAATGGTACTTGATACCGCCTAGCTTAACACTCAGCAATATAATGTACGTATCAAGGGTAAAGTGGAGCAATACAGGGAAAGGAGTAGCGCCCTCTCCTACACCTCGGTGTAGTAGCTATTGAAAAGGGAACCTTCTGGCCACCCTTGACTAAAGGGAGACAACTTTACTTTTACTTACTCTTATCTGGATGGTGAATATAAATATTATATTCGCGAATGTGTGGGGGGGATTTTCCTCAACGTGCGTTTTCATACTAATTGTTACTGGTTGTTTTCTCTGAATTCAAAGTGATAAATCTTCCAAGTTCTCCAGGACCCTACACAGTATTTTAGCTAATCTCAACCATACTGTGGTATGGATAGTTTCAACGGATTTCCAGTTCCACCAGTCTGTAGGGATTGAATCATAAACAACAAAAAAAAGACAATAACAATAAATAAATAAATGCAAAAGTAACAGTTTCCCAGGAGGCCTCTGACAGAAAGCGAAATCGGCACATGCCTAAAAAGAGGGTCATGTTGGTGCCACAGAAAAACTCTTTCTCAGAAGCCTTTACCACATCGACCGAGACGGGTGCACCTTTTTCTCTCTGCTGCTGGTTGGAACGTATGTGCTGGCTAAAGGCCAAGGACTTCGCAGCGCGTTGTGTCTCCTGGCAGTAACAGCCTCTACTGAACACCGAGACACATGACAGTTCCTCAAACTTGCAATTTGCCAAAAATTATTTCGTGATATTGTTCAGACGCGTTGACTGGGGGAGAGCACGACTATTTCGACTGGTTCAGAAAAACATTTGCACCACGGATTAGTCGTTAACCCCAGAAATAAAAATTGAGTTTAAAGGTATCCCAGTCTTTTTCCTTTCCCGTTCTTAATTCCTTCACAGCTTCGACAAACAAAAAGATGACAAGGGAATGGGGAAAGAAGAAAAAGGAGTCAGATACAAACCTCAGAATTTTCCAACAACAAATAAGCACTACCCGAAAAACCTTCATATAACCCATAAATCTCTATTCTAGTTTATTCGGAACTTTTTTAAGGGTTTCCAATTATTCCAACCACCGGTATCACCGTCCCCGTTATGTTCCATAGTTTTTTCGTCTCTCTGCAAATCCCAGGTATTTATCTAGTCTTTTGGTTTCCTATGATCTGCTAGGACGATGAAATCAGTGGGGATTAATAAAAATGAAATAAAAAATAAAAATGAATTAAAAAAAAAAAGAAGCAGTTCCCTGAAGTCTCTGACTGGAAGAGAAATTCGCACATGCCTTAAGCATAGATATCCTGGCGCCAAAGAGAAACCCACTCTCACTTCAGCCGTTACCACTTATATTGAAAGGAATTGTTTCTTTCGACTAAATGCATAGCAGCGGTCCCGGGCTTCGCGGCAGGCTGTGTCTGCTGCTAAGCAAGTTGGCTCAGCCAAAAATGCCTTTCTGAAATACTACTGGACAAAACGACGAAAAGCAAAACTTTTCCACCGAAAAACATACCTCACTGAAAATACCTGCTGGACATACCATAGATTTCAAACTCAACACCCACCAAAAATGACGTTAATATATTTTAACACCTAATCTGGGAGCCACGACTATTTTAACCGGTTTTAGGAAAAACTTCCACACACACAGAATAGTCATTCAACCCCAAAATAAAGTTGGAGTTTAAAACTATCTTCGTCTCTTTCCTCCCTCCCTTAAATTCTCTTGCAGTCACATCCTGACTGTATCTGTACAGTCAGGATGTGACACAAAGTCAATTTTTCAGCGGTGTTTTAGAGGTCTGAATTCAGAGTTTTCCTTCTCCTAGACTGGTTGCCGGATCAAAGCTAAAGAACGCAGTCTGCCCTACTATTTACACATAGCTTTTGGGAGGATAATTGGATTCATATCTTTTCCAAAAGTATAAGGACTATGTGAAATACAATCAGCCTCGTCCAGGATTTGAACTCGTGTCACCGTGTCCATTTCTTACGACGATAACCTTTACACCACAAGCTCCTCACAACAAGATTTATTTTATAAAAAGATAAGAACTTGTCAACAAGTAGATTTATGGGGTTAAGAAGCTTTTGTTGTTTATTTATTGCAATCCTAAGTTGTCGTAGTCGTTGACAAGTTAATTGATTTGATTTGGTTTTATAGCATATCAATCATTGTATGTTATTCAATGGCAAATCCATTTTTTTTCTTCAAATAAACAGGTCTAATTCGAACAGTTCAGCTTTGTATAAGTATTGTTTTTGTTTACACACAGTTAAATATCAAGACAGTTCTATTTCAAGCAATTCAATTTAGCATAAGTACAAATTTTAGTTCTGTTTGACTTATAGATAGGACCCTATCAGGTGCTTCAACTCCGGGCCACAGTGAACCAGGGTGTGATAGCAATGAAGGGGTACTCAGCATTCCTCAAAACTCTAGCATTACCGAAGCCTCACCATCAAATTGTTTAGTGTCATATCCAGGTTACTCATAGGGGAAGTCTTACCCCTCTGGATAGGTGCAGTCAGTGTATGCTGCAGTCCCAGCCGACTGGGCTATCAGTTATTTTTAGATGTAAAATTAGTTATATTTCAAACAATCCAGTTTAGCATAAGTACACAATTATTTGTTTACACACAGTTAAATGTAAAAACAGTTCTATTTCAACCAAATCACTTTATCGTAACCAGATAGTTTAGTTCTATTTGACGCATAGATAGTATCCTATTAGGTGCTATCACTCCGAGCTAGGATGGAACTGGAGTCGATGGCAATAAAGGTGTATTTCGCATTCCCCAGAGCTCCAGCATTGCTGAACCCTCTCTATCAGATTGTTTAATGTCATATCCCGTACACTCATTGGGAAGTCTTACCCCTCTACACAGATACAGTCAGAGAATTCTACAGCCCTCCCTCCCCCAACAGCCAACTGAGCAAGTTAATTCCCATAGATCCCATCAATTAACTATCAACCAACGACCTACAACAGCGGCCACTACAACTTACGAAACGAATTGAGAGAGTCTTCCTCCTCTGCAGAGATGCAGTCGGTGTATTCTACAGCCCTAGCCGAATGGACCAGGAGGACCTGGGAGCGATGCTAATGAAGAGGTACTCTGCATTCCCCAAAGCTCCAGCATTACTAGAACCTTATCATCAGATTGTTTAGTGTCATATCCAGGGCACTCGTTGGGGGATGTCTTATCCCTGTTTAGTTTATGTATTCTGCAGCCCCAGCTGACTAGGCCATCCTGCAAACACTTCCCTTACAAATTTGAATATGTGCAAACAAATGATTGATGTTAAATTGTTACTGGTACATAACAATACTTGTGTAGCATCTCCAAAATATGAATATATAAAACATTCACATGCATAGAAATCCCGAAACACTGACGACTTCCTTTAGTTCAGGTACGAAACGTTTATTAACTTTTTTTACTTTTAGTTTTTCGACACGAGGAGAGAGAGACACAATTTTTATTATGCTGACTGTTCCTACATCGCCCACAGTCAACTCCCCAGCTGAACTGAAAAAATTCCAGCCCATCGCTTCCGGGCATGACGTCATTCACCCCACCCCACCCCTTTTTATTTTCTATCTGGGGTTTTTATTATGATATTTGTGATTGTCACATCCTCCGCGCACGAGCATGAACACCTGCACCAAGAGCCGAACAGTTCAAAGCCTAACCAAATCGAATGATAAAATATAACTAACGAAAAATGATAATATAAAAAAAATCATTCCGCAATTATATAACACTTGAAACCATTTAACTGTGTGCAAACAAATGATTGATGTTAAATTGTTACCGTTACATAGCAATACTTGAAGACATTTAACTGTGTGCAAATATATAATTAGTATTAAATAGAATTATTAGTGTTTGATAGCAATACTTGAAACCATTTAACTGGGTGCAAACAAATGATTAATATTAAATAGAATTATTAGTGTTTGATAGCAATGTGGAGTACCCCTTCATTGCCATCGCTCCCAGGTCCACTCTGACCTGGAGTGGTAGCACCTGATAAACATCCTATCTATGGGTTAAATAGAACTAAAACTGTATTCACACTAAACTGAATTGTTTAACATAGAACTGTTCTGACATGTAACTGTGAGTAAACAAAATCTGTACTTTTTACTAAACTGAATTAGCTGCAGTAGAATTGCTTGACTAAATTGAATAGCTCGAAATAAAAATGTTTTTTTTTACAATTAAACAGTACTTACATTTAAACTACGTTCTTTTCCTTAATGGAATTGTTTGAAATTGAACAATTTTTGACACTGAAACTGTACTTATCCTAAACTGAATTGTTATATATAACTGAATAGTTTAAAATAGAAATGTTTTGACAATTAAACTGTGTACTCATGCTAAACTGAATTGTTTTAAATAGAACTGATTATTTACATAAAAATGGATTAGGCGTTAAATAACCTACAAAGGTTGACAAGCCATAAAACCCAACAAACCAAACCATCAATTTAACCCATTGATAGGAGCTGAACGACTTGATGATAATGAAGATTTTGATGATTATAAGAAGACACCGGACATTGACATGATGGTTAGAGCGTTCGCAAATGGGTTCAATCCCAGGTCGAGTCATACCAAAGACTCAAAAAATGGTACTTGGTGCTACCTTGCTTAGCATTCACCATTATAAGATAAGGATAAAGTGGAGCAATCCCGGAAAAGGAGTAGCGTTCTCCTCTATACCTCAGTGTAGTAGCTATCGAAAAGGGAGCCTTCGGGTCACCCTCGACTAAGGTCGCCAAATCTACAACTTTTACAAGAAAACTCGAAAGACAATAAATTGACAAAAATAGATCGTGTTTTCGCCTTTTTTTCAGATTTCTCAAAATGGCTCCCCACTGAATCAGCAACAACAACAAAACAAACATCTTAAGCCTTTAAACGTACTTTTCCAACCACAACCGCCATTTTCTTGCTTGGATTCTTCTTCGTGAGCATCAGGTGTGTTTTCACTCCGTACAAAGGCTATCGATACTGGTTCACAATTTCCAAAAACAAGTACGGAGCTTGTTGCATAGGCGTTGTATTTGTCAACAGGGTCGACGATACGCGACTCTATAAGAGATGCTGGCATTTTCTGGTCCTCTGCTGACCTACACTTCAAGAAATTATCATCTTGACTTTCTTTGATCATAAAACACCGACGACCCCCAACAATGTGTCTCATTTCTATAGAACCCAATGAAAGACAAGAAACCGTCGATTTCTGGTCTGAACCCACCTCGGAAGCGTCCATAGGTTCGTCGTCGGGAAACACCGTACACTCGGAACCTTTTTCCGGGGCGTTCTCCATAGAAACAATTTCCGATTGAGGGAAGAAAATTAACTTGTCAATATCGGTGAAACCCGATGATCGCCACCAGTCAGAAAAAGACGATGAAGAGTGCTTATCGAAATTTTCTTTTTCGTTGCCCAAGGTTTGGTTACTATGAAATTCAGACTCAATAGCCATGTTTTTATTTATAGAATTGTTTCTTTCTTTTTCTCTTTCTTTCTTTCTTTTCTTCTTTTTCTTTCAATCTTTATTTCCTTAAGTTCTAACAAAATCGGTAATAAATCAAATAACATAGATATCCGCAAATTTGCTGGTTTTAGTACGTAATCTTTTTTTCTTACGTCACAATGTAAAAATTTGCTCAATATTAAACATCTTCCATCCCGGGCACGATCCTTTTGAGAGGAAGGCCCCGAAACGGTGCACATTCTCTCCTGATGACCCCAAAACAAGCATGGAGTTAAACTGCTCAGTGGAAATGAGACTGACTAAAGGAGCATTTTCTATCCGCTCACTTTTTGGTGTGTTTCTGTTACTTGGTAAGTAACTTCCTTCTGGTTTTAGTATGTAATCTTTTTTCTTACGTCACAATGTAAAATTTGTTCAGTAAAGGGGAATGCCGACGGGGTCCGAGGCATTTTTGGAACTGCCTCTCGTGTTGGGCTTCGGCCCTGCGACAGGACCCACCTTAAAAACGGCCTTGTGCCATATTCGTACGTTGGTGGGACGTAGGATAAATACAGTTCAGTATTAAACATCTTTCAGCCCGGGCACAATCCAACAAAGGCAGACTTCGGTTGGGCCACCTTCGGGTGGGTGAGCTGCATCATAGTCCAGCAAGGCTCGAGCCTCTGCTTGTGCCTGACCTCCCCCTAACCCCCACTTTAATCGACCTTCGGGTCATAGGCCTTGTGTCAAGTCCTGTCTGGTGGGAGGCAGTAACAAATATCGACTCTGACTGTATCCCTAGCGGAAGAGGTAAGACCGCTCCACCGAAAAAAAAAATCTGTGTTCTGGGTACCTGGAAGCGATGCTCTAGTTTTAGGGATATAAAGTGTTGAATACCTCTTTATGGCTTTCATTCCCAGGCCCACTCTGTGTTATAGTAGTAGTTGTAGTAGTACCTGTTCGGTCTGATTTACTGGCCAACGTTTGCCAAAGACATCCTTCCTCTAGCTGGAGGGATAAAGGGGTTCATGCCTTTCTTCAGAGTATTACTTCAATTTCGCAGTCCAGTACGCTAGGTATTACGCCACGGTGACTCCTTCATATGGATCAGAGAAATCAGTTTAGAAAATTATTCATATTCGATAGGGCCGTGTGCGAAACATCTCTTAAGAAACAACTGCACACGATTCTCTACCTTCTTGGCAAAAAATAACCCTAGACGGATTGACATGGCGTTAAAATCTATCAACAATCAATCCACCACAAGCAGAATGTGAGGCAAGATCAATTTTTTAAAGTGGAGTCTTATTGGTTTAAAATCGGCGTTTTCCTTCTCACCTGGTTGCTTCACCAGGGTAAAAAAAAAAAAAAAAAACAGTCACTTTACTATTTATTTGCCCAGTCGGCTGGGACTGTAGAATATACCGACTGCACCTCTGCAGAGGGGTAAGACCCCCCTCCAACGAGTGTCTGGATATGGCACTAAACAATCTGATGTTGAGGTCCCAGTAATGCTGGGGCCTGGGGAATACTGAGCACCCCTTCATTGTCATTGCTCCCAGGTCCACTCTGGCCCGGCGTGGTAGCACCTGATAGGGCCCTATCTATGGGTTAAATAGAACTAACGGCATACTTATGCTAAACTGAATTTTTTTGATTAAATTGAATAGCTTGAAATAGAAATGTTTTTTGACAATTAAACCGTGCTTACATTTGAACTGTATGCTTATGCTAAACTGAATTATTTCAAATAGAAATGTTTTTTGATATTGAAACTGTATTTACACTAAACTGAATAGTTTAACATAGAACTGTTCTGACATGTAACTGTGTGTAAACAAAATCTGTACTTTTACTAAACTTAATTAGCTGAATTAGAATTGCTTGACTAAACTGAATAGCTTGAAATAGAAATGTTTTTTACATTTAAACTGTACTCATATTTAAACTGCGTGCTTATGCTAAACTGGATTGTTTGAAATTGAACTGTTTTTGACATTGAAACTGTATTTACACTAAACTGAATTGTTATATATAACTGCTTGAATAGTTTGAAATAGAAATATTTTTGACAATTAAACTATGTACTCATGGTAAACTGAATTGCTTTAAATAGAAGTGATTTACATAAAATGGATTTGGCATTAAATAACCTACAAAGGTTGACAAGCCATAAAACCCAACAAACCAAACCAAACCAAATCAGACCTTATTATTTATCCGGAGATGCATTCATGCCTTTCTTCAAGGCACTGGCGCGAAATGCGCGAAATAAAAGACTAACTGCTTCATTGAGGATTTGAACACAGGTCTCCGATTCAATTTCCAATGACGATAACTGTTACGCTAAGCATGCGTCCTGCAGTGACAAGTGGCACAGGAAGAGCATCCTCTTTCTCGAAGGGTGGCTTGGCCGGTCTCTGCATCTGATTGTCCATCAGCTGTTCTCAATCACATTTTGCTACTGGATCCAGGAGGAGATGTCAACGAGGATGGGGTCTGGATCTATGCATATCACTTACTCGCCAAGATTCACTTACCCCTATTTGCCCAGTCGGTGGGGGCTGTAGAATACACCGACTGCTTCTCTGCAAAGGAGTTAGACCCCCACCTCAACCAGTGTCCTGGGATATGACACTAAACTCTGAACACTCCAGTAATGCTGGAGCTTTGGGGAATGCGGAGTACCTCTTCATTGCCATCGCTCCCAGTTTCATTCTGGCCCAGAGTGGTAGCATCTGATAGGGCCCTATCTATGGGTCAAATAGAACTAAACTGTGTACTTATCCTAAACTGAATTATTTGGAATGGAATTGTTTTAACATTTAAGTGTGTGTAAAGCTTTGAAGGTTATTTAATACCAAATCCATTTTATACATATAAACAGTTCTATTTCAAACAATTAAGTTTAGCTAAAGTACACAGTTGAATTGTCAAAAATATTTTAAGCAATTCAGTTTCGTCAAACACTTCTATTTCAAACAATTCAATTTAGTGTAAGTAAATTTTCAATGTTAAAAACAGTTCCATGTCAAACAATTCAGTTTAGCATACAAAACAGGTCTATTTCAAACAATTCAGCCTCACAGAAGTACCCATTTTTAAATGTCAAAACAGTTCTATTTCAAGCAATTCAATTTAGCAAAAGTACGCAGTTTAAATATCAAAACAGTCCTAATTCAAGCAATTCAGATTAACATAGTTACACAGTTTAGTTCTATTTGAGCCATAGATCGGACCCTATCAGGCGCTACCACTCCGGGCCAGAGTGGACCTTGGAGCAATGGCAATGAAGGGGTGCTCCGCAGAGAAGCAGTCGGGGAAACATTGTTATAAAAATAAAATGGACAGACGGACAGAGACAAACGGAGACGGAGTGAGACGAATGAAGACTGCCACATTGACCCATAACTTCTTTTTCTCATGACCATACTATGCTTTGTTTTCTTTAAGGCCTTACTTAGCACTTTTTCTGTTTCTTCGGTCTGCGGTACTCAATCGGAGGCCTGCTACGGGCCCTTGGCTCCAGCAGTGCGCCTAGCCACTTGCAAGCGCTCTCCGTGACTGACCGAATCTCTTCTGGCCGGAAGCTGAGACTGATTCAAGACTGTATCTTACGTTGGGGTCCACCTATATATCTTTATAACGCCCGCAGATTTCCGTTAAACCAAGTGACTGCTTCCGCTTATTTACGCAGGTGCATCATGTGCAGAGAAATCTCTGATTGACAGCTCGATCAAGGGTCAGTATGCAACATCCAGGACTCTCCTAAGTATTCTAGTTGATTTCAATAAGATTGTGGTCTGTATGATCTCGATTCTTCCGCTGATTTCCAATTCATTAGGTCTGATAGCACTTCACATAGCACTAATACCCTTGGGAAAGGTATGAATCCAATTATTCTCCCTCCAGCTATGGGTAAATAGTAGGACAGACTGGGTTCTTCAGCCTTGGTGAGGCTACTAGTCTAGGAGAAGGAAAACTCTGAATTCAAACCTGTTAAACTCCGCTTAAAAATTGACCTTGTGTCATATCCTGCCCGAGCGGAGGGCTTGGTAAATAGGATTAGGTCTTTTTCCTTAGCTCTTGGGGACCGTTCCAAGCACAGCAATTATAACAACTATGTCTCACACCCTTATGTCCTACAGCTTTTTTTTAGTTCTCTAGCAAGATCTAAGTATTTGTCTATCTTTTTGCTTTCTTTCATTTCCATTCTGTGTTCCGCAGGAACGGCAATTTCGTTTTTTTCTTTAAGTATCACTAGGTCTGGTCATCTGGCTGGAATTCGTATTGTATAGTATACTACGCGTATACTAATATATGCGGAAATATAAACAACAATAATGACGACTTCAATGAACGAACGAACATACTTCTTTATAAAAATATATCTCTCACATATCTTTCTTCTCGGAAGGGTTGATGTTGGTTGTGTGTGAGAGGTGATTTGGAGACGGGGATAGACTGCTACATATTGACCCAAGTTCTTCTTTCGACCATAGCAGCACTCCTTCCTCATCTTAGCTGGGGCTGCTCAACCGTGGGTCACTGAGGGCCACAAGCTGATTCTCACGCTGGCATTTTGTCCTCCAACTGACTCCAACTCCAACTAGAACTGGAACTGGAACTAACCACCTGGTTGTATAATTGTCTTACGTTCACCTGCTTCCGCTTATTTACACAGGTGCATCTCTTGATTGACGGCTCGGTCGAGGATCAATATGTAACATTCGGTGATCCGTCTGAATGTCAAAGTGCTAGAGAATTTTATGGGTACCATTCTTCAGTGTTGGATATTGACTCGAAGACACCTTTGATATCTGTCAATGAGTTGCGTAGCCATATACACGAATATGGCCATGTGCAAAATAGACATGTAATGTTCATAACGATAGAATATATAAAGAACAGGAATCTCAAAAACACGTAACTACTTCTTGTTCAGGTACGAAACCTTTTTATTAACTTTGAGTTAAAGGTTTCGACGTAAGGAGGAGAGACACAATCTTCTATGCTGTCTTATTCATTTGGCCTCCAACTCGAGCGGCCCCACCCCCCATCGGGCGCAAACTCGCCTCGCGCCTGCGAGCTCCAAAATCGATCCTTCTCGTTTGGTGTCCAAAACCCAACTCTTATTTTCTTCAAATTCTCACACAAACTTCCGCGTGCTTCCGGTGCGTGACGTCACCCGCACCTTGTCACCCAGTATCGTCTCGGACTGTTATGACATCTGAGTGACACCTCCATCCGCTCGCGCGCACCCGCATTAACACCTGCTTCAATCTTACACCCAACCAACCCATGTGCTGAGCCGAAAGGTTCTCAGCCTAACTAAACTCAAAGGCATGAACCGAAATCCCTCGGCTATTTCATAACAAATGAAGCGATGGAAGTTTGGACCCAGGCTAAAGAAAAATAACAGGAATTCACCTGGTACCTAAAGTAAACAAGACGCACGTGCTCTCAGCGGAAATGCTGCGGAAATTGCGTGGGTGGCAAGCTACAAGTAAGCGTATCCACGTGCATTGTGTATGTGGCAGGCAGGAGGAGTTATTACCATGAAAATTTGCGTGAGTAACATGATAAAAGGAACCGTGTCCACCCATCTCTATCGTCCATCGCTCCCGGCATGTTTTCAAGGCTATATCCTGTATCGGCACGGAGCTGTTGTATATAGGTTCTAGCTAGTCGTCCTGCCTTTGATCGTCCATGTGAAGGGGTCCACAGGAGTTCATCGCTTATGAGTTCTTCCTCACTCCTCCAGCAGTGTCCTGCGTGTCTGGTTCGTTTAACTTGGATAGTTTTCGTGATGGGTGGTAGGTGGCCGTACAGCTGCTGCTTTTGAGGGGTGCTGCCTCCAGGACTTGTCCAATACAGCTGGCAAGGTTTCTTTTTCGTAGCCATGTCAAGGACTTCTCGAGTAAGAATTCGCCAATTCGGAGCTTGAAATACACAAAATTGCTTTTTGCTCCCCCCACCATTTCTGTTTGCAAGTCATTGTTGTTCTGTTCATCTTTACGTTGTTATTGATATCATTGGCCGCTGTAATTGGTCTTTCTGTACTCTTTTAAAAATATAGCTCTCGAATCGCCGTATTTGTCATTTCGGAATAAAGTAAGACACAAGCATTTGAACACCGATCGGCAGAAAATGAAAATGGCAAACATTGAAATAGTATGAATAGAGGTACCGTACATTTAGACTGGACAAATGTTTTGTTTATTCATTCACTTGTTTGCTGTTTTGTTTCCTGGCTTCTAGGGCGCTCCCATTGGGGGAGTACCGAGTGGGCTGAAGGTATTTTTGGACTTTGCCGGGCACGTGTGGGCTGCGGCCCTGCGTCCGGACCCACTTTAAAAAAAGACCTTGTGCCGTACTTGTCCGGTGGTGGGACGGAGAATCAAAAATAAATAATAGATAAAATAAAAAAATGAAATAAAAAATAAGAAAATAGTCAGTGTACTTTTCTGAGAGACGGACTTCAGAGAGAGAAAGACTTCAGTAATAGTGTGGCCGGTACACTCTCATTGAAAAGAAATTCTGTTATTGTTCAAGGCAAGTGTTACGATAGTAACAATCTTTCGTTCGTCTTATTTTCTGTTAATGTATTAATTTCAGTTGGAATACTTAGGCTTTTGTTGAGTTATCTGTCAATTATTTCTTCTTTTAATGCACTTATGAGCGTTATAAAAATATTGATACATCCTCGCAATCCTTACAGCTGACGGATCCTCTTCCTCCTTCTTTTCTTAACCTATATAATCTGTTATCTCTCGGGTGTAAGGCTTTGTGCATTGTCATCAATTTTTTTGTTCTCATGTCCATTTGTCTGACAATTTCTTTCTCTATTATCACTGTTACTTATAAGGACAATATATATATATATATATATATATTGTCATCCACGGACAGACTATTTTGTTCCATCAGAACTCTTCAGTGTGGCTAGATACGTAGGTCGCTCGAAGCCGGGATTGAAACCCATCCAAGTTTACGTTAGACTAAGTCTCAAACCGCTCGGCCAACAAGCGTACCACGTTAGGCTAAGGGATTTTTTAAGGTCATATGTAGTAACAGCAGTAGCCGTTTGTGTACATTTTTATACCCTATCGGTTACCAGAGTGCTCAATTCTTTCGAAGAGCTTTGCCTTATGCGAGCAGCGGCCGAAAATTCCTTCACCAGAGTGCTCAACCCCCATGGAGGAGCGTATATATTGTCATCCACAGACAGACTGTTTCGTTCTATTAGAACTCTTCAGTGTGGCTCGACACTGTCATCCACAGACAGACTGTTTTGTTGTATCACAAATGCAATCAGTCTCGTCCAGGATTTGGACTCATGTCGCCGTGTCCATTTCGGACGACGATAACCATTACACCACAGGCACCTCCCATGTTCCTTAATAGTAACATAAAGCAATTCTATAAGAACTAATTATGTCAGACTAGAAATTGATAATACACAGGCAAATAGCAAGCGTCGGTTACCTATGGACAAAGATGGAACAATTAACCACATAATAAGCAAAAGCAGCAAACTGGAACATAAGAATACCAGTGCAAGCATGATTGAGTAGGAAAGTTGATACTCTGCGAATAGTGCAAGAGACTGACATTTGACCGTACTAACAAATAGTGTATACAGAATCCACCCTAGAAAATGACACATAAAATTATCTGAGATTTGTGAAAAACAGATAATCCAATCCAAGACAGCAGACAAAACCTAGTATTTAATAACAAGAATTAAATACCTTGGGCTATTACTCGGTCCAGCGGACCACAGAATGAAAATAAAAGAAAGCGATAGGTAAACAAATACCTGGACCTTGCTTGAGAGCTGAAAAATTGTGGAACATGAAAGAGACGGTGGTACCAATGGTTGTTGGAGCTCTTGGAACAGTTTCAGAGAAACTGGAAAAGAGAGTGGAGATCAGAAGAATCGAAACCAAACAAACCAAAGAATTGGATTCTAAGAAGAGTCTTTAAGGTCTGGGAAGATTTGCTGTCTCTCAAACTTTAGTAAAGTGAAAAACTCCCAATCACATATACAGAGGGTGTACTGGAATATTGAGGTACTTGTTGTTACTTGGTCACTAGCGAAAGCTGCATAAATTCAAATATAATAATTTTCATGATAACATGCCAATAACGATCAATTGAATAGAGAAGACTAAGGCAAATAAAAATACCTGGATCTTGCCAGAGAACTTTTACAAAGAAGAAGTGTGGCTAGACACGTAGGACGCTTGAAGCTGAAGCTTGAAAATCTTAGTTATTTTGAAGTTTTTCATTTTTTCTTGCCATTTTATTTTTAGATATTTCTAATACGTAAAGTAGAATAAAATCTATTCTATTCTTTGTAAGAATTTTGGGATATAGAATATTATATCTACGTATTTTAAACATTTCAAAATATCATTGTCTTTAATTGGAATCATTTTGAGATGAGGCTTCTTAATCTGAGAATTAAGTTTTATTTATTGCAAACTTTTTGTCCTTATCTTGGTAGTTTTTTTGTCTGTTGTTTCTTCTTTCACTACGTTTCGGCCAAATTTCACCTCTGGCCTTCGTCAGGGGATTTACCGCGACCTCGGATAGGAATGATGAGTCTTATAACCGTATCCCCAGTAATTACTGCCTTCCATAGTTGTTGTCTATCGCACCACGTTTTTGACCATGTAAACCTCTGGCCGGCTTGGGTAGGATTTGAAACCGTTAACTTCTGACAAGGCTCACCTGGAACCGTAGAGACTCAACGCCTCTATCCGCTGCGCCACGGGCCCCGAAAAAAAAAAATTCAAAATATTATCACTAGTTTCAAAGTTAATTCTATTAATAGTAGGTTGTCTTACATTTATATACAAAGGTTCTTGGATTTTTAATGTGATATTATTGTCCGTATGAAATATTTTTGTATTATCAACTTAAATATTTCCCTATCTTGCAGTAAGACAATTATGTTTTTAAATGTTGACATACGGAGCTTGAATCTGATAGGTAAAGAGTGAGACACCTTGATAATTTTATTGTGATGTGACCAAAGTAAATCATCTTTTTTCATTGTCGGAGATACATTCTCCCAATGGATATTTAAATTGATAAATAACATCGGTTTTTTCCATTATCTTTGTGGAAGGGAAAGAATTATCATTATTAACGACTAAATTTAATGTTTTAAATTTTTTATCGTTAATTATAAATCTTATTCATCTATTTTTGTCTATTGGGAACATATATCTATGTATCATGTTTTTGAGTGTCTTTTCATCTAATCTAAAATTCGGATGCATTTGATTACAATAAACTAAATGAACAGGATTATAATTAATTTGTGAAACATAACCTTTATCATTTATTTTATTCTTATTGCCAATGAATAGTTTAATGATTAATATATATATATATATATATATATATATATATATATATGTGTGTGTGTGTGTGTGTGTAAGTAAGTAAGTAAAGTTGTCTCCCTTTAGTCGAGGGCGACCAGAAGGCTCCCTTTTCAATAGCTACTACACCAAGGTGTTGGGGAGGGCGCAACTCCTTTCCCTGGATTACTCCACTTTACCCTTAATACGTACCTTATATTGCTGAGTGTTAAGCAAGGAGATATCAAGCACCATTTTTAATGTCTTTGGCATGACGTGACCTGGGATTGAACCCAGGTCTCCCAGAACACTGGCGAACACTCAACCCACTAGGACAACGTGCCGGTATGTACACTGTATAAATGACCAAAACCATCTATTTCAAGCAATTCAGTTTAACCAAAGTACAAAAATTAAATGTCGAACCAGATCTATTTCAAACAATTCTGTTTAGCATAAGTACACAGTTTAAATGTCAAAAACAGATCGATTTCAAGCTATTCAGTTTAGTATAAGCACGCAGTTTAAATGTAAAAACAGTTCTATTCCTAACAATTCAGTTTAGCATAAGTACTAAGATTAGTTCTATTTGACCCATAGATAGGATCCTATCAGATGCTACCATTTCCGGGCTAGAGTAAACCTGGGAGCGTGCCCGTGGTGTAATGGTTATCGTCGTAGGAAATGGACACGACGACACGAGTTCAAATCCTGGACGAGACTGATTGCATTTCACATAGCACTAATACCCTTGGGAAAGGTATGAATCCGATTATTCTCCCTCCAGCTATGGGTAAATAGTAGGGCAGACTAGGTTCTTCAGCCTTGGTGAGGTAACTAGTCAAGAAGAAGGAAAACTCTGAATTCAAACCTGTAAAACTCCGCTTAAAAACTGACCTTGTGTCATATCCTGCCCGAGCGGAGGGGTTGGTAAATATGGTAAAACTGGGAGCGATGGCAATAAAAGTGTATTCCGCATTACCCAAAGGTCCAGTATTATTGGAATCTCACCATCAGATTGTTTAGTGTCATATCAGGACACTCGTTGGGGAGAATATTAATCTTCTGCAGAGATGCAATCGGTGTATTCTGCAGCCCCTGACGACAGGGTCAAATACCATTAGAAAGGTATGAATTTTACTTGAGAGTAATTAACAAGTACCTGATAAATGGTAAGAGGTGATTCAAAATAATGACGAATATACTGTTGATTAAAATTAATTCACTGTTAAATTATTTATTTTACGGTGTATCAACCCTTTTCGGTTCATTTGACGCCGAATTTAGTCATTTTGCTTTGGTTTGGTCTTATGGCATACCAACCATTGAGGGTTATTTAATGCCAAATCTATTTCTATACATAAAAAAAATTCAGTTTTAGCATAAGTATAATTTTTTGTTTACACACAGTTAAATGCCAAAGCAGTTCTATTTCAAGCAATTCAGCTCAGCATTAGTAAACAGTTTAGTTCTGTTTGATCAATAGATAGGACCCCATCAGGTGCTACCACTTCGGGCCAGAATGGACCTGGAAGCGATGGTAATAAAGGGGTATTCCACATTCCCCAAAGCTCCAGAATTGAAGTTCACTACCAGGTAGTTTAGAGTCAGATCAGGACACTCGTTGGGTGATGGGTCTTACCCCTCTGCAAAGAATCAGTCAATGTATTTTATAGCCCCAACCGACATGAAAGAAATTTTGGTGGAAAAGCTCATAAAATACTTTTGATACACTCTAATTGTTATTCTCACAAAGGAAAGCGCAATTTCTGATTACATTTTTATATAGACTCATTGTATACTTAAAAAAGAAAAGAAATTAATTGCGCTTATAGTTCTTGAGCTTCGGGGAGCGTGGAGTTACCTTTTTGGCCACTACACCCAGTTCTATTCTGAATTAGATTATCTGTTAGAATCTTATCAATGGGTCAACTAGGAGACAGCGAAGTGTTTACGCGTTTAAAATAATCGAGAAGATACATTTTTCTATCGAATATGATTGGAGATCACACTTTTATTCATGTGACTTCACCCAGAAAGGGTTGACATGCTGTAGAGTCAACCAACCAACCAACCACAACGTAAGACTGTATAGTTGCTGTTTTAACGTGCTTTGGTTCTAGTTGGCCAAATGAGTAGAGTGTTCGCCAATGGTCCGGGAGACCGGGGTTCAATTCAAGGTCGAGTCTTACCAAAGACTCAAAAATGGTACTTGATGCTGTTTTGCTTAACATTCAGCATTATAATGTAGGGATCAAGGGTAAAATGGAGCAATCCAGGGAAAGAAGTAGCGCCTTTCCCTACTCGTCAGTGTAGTAGCTATTGAAAAGGGAGCCTTCGGGTCACCCTCGGCTAAGGTCGCCAATTTTATTTGTTCCAAAAGACATGCAGAATCTTTAAGGAGTTCCCGTCTAGCTTTCTCTTTTGGTGTAGTATGCTACATGGATCTTGACAAACAACGAGGAACAGGTATATATAAAAGTATAATCGTATATTTCTATTCTTCACCCGTGACGCGTGTGTGGAGCAGGAGAGCAGTCAGTGAGAGTTCAAGCACACAAATGAGCAATCGGGAGTCGAAAGCCAGTGGGAACTGACTCCAGCCAAAATTCAATCCTTATATAGTCTTAAAACTAGCTCACAACCAGCATGGTCACGTCTCCTCTACGTATTGCTTGTTCTCCATTGGTCACGGCTCACACCCACGCATTTTCTAAAGCCTCGAGTATCACGCCCATGCATTTCTGCTTTTCCGGGAGTCCCTTTGTGGATTTTTATCTACGACTAGATGTTTCTGTAAACTACATCCGCCGAGTTCATCGCCAGTCAATGCTTTATTTTTTTGTAATATGTACAAAAAAGGCACAAAGCCTTGAAGTTTGGGGGGGAGGGGAAAGGAGCAGCCTTGAATTAACTATATATTCTAAGGGGACCTAGCTAGCCACATTCGCCGACCCATTCAACAGTACAATATATAAGCATTCATCCATCGCCATACGCGCTGCAATCACTAAAATACCACATTTGCTCTATGAAAAAGGTCTACTTAAAACCCCAAATGAAATATGTGATTTTATTTACAATGATTTATATGATGGGAATGGGAGAAAACCCCCGAAATATACAAAAATACAAAAGCGAAAACAAAGGAAAAAATTCCCCGTTTGGTTGCCTTCCCATCCCCCGTCTGCAAAAATGGAGGCTGACTCTTTTCGGTGTCTACGGACACCGGAAACAAGCCGGACCTATGCAAGGGGGACGGGGATCCTAGTCTAGTGAGGCAAAGAAATACAGGGTTGGGCGCGGAATGGGCAGATAAAAGCATGACCGCTCCCTTTCCCTCTCCCCCAAATCTTAAGGCCTTGTGCCTTCTTTGTAATATGCAAAGAAATAAAATAAAAGCAGGTAATGTGATTTTTATACATATGAATTTTCAAGATCTTCAACAAAATCGGGCTGGGGTACGGGTTAAGGTACAAAAATAATGGGGATGGGGAAGATCTTGAGAACTAACGACTAGATGACGGGGACGATGACTCACAACATACTGCTAACTAGGCTTCAAGTGGGGGGGAAATAATGCCTACTTACTCGGGGTGGGGGTCCCGAAAGACCCGTACCGTAGACGCCATGGGTCGGCAGAGGAGGGAAGGATAACTCCAACATTGCCTCCTTTCTTACGACCAGGCTCGCTGCATTCACCCACCTTTTTGTTGAATGTAATGTTATCCAGTCAATGCACTATATTACATAGGTGAATCGTTTTAGTTTAAGTGGTGCAACGCAAAGAGTCCTGAAGAACTGAATCTCATCCAAAGATCACCAAGATTCGTTTGAGATAATTGGCTAGAATACTGTTGTACACCAGTAAAAGACCCGGAAGAAAGACACGAACTCAGGATTACGTGAAACAAGAATATTGAACAAAAGTATAAATACGGCATCAGGTTTGATTTCCATATGATCGATAGCTTATCGATACCTGTCCATGCCTTCGTGAGCCACGTGTCAATGTCTTTTTCTGTTGATGAGACCCTGCTTCCTAAAATGAAACGCAGTTTTTTCCTTGCAGCGGTCGTATCGATACTGCTATATGGATGCACTACTTGGTCGCTAACTAAACGGCTGGAGAAGAAGCTAGACGGCAATTACTCAAGAATGTTGCGAGCAATATTGAACAAGTCCAGGCAGCAACACCCTACAAGGCATCAACTATACGGCCACCTACCTCCCATCACGAAAACTATCCAAGTTAGACGAACCAGACACGCAGGACACTGCTGGAGAAGCAGAGACGAGCTTATAAGTGATGTACTCCGATGGACCCCCACATATGGCCGAGCAAAAGCAGGACGACCAGCTCGAACCTACATACAGCAGCTATGTGAGGATACGGGATGTAGCCCTGAAGACCTGCCGGAGGCGATGAACGATAGGGAGAGGTAGCGAGAGAAGGTCAAGGATATCCGTGCAAGCGGCACGACATGATGATGATGAAAAATACGGCATAGGTAAAAGAGTGTTGAACGTCAGTCTGACTGCCTAAGAGTTAGGCCGGATAGAACTTTATATATTTATCATACGTCCCACCAATATACAAGGCCATTTTTAAGGTGGGTCCAGTCACAGGGCTGAAGCACACACGCAAGGCCAAAAATACCTTCAGCCCCGTCGGCATTCACCTTTTTAGGGGCGCCTCAGGCGCCAGGCAATAAACTCCCCCGAAGGGGGTAAAAGCCTGGTGGGTGGCCTCTTAGGGGCGGAGGAACTCACCGGTGCCTTTATTTATCCTACGCCCCACCAGCGTATGAATGTGGCTCAAGGCCGTTTTTAAAGTGGGTCCTGTCGCAGGGCCGAAGCCCAACGCGACAGGCAGTTCCAAAAATGCCTCAGACCCCGTCGGCATTTCCCTTTTCGGGAGGCCTCAGGCGTCGGGCGATAAACCCAACCCCTCCGAAGAGGGTTTAAGCCTGGGGGGACGGACCCCTGAGGCCGGAGGTGATGTATCCAGTGGTGGAACACACCCGAACGTACTGTGCGGCACGTAATCACAGCCGGTCGAGAGCGCCCCACCACAAAGTAACGCCCAGAGATGAATATTCTCCCGGTATTTATAGTAATAGGAAGAGTTCATTATAGTCCGTAAGGTAGGTACCATAACACTTAACACCGAGATGAATATTCTCCCGGTATTTATAGTAATAGGAAGAGTTCATAATAGTCCGTAAAGTAGGTACCATAACAAATACTGAGAAAAGTCCTATATAACCAAAGAGACTTGCGGTCACATTAAGTTTAGTGAAGTCTAACAGCTCGAATTGATGTAAAAAAAACTCTCCAAACCCTTTTTTTTTGCTTTTTAGTGTTTCTATGTGATTTTTTTACAATCGGTTTTGTCTCATATCAGTTTTCAGGATTTCAGAGGAACCATTTTTTTTTAAAGAGGGAGAGACAGAGAGAGAGAGAGAGAGAGAGATAGAGAGAGAGAGAGAGAGGAATAAAATTTTATCGAGACAGGCAACTAATAAGTCGGATTTACAACAGCATATTTCAAGTACGCATCCGTGAAATTAGACACTGATATCAGTACCAACCAACACGCCTCTTTGACAGAGAAAAGATCCTAAACATGATGACCTCAGTGAAAAATAAGCTCAAAGAAAAAAAAAAGAAAAGGAGAGAGAGAGAGAGAGAGAGAGAGAGAGAGAGAGAGACTGAATTAAACGTCGAACCCAACTGACAACAAATTTGTTCGATTACTGAATTTTTATTAGCAATCAACGTCAAAATGATAGGAGAAAACCAAATATGGCATTCCTGTCTTCCGTACCACAGAAGAAACAACACATTAAGAGGTGTTAATTCTGTCATTTAATTGACAAAGACAGGAATTCTTTTTTTTTTTTTTGATTTTTTTTTTTTTTTACGTTTTGCACAGATTAATTATAAGACGTTTTCTTTCTGGGACCTAGTTAAGCGTGTTGTGCACTTTCCGAGACGAATAACGCTCTCAATCAATGACCGGAAATTCATCCAGAACTGGTCGGACTTTAAAAAGTCAGGTGTTCTCGACCTGTGTTTTTTTTAACCGGTACGTTTTGGAAGATCTCTCCAGTCCAAAGACGCCAAATCGAATTTACAAATATAATTTTAATGTTGCAGGTGCTTTTGTGAAGACAGTTAATGCCATATCGCTCATGTGTTTTTAAAATTTTTTACGTTTTTGGTTTCGTTTGGTTTCTTTTTTTAATGGTATATCAACGTTCGTGGGTTATCTAATGCCAAAGCCATCCTTTTGAAAGAATAGTGGTTGACGAGTAAAAGTGATTCGCCACCAAAGCAGTTTTATTAAGATCGAGTCAAAATATTAATAAAATAATACTGGTGGCTTGGCTTGCTTTGGTTTCTTTGTTTAATGGCATATCAACCTTCGTGGGTTATTTAATGCCAAAGACTTCCTTGTAGAAAAACAGTAGTGGTAATAGCAAAAGTGATTCACCTCCAAAGCAGTTTTATTAAGATCGAGTCAAACTAGTAATAAAATAATAATGATGGCTTGGCTTAGTTTGGTTTCTTTGTTTAATGGCATATCAACCTTCGTGGGTTATTTAATACTAAAACCATCCTTGTAGAAGGAGAGTAGTGGTACTTGTAGCGGACCATTGTGTAAATGATTGAATAAAAGACCGATCGACGAATTAATAGATTTTATATCTTTAATTTGAATTACAAAGTCTTTTCTTGTAAGAAACGATAATATTAGAAAGTAAAGTTTCATGCATGAAATGTTGCAGTTTGCGATTGTCTAATTTTAGTTGATATTTTTTGTGCATGTAAAAGATCTTTGTGTGAATGTAACGTAATTGAATGGCTCATAGGAAATTAAATGAATCGATGAATACATAAATAAATCAGACAATATTCGCTGAATAACAAGGCCGTAAATAACAAAGGAAAACTGAAATCTTGTGTGCATGCGTGAGCGGAATTGATGGTTCTACTCCCGACACGACAGGCGAAAGTAGGAGGACATCTTGTGTCCTCTCGAGAGTCGACGACGAGACGTAAGAAGGTGAAGACGTCAGTTGAACACGAACCACGGAGATGTAAGGAGACTCAAGTTCTCGAGCCCCAATTTTGGGGGTGCGCTCCAAAGGGGAAGCTTTAGCTTATACGTGACCCAGCAAACAAATGAAAAAAATTCAAGGTCTGTGTCAGTTCTTACTTTACTACCATGATATATTGTTTATTTTGTCTACCGAGGCGGTCGTTTCATTTCTATACTCTCTTTCTTTCTCCCGGCGGCTACCTACAAGTGTGTAGTCAATAAACCTTTGTGTAGCATAACAGAGTTCTTGCGTTCCCCAACTTGTTACCTTGACAGCGTGGACACAACGGGGTTTAAAGTCTTTTTAGTATCGCTATGGTACATGAGTATGTCACTATATAAGAGAGAAAGTATATCTATGCGTTAATATGTTCATGGATGTAGTAAGAATTTTTATCAGCAAGGGAAAGATTAGTTGTGGGAGCATGTCTGTGTAAACAAATTGTTTTCGTTCAGTCCAAAGTAGTTAAAACGTTGTTGAAATTAAATGCATCTTGGAAGGAAAAGAATGTTAGATTTTCCCTCAAAAGAAATAAAAGCCGAAAGTTTTAGTAGGTTGCGGTCTTGCTTTAACTATGAATTCTAAGGGAACCGAGCTAGCCACATTTGCCGACCCATTCAACAGTACAATATATAACCATTCATCCATCGCCATGTGCGCTGTAGCCACCAAAATACCACATTTGCTCTATGGAAAAAAGACCAACTTAAAAACCCCGAAAGTGATGTATGACTTTATTTACAGTTTATGATTTATTTAAAATGAATATATATGATGGGAATTAGAGGAAAACCTCGAAATATGTACAAACGAAAACCAATGAAAAAAATCCCCGTTTGGTTGCCCTCCCATCCCCCCGTCTACGAAAAAATGGAGGCCGACTGTTTTCCGGTGTCCGAAAACACCGAAAACAAGCCGGACCTACCCTAGGTGGGACGGGGGCCCTAGTCTAACGGGGTAAAGAAATACAGGGTTGGGTACGGTGTGGGTTGTTTATATTGCTGGGAATGTGAATTATATACATATGAACTTTCAAGATCTTCAATAAAGCGGGCTGGGATATAGGTTGAGGTACAAAAATAATGGGGATGGGGAAGATCTTGAGAACTAACGGCTAGATGACGGGGACAATGACTCACAACATACTGCTAACTAGGTTTCAACGGGAAAAAGTCCTAATTACCAAGGATGGGGTCCCTAAGGACCCGTACCGTAGACGCCATGGGCCGACAGAAGAGGGAAGGATAACTCTAACATTGCCCCCTTTCTTACGACCAGGCTCGCTGCATTCACCCACCTTTTGTTGAATGTTATGCGATCCAAGCGTTTTCTATCGCATCTGATTTTGACCCTCAGCTGATGCCGAAAATACAAAATCAGATCACGATGAAAAAAGTTTGCATCGTCATACAGTCCCTTGTTTCGCGTCGTCCAGATCACCATTCGAGCTACAGCCAGGATCGCGAGAAACACCACACGCTTCTCACCCTGAAACGAAGGAAGAACGTTGTCTACGACGTAACCAACGTCGAGCAGCACGAGCTTTTTGGGTTCGATGCCACCCGTCCGCTCCCCGACGTAATCCCAGAACGGGCGAACTCGCTCGCAGTAGTAGAAGGCGTGCTCAGCCGTTTCTTCCAACCCACTGCCGCAGCGAGCGCAATCGGGCATGTCTGCCAGGCCCGCTCTGAAGTTCAAGCCGAGAAGGGGTAACGCATTCCGTGCAAGTCGCCTGGTGAACGAGAACTCCGAGTTGTTCAAGAAGCTCGATCCAGGCGCCCAATTCCAGTGAGAGCAGATCTCCTCCGCCGTTCAGCCGCGCCGCTCGCTAAGAGGATCCGAAGCGGAACCCACCACTAACTCCCGATATAGTTCTTTTCGAGGCCGTGAAAGGTCACTGGACCCAAGAAGGTTACGAAGGGCCGTTCGGCACTCGCGGACAAACAGTGCTTCGCCCAAAGGCTTACGTCGACCTTCAGTCTTTGGGTCGGACTTGAGGCGAGGAAAAGTCCGACTCACCTTTCGTCTCCACACTGCGTCCCCCGTCAAGGATCGGCCCAGGTATGCAAGTCTTTCGGCAAGCCAGTGGCTCTCCAGATCAGGTATACCCAGACCCCCGTTGCGCGTACGTTGGATACAGACCTGTCTAGGGACCATCGGCCTTGCACCTCCCCAGAGCAATCTGGAGAGTGATCGTTTCAGTGCCAGCCGACGTGCCTTAGGCAGAGGAAGTACAGCCAATCAGTAAAGGATCAAGGGGAAGACGTACACGGCGCACGCCTCCGCCCTTCTCTTTATGGACAGCCTCCCTGAAAGCCAGATTCCCACCTGAGCATTCACCTTAGCTTGTACTTCCGACCAATTTCGCTCCAGTTGGAGGTTGGGCCCGAACCACACTCCGAGGATGCGGACGGGTCCGTCACTCTAGCGGAAGGGCCTTGGAAGAGTATTGCTACCCCTCCAAGCACCGAGCCGCAAACCTTCGCTTTTGTCAAAATTGGCCTTGGCTCCTGCAATCCGTTCGTACTCGCCAATCGCCTTCTTCACAGCCTTTATGTTCAGGCAGCGGGACACAAAGACTGTGATATCATCAGCGAACGCGGAAACCCTTGCCGTAAGAGGGCCAGCAAAAGGGACACCGAGCAGGGCCGGATTTGTCCCCTCATCCCTAAGCCTACGGAGCAAGGGCTCCAAAGCGAGGACATAGAGAAGAGGAGACAGGGGGCAGCCCTGCCGGACCGAACGCTCGATCGCGAACGCCTCCGTTCACCTGCACCACTGCCTGAGGGTTGTGATACATCATGCTAATCCATCTGCGGAACTCCGGTTCGAATCCGGCAGTCTCCAAAACAGTCGCCAAAAACCGATGGTCAACCCTATCGAAGGCCTTAGACTGATCTAAACTGATCAGCGCGGCTTCTGTGTCGTCTTCTATCCCCTCTAGGACCTCGTGAATACCAGGAGATGAATATTCTCCCGACATTCATAATAATAGGAAGAGTTCATTATAATCTGTAAGGTAGGTACCATAACACTTAACGCCGAGATTAATATTCTCCCGGTATTCATAGTAATAAATAGAAGAGTTCATTATAGTCCGTGAGGTAGGTACCATAACACTTAACGCCGAGATGAATATTCTCCCGATATTCATAGTAATAGGAAGAGTTCATTATGGTCCGTGAGGTAGGTACCATAACACTCAACGCCGAGATGAATATTCTCCCGATATTCATAGTAATAGGAAGAGTTCATTATGGTCCGTGAGGTAGGTACCATAACACTCAATGCCGAGATGAATATTCTCCCGATATTCATAGTAAAAGGAAGAGTTCATTATGGTCCGTGAGGTAGGTACCATAATACTTTTTTTTCAGTGTGTAAATCAGTTGATTTCCCATATACCATTTACTCCGTATCTGGAAGGATAAGGGAAGAATTAGGGGTTCACTAATCTTTTCCTGTAACTGCAATCATTTAAACTATTTTTGTCACGGTTCCTCAATGCCCTCCAATCTCAATTTTACATTCCAATTTCCATGGTATTTGTCTAAAAGTAAATATAAGAGTGGAGTTCGAACTCGCTTACAACAGTATCGTAGACCAGAACTTTAGCAACTACACACCGGTGACCCCCTTGCATATTTTAAATACTGAGTTTAATTACTCTAAATTCTATACAAGTGATTGGCATTTCTCTGATTGAAGAAAATCGTTTTAGATCAGAAGACTTCAAATTATTTGGGCTATCTGTTGTATAGCTGAGAAAGACAGCGACGCTGATGTATAAAAATATAATCTGCTTCTTTTCTTTTCCTTTCATAACCCGAAATGTATGTATGGGTAGAGTGAGAAAGAGAGAGAGAGAGAGAGAGAGAGAGAGAGAGAGAGTCGGATATGGCCGAGATGTACACACAGGGATGACGGTGCGGTTCTTCTGTGTAACCTCTATGCCTTTCAAATTCGTTGTGCCGAGATCGAAATCTTCCTTGGTTTTTATAATTTTCCAGACACCCACGCAATCCTCGTGGTCACGCCTCCGATAGAACAAAACAGTGTACTTATGCAAAACTAAATTGTTCGAAATAGAACAGTTTTTACGTTTAACTCTGAATAAACAGAAATCTGTAGTTATGCAAAACTGAACTGTTTGAAATAAAACTTTTTTTTAACAATGAAATTGTGTACTTACGCTACACTGAATTGTTTGAAATAGAACTGTTTCTTTTACATTTAGATGGGTGTAAACAAAAAAACTGTACTTCTGATAAACAGGTCTTCCAAACTACACCCAGTGGCAGCACAGAGCTGATGTGGATAAGTTTTTGCAAGTCGCCCAGCACTGGCACCGCCATGTGTAGCGGTCCATAAAAGAACCCTCAATATGAGTTCGTCCTTGCTTCTCCAGCAGTGTCCCGCATGTCTTTTTCGTCTCATTTATAATATTTACCCGAAAATCGGACATGACATGCGTTACAAATTGATTTATTCTTAAAGAGTAACAAATGAATCTGTCAGGGGGAATGTTTAAATACTCTATTTGGGAAAATGAGGTTTTGTTGACCTTGAGATATAACGATCCATAACTTCTTATTTGGAGAATGGTAGATGCAGAAGTGAACAAGTCATTTTATCCGCCATTAAGAAGCAAGGGAAATGAGAATTTCATTGAATGAACGCAGGTTTTATTTTCGGAAAAGTTTATCGTGATTTCTACAACAACGTTTGACCATAATCAAAATAAATAACTTAGAAGGATCTAAATAAATTGTCATATTGGTAACATATCTAAAAAATGAAAAAAAAAAAATTATTTATTGGGAAGATTTTAAAAAGATAAAATCTAATGTAGATGTTTCTTAGTTTAATTTGGTTTTATGGCATATCAACTATCGTCGGTTATTTAATGCCAAATCTGTTTCAACATATATATTAAATATATGATTTCTAAACACATTTTAGATACACACAGTTAAAAGATCAAACAGTTCTATTTCTAACAATTTGATTTAACATATGTCAAATTGTTCCAAGTATTGTTAGGTATAACAAACAATTCATTGCCCAGTCAGCTGAAGATTTAGAATATACCGACTGCATCTCTGCAGAGGGGTAAGATATCTCTAACGAGTGTCCTGTATACGACACTAAACAATCTGATGGTGAGGTTCCAATGATGCTGGAGCTTTGGGGAATGCGAAGCACCCCTTCATCGCCATCGCTTTCAGGTCCACTGTGTCCTGGAGTGGTAACACCTGATAGGGTCCTATCTCTTGGTTAAATATAACTAAACTGCGTGCTAAACTGAATTACTTGAAATAGAACTGTTTTGACACTGAAACAGTTCTTACGCGAAAACTGAATTGTTCGAAATAGAACTGTTTTGACATTTAACGATGTGTAAACAAAGACTATACTTATGCTAAAGTGAATTTATTCAATAAAAACTGTTTGACTAAACTAAATAACTTGAAATGGAACTGTTTTTGACAATTGAACTGTGCACGTATGCTGAACTGAATTGTTTGAAATAGAACTGCTTATTTGTATAAAAATAGAACTGTTTTAACTTTGAAACTGCACTTACGCTAAAATGAATTATATTAATAAGTACTGTTTGAATGAACTGAATAGCTTGAAATAGAAATGTTTTTCACAATTAAACTGTGTACTTATATTTAAAATACGTACTTATGTTAAACTGAATTGTTTGAAATGGAACTGTTTTTGATATTGAAACTATACTTACGCTTAATTGAATTGTTTAAAATAGAACTATTTTCACATTGTGTGTAAACAAAATCTATACTTATACTAAACTGAATTGGCTGAATTAGAACTGTTTGACTAAACTGAATAGCTTGAAATAGAAATATTTTTGAAAATTAAACTGTGTATTTATGCTAAACTAAACTGCGTGAAATAGGACTATTTATTTGTATAAAAATGGATAAAAAGGACGGAAAGAGAGAGAGAAAGAGAGAGAGAGATTCAGGGAAATCTGTGCTATTAATGGGATTTGATGATTATTATAAATGCCAAAAGAAATATTTAATCGATACCAAAGTCTCCATTATTTCCAAGAATTCAATTTCATCCGCCAACAATCTAGACGCCGCTCTTTCAAAATTCTTTTGGTTTTGATTCAACACATTAGACCAATTTGTGTTTAATTTGATGTCAGTCTAAGACCATCCAAATGATTCAATTCCCTTATCATCTCATCATCTTGTCGTGCCACCAGCACGGATACCCCTGACTGTCTTTCGCCACTCCTCCCTATCGTTCATCGCTTCTGGCAGGTCCTCGGTGCTACATCCCGTATCCTCACAGAGCTACTGTATGTAGATTCGAGCTGGTCACCCTGCTTTTGATCGGCCATGTGAGGGGTCCATTGAAGAATATCACTTATGAGCTCGTCCCTGTTTCTCCGGCAGTGCCCTGCGTGTCTGGTTCTTCTAACTTTGATAGTTTTCCTGATGGGAGGTAGGTGGCCGTACAATCAATCACCTAAATAAGTGATCAACAGGAGTAAGGTCAGGAGAATGTGGAGGATAAAGTAATTTTTCCTAACCCTGCTCTTTTAAGAGACCCTTAATCAATTGAGCTATGTGAAGACGGACATTTTAGTGACTCTCTTTCTGTTAACTAAGAAAGGTCATTCTTTTGTCGGAAGCTGTTTTCAAATGACCAAGTTGATTGCAATAGAGATTAGAGGTAATTGTTTAATTATTGTTCGTAACAGTTCGTAATGAATCATTCCTTGAATATCCCATGATTCTCTCGATATGATCTTCCCTGGATCAAGTTGCAGAGCAGCTCTGTTTCCTAGACTGATCCACTGACGAAGGCGCTTAAAGTTATGATAAAGGATCCACTTCTCATCTCCAGCAACCGACCTGTTTTAAAAAAAAAAAAACAGTAGCTGACAGTGTCGTCTAAGTTATCACTCAGAACAGGCGATAACTGAATCATTTGGATGGTCGAATGGTGACATCAAGTGAAAAGGATGAACCTGTTTATTTTGCATCTGTTGACATAAAATTGGGTTCTGGGAAGCAATGGAAGTTTAGTTAATGGTTAAATATTTCTATAATAAGTTAGTAAAGTTGGCGACCGATGTCAAGGGTGACCTTTCGATAGCTACTACACCAAGGTGTAGGGGAGGGTGCTACTCCTTTCCTAGGATTGCTCCTCTTCACCCTTGATACTTACCTTATAATGCTGAGTGTTAAGCAAGGTAGAATCAAGTACCATTTTTTGAGTTTTTGGTATGACTCGACCTGGGATTGAATACAGGTCTCCCGAGCCATTGGTGAACACTCTAATCATTATGCCAATGTCCGGTTGTTTAATAAATACTCTAAATTCGGACTTTATCCTCGTTCCAATCAGAGGTATATGTATGTAGATGTGAGCGTGCGTTTGGTTTCTTGGTTTCTTTGTTTAATGGCATATCAACCTTTTTAGGTTATTTAATGCCAAATCTATCCTTCTAAAAGAACAGTAATGGTACTATTTAACCCATAGCTGGGAGGAAAAGGAAGTCCATACTTTCCCCAATGTTATTTGCCCGAAAGTGAACGTAATAGCGCGACTGAAGTACGAACTAACTTATTCCGATTCCGCAGTCCATCGCTTTAACCATTACCCCATGAGGACAACCCCCGTGTGTGTGTGTGTGTGTGTATAAAATGTAACAACCAAATCTCTTAGGATAAAAAAGGTTTAGGTGAAAAAAGGCTAAGCTTCACAGTAGATGATACCTGCAGATTGTGTCTGGAATAAAAATTTTATGAAAAGAGTTTCCAGAAAGCACAGGAGGTTATGTTAATGATTAGATATTTCTATCGGTATAATTTTTTTTTTATTTTTTATTTATAATACATACCCTAAAATTGGACCCGTTTGGCATTCGTGCTGGATGAGGTATCCAAGATCAACTTCAGATTCGAGGCCGAATGGTCCTGAGCTTCGGGTAGGCCACCTTCGGGTGGGCGAACTACATTGATGGCACAGCATAGCACGAGACTAGTCAGGTCTAGTTTAAGCTTTGAACAGCCACACGTGCCGGACGTAATATTGAATGAGTCCAAGTTAAGCAGGTTCATCTTGCTCACATTGTACGAATGTACCATAGCCAGATACGGATATGCGAAATGGACATATAATGTTCATATATATATATACATAGAACATAGGAATCTCGAAATACGAAAAACACTTACGACTTCTTAGTTCAGGTACGAAACTTTTTATTACCTTTCTTCGACATAAGGAGAGACATACACATTCTTTCTATTCTGGCTTTTTCATCTGCCCCCCACCATCTCGTGCGGCACCTGCCCAAGGCCTCAGGCCTGGCTTCGGTGAGCTAGCGAAAGTCAACCGTCTTCTTCCGAGGCAGGTCTCAACTCAACTAACTGACTTTTTTCAAATCTCCCAAAATCCTCCGTGCGCTCTTCCGGTGCATGACGTCATTCACATCTCCTGGTCAAATCCTCAATCTAGGATTTTTATTTTGAAATCTATGAACGACACATCCGCCCCGCGCGCGCATTAACGCCTGCACTCAAGTTTGCACCTAACTAATCCAAGTGCTGAGCAGAAAGGTTCTCAGCCTAACTAAACCCAAAGGCATAAAACGAAATAACTCGGCCATTATATTACACGAAGTGAGCCGATGACAAGCATAAGTCCAACAGGGCACGAGTCTCGGCGTGTGCTCGAGCTCACCTTCCGTAAACCCCCGCAGTAAAAAAAGGGGTTGTCCTCGTGGTGTAATGATTAAAGCAATGGACTGCGGAATCGTAGTAAGCGAGTTTGTTCTCCAATCGCGCTATCACGTTCACTTTCGGGCAAATACCCTTGGGAAAGGTATGAACCCTCTTATCCTCCCAGCTATGGGTTAAATAGTACCACTACGGTTCTTCTAGGAGAATAACTTTGGCATTGAATAACATACAAAGGTTGATATGCCATTAAACAAAGAAACCAAACTACAGTAAAAATAGATCGTTTACAAGATCTGCTGGAAATGATGGTCGGGAGAGACAGATGGCGAGAGAGAGAGAGAGAGAGAGTCAGGGAACTCTGAGCTATGAGTCCAACTTGATTGTGGTGATGATTATATATATATATATATATATATAATTTGTAAGCGAATACTTTGCAGGTAACTTTTTTTGAACGAGTTCATCTGTTTTTACACAGATCGTTTCAAGTTTTACAATTTGACAATAGTAATTCTCTTTATCAAGTATTACTAACACGGACAACTTGGATACAGGTGAGAGGGAGTCCCTTAGGCGCAATGGCTACAGTACTGGACTGCGGCCTCGAAATCAGTGAGTTCGAACTACAGTCGCGGTATGATGTTCTTTTTCGAACTAATACCCTTGAGAGATGTATGAACCCCATTATCCCCAAAAGCAATGGGTTAAATAGTATCACTGCTATTATACGAAGATGCCTTTAGAATTAAATAACCCACGAACGTTGATACACCATTTAACAAAGAAACCGAATGGCGCACTTAGTAGACCTAGGAGTAATGGCAATAAAAAGGTACTCCAAATTCCCCAAACTCCAAGACTGGGGCATCACAATCAGAGGCTGTTTAATGTCTTAGTCGGGAAGCTAAATTGAATCAAATATTTCCATCTGATAATTCTATTCAATTATTTTTGCCCAGTCGGTTAGGGCAGTAGAATACACCGACTGTACCTCTGCAGAGGAGTAAGACCCCACCAACGAGTGTAATATATTAACGTGACCTGCGGGTGCGAATACGGCGGATGTTGTTGACAGATAGATTGATAAGACCGGTGTGATCACCGAAATATCATCATGTCCACAGGTGCTGTGTATTAGAGAATGTTGACAGGATCATATCCGCTCAAGGATAATATCAACAAGGTGATTGCCGAAATATCACCATGCCCACAGTTGTTATGTTGAAAACAGGTGCATCCGGTCGAAGATATCGGAAAATCACCGAACAGTGGGCGTCGTTGAATTCGGTGATAGTGGCAGATGCGTACGCCTACAGAACCGGGCTTGGGCAAGTAGCCAATGTGAAGCAGACAACATAACCAATGAAAAGCAAAGAAGTGATATGTGGGCATAACCATGGTTAACGAAAAAGAGGAATTGCTGCAGGTCACGTGAGAGTTGTAGACTATGTAAGTTCCCGAATTTCGGCTAAAGTCAGTTGTTCACTGGCTCGTCCGTCTCCCGACAGCCCCTCCGTGTGCGCGAACTCCCTAAGATTGCTCTCTGCTCCACATCACCGAAAATAGAAATATAATCTTTTATTTTTATATACATACGTGTTCCTCGTTGTTAATAACGACACAGTGTACTATACAACAACTGAAATTTTTGAAATAGAACTGTTTTGACTTTTAACAGTGTGTAAATAAAATCTATACTTATACAAAACAGGATTGGTTGTTTGAAACTGATTGACTAAACTAAACAGCTTGAAATAAAACTGTTTTTGTCAATGAAACTGTGTACTCATGCTAAACTGAATAGTTTAAAATAGAACTGTTTATATGTATAAAAATGGATTTGGCATTAAATAATCTAGAAAGGTTGATATGCCATAAAACCCAAACAACCAATCAACATTATTAATTTTATTTAGCGCACCGAAAAACAGTTTGAAGTATAATAAATGATTAAATAGTTTTATTTTACTCATAGATGTGACCTTAACAGGTACTACCGCTTTGGGTCAGAGTTGACCTGGGAGTCATGGCAATGAAAGATTACTCCACATTACCCAAACCTCTAGGACTGTATCAGATGGTTTAATGTCGAATACAGGAAATGCATTAGGGGAGGTTTAGCTCTTCTGGAGAGATCCAGTCAACGTATTTTACAACCACCCCCTAGTCGACCGGGTTGGTTGGTTGGTTGGGTTTTATGGCATATCAACATTTGGAGGTTATTTAACACCGAATCCATTTTTATGCTAATAGTTATATTTCAAACAATTCAGTTTATCAAAAACATTATTATTTTAAGCTATTCAGTTTATTCAAACTGATCTAATTCAGTTTAGTATAAGTATAGATTTTCTTTACACACCGTTAAATGTCAAAACAGTTCTATATTAAACAATTCAGTTTAGTGTAAGTAGAGTTTCAATGTCAAAAACAGTTCCATTTCACATAATTCAGTTTAGCATAAGTACGCAATTTAAATGTAAGTACAGTTTAATTGTAAAAAAAAATTCTATTTCAAGCTATTCAGTTTAGTCAAATAGTTCTAATTCAAACAATTCAGTTTAGCATAAGTGTGCAGTTTCATCCTATTTAACCCATAGATAGGGTTCTATTTGGTGCTACCATTCCGGGCCCGAGTGGACCTGAGAGCGATAGCAATGAAGGGCTACTCCGCACTCCGCCAAACTCCAGCATTACTAAAACCTCACCATCAGATTGTTTAGTGTCATATCCTAGGACATTCTTTGTGGGGAGGGTCTTACCCCCTGCAGAGAAGTAGTTGGTGTATATCAACCTTTGTAGGTGATTTAATGCCAAAGCCATCCTTCTAGAAGAACAGTAGTGGTGCTATTTAACGCATAGCTGGGAGGATAAGGGGGTTCATGCCTTTCCCAACGGTATTTGCCCGAAAGTGAACGTAATAGTGCGACTTGACTTCGAACTCGCTTTCTACAATTCTGCTATCCATCCCTTTAACCATTACCCCACGAGGACACAGGATGTAGTTCGGAAGTCTCCTTTGTCCCCCTTGTACGGCACTAGACCATGCGTCTAGTTTAAGCCGTAAACTGGCATACGTGCCCGGACCCACATTTGGGTTCGTGAAACTGCTTGCCTCATCAGGCTCACATTGCACTAAGTGAGCCGATGAGCAGCACAGACAAGCAGTGTTCGAGTCTCGGCTCGTTCCCGACCTTCCCCTTCCCTTTATCCCCACTTTAATCGGCCTTCGGGCTTTTGACCTTGTGTCAAGTCGTGTCTGGTGGGAGGCAGCGACAAATACTCGATGAATGATAGAGAGAGGGGGGGGGAATCTGTACTAGTAGCGCAACTTGATAATAATGACTGGATGATTATGAAAGGATCCGAACGAATTTTTTTAAACTGATAAAATTGATTTAAAAAAAGATTTGTTTATAACTATCAAGTCAGTAGAAGAAGATTTTGATATTTTAGGGCAGGCGGGATCGCATCATGTCTTTCTGATATCTAATAGAAAAATTATTTTACTGTCATTGATTGACTGATTTTGATGGCATGTAAACCCATCAAAGGTTATTTTAAACCGAGAGGTTTGGGAATCACATTCATTGTCTGTTGATACGTGGTGCCTTCAATAAGTTTCCAGACTTTTTTTGTATAGGCATTTAAAATTGTCGTAGACTCTTGAAGATTCAGTATCTTATTGCTATACAGCATATGGGATGACTGACCAATTTTTATGATTTCAGCTTCAAATGAAAACCTACCGCAGGAATTGGAATACACCCTACTTAAGTCTAATTGTCGCCGCTGGTGAATTTCAAAAATGCAATCTGGACGTGAGGACACTTTAGAAGAACGATATGCAATAAAATTCTGTTTTAAACTTGGAAAAGATGCCACAGAGACGTATGGAATACTTCAGACTGCTTTTGGAGCATCTTGCATGAATCGAGCATCAGTATTTGAGTGGCATAAGAGATTCAAGCAAGGCGGGTAGTCTGTGAGGGATGATGAGAGGTGTGAGAGGAGTAAGGAAGTCAATATACCAGAGTTGATTGGCCAAAGCGTTAGGGTTACTATATTGAGGTTTTAAGGGAGTTCAGGAAGAGATTCCTAGGGAAGAGGCCAGCACTCTTCAAATCGGGTCAGTGGCATTTCCACCAGGACAATGCACCAGTCCACAACTCCATCCTTGTCACAGACTATTTAACCAAGATGGGCATCAAGACAGTTCCTCAGCCTCCCTATCGTCCAGACCTTGCTCCCTGTAACTTTTGCTTATTCCCTAAGCTCACAGGCTGTCGTTATGAGAGAATTGAGGAGATGAAAGAGGCTGAGACGAAGGTCATTGACACGCTCACACAAGAGGACTTCGATGGGGCCTTCCAGAAATTTTTGGGACGGTACAAGTGTATTGCAGCCAGAGAAGATTACTTCGAAAGGGACTAAAGTTTCATGTGTGTACTATCAATAAAAGTGCCCATACGAAATGTCTGGAAATTTATTTGATGATCTTCGTATATTTTATAAGAAAGTGTTTCGTTCGTATCTGTACTGTTATTATTGAGATCACCAAATCGGCTATACAACACACCTCTTTTCTTAAAAATGGGTAACTGCTTCTCATCTCTTCCCTTCACTATTCTTGTTTGACAATACTCTTATATTCCGGCCTCGTGCCAGACTAAGCTATGCATTGTAAATATCTATCTTTTAAGTGTCTATGTAGTTTCTTTTAAACTATTTCGCAGCATCTATGTCCCAGCCAAAGACATGATCATTTCGGCCTTACCCTGACAAAAAAGACGATCGATTGTGCCGTTCAAATTAACCGGTCAGTTCCACAGACAAGGCAATGGACTCTATAAAGTACTGTCTCCGAAACGACTGCTCAAATAACATAGACGGTTGTCGTACTTGTGCTACGGTTCTAGCGAATGGGGAAAACTCTGGTCAAAATCGCTGCTGGAGCTGTCAAGAAGAAACATTCGCCTTCCATACACGGCATTCGGCTCGTTAGGCCCGTGTGACAACTTCATTAAACCTTGAAGTATTTTATCACTGAGATGCTTTAATGATGTTTCTACCGTAAGGATTTGCCAGTTCTTTACCGCAACCCGATGGAAACAGAGCGAAAAAAAAAAAATTAATTAAAATCTTTACGGGAGACCAGAATGACAAAAGACGGGGTTGCTTTCTTTCTTTTCTTTTTTCCTCTCTTTTTCGTCGTCGTTGTTGTTGTTGTTTTTGTTGTTGTTGTCGTTGTTGTTGTTGTTGCTGTTGTTGTTGTTGTTAATCTGAAGATTTTCATGTTTATAGCCGAAAAAAGAAGAAAAATACGAAGCAACCTTATATTTGTTCACTTTATGAAGAGACAAAAAGCTTTCATATCTTATCTAACTATTTATTGTGTTACAATCGGAGCTTCGAAAAAAACATGGTGCCCGTATTAATACAAGAGAACAAAATTGCTTCTCACAGAGAGGATTGATCGACTGATAGATTGATTTTAACAGCATGTCAAACCGTCAGGGGTTATATTATACCGAAAGGTTCGGGTTTTGCGTACATTGTAAATTTATATTTACACCTTTTATTTACACCTTTTATTTACGCCTTTTATTTACGCCTTTTATCTCCACCTTTTATTTACACCTTTTATTTACGCCTTTTATTTACACCTTTTTTCTCCCCTTTCATTTACACCTTTTATTTACACCTTTTATCTCCACCTTTTATTTACACCTTTTATTTGCACCTTTTATTTACACCTTTTATCTCCACCTTTTATTTACACCTTTTTTCTATACCTTTTATGTACACCTCTTTACCCCTTTTATTTACACCTTTTATCAACATCTTTCATCTGCTCCTTTTATCTACACCTATTTGCACCTTTTATTTACACCTTTTATTTACACCTTAGAGTATTCGCAAATGGCCCGGGAGGCCTGGGTTCAATCCAAGGTCGAGTCATACCAAAGACTCAAAAAATGGTACTTGATGCCGACTTGCTTAACACTCAGCATTATAAGGTAAGGATCAAGGGTAAAGTGGAGCAGTCCAGGGAATGGAGTAGCGCCCTCCCCTACACTTCAGTGTAGTAGCTATCGAAAAGGGAGACTTCGAGTCACCCTAGACTTCGGTCGCCAACTTTACCTTACTAACGATCTACACCTATTTACACCTTTTTTTCTCCACCTTTTATTTACACCTTTTATCTCCACCTATTTACACCTACCTTCTCCCCCTCTTCTTTACACCTTTCTCTCCGCTTTCATTCACACCTCTTTTTCTATACCTTTAATCTACACCTTTTATTTACTGTTTTTTATCTCCATCTGTTTTTTCCACCTTTTATTTAACCCTTTTATTAGGTTACTTAAAATCATTTTAGGCAAGAAATACTGGCCAAAGTGATAGACTATTAGGGATCAAACCTTATGAAAAAATATCTAAAGTATTCCGACTGAGGGATATAAAAGGATTTGCTTTTCATGGAGAGTGAATTGTGGGATTTGGAGAGACCGGAATTACAAACACATGTGAGAGACGGAAGAACAGACTTGAATTCACCATGGCACATGGTAGACGAACATTTTGACTGGTGCTCACAAGGTTAAAACATCTTTGTTTCCTGGTTGAATGACGCATGTCTCTGCTTGTGGTTAATAAAACCAAATTGTTTTGCTGTACACCCACGAGTCTGTCTCTTTTCAGTTTGGTATACATATTTTCTTTGTTCGTAAAAACGTAACATGTTCATTTATTTGTCGAAAGATTTTGTGATGACGCTTGATGATTATTATTACTCGGAATATTCGGACTATTGGCCTCATCTTTTATTGTTATAATCACAACGTTTCGGTCGATATGTCCTTCGGCCTTCTTCAGATGTTTCATGTCGAACTCAGGAGGTGAACCCTCTATTTGAACCGCAAGTGTTTCATGTCGACCCCCATGATTTAAAAAAAGGGTTCAGTTCGAGATTCTGCGTGGACTCTTTGAGTACGACATGAAACACCTAAAGAAGACCGAAGGACATATCGGCCGAAATAAAAGATGAGGTCAATAGTCCGAATATTCTAAGTAATAATAATAGCATCTTCGCTTTATGCTTTTGTTCGCTAGACGGACTTGTTTGAAATAGAACTGTTTTTGACATTGATCCTATTTACTTATGGTAAACTGAATTGCTCGAAATAGAACTGTTTTTGACATTTAACTGCGTGTAAACAAAAAAACTGTATTCATGCAAAACTGAATCATTTGAAATAGAACTGTTTTTACATTTACATGTGTAAACAAAAAATAACTATACTTATCATCATCATCATATCGTGCTGGTAGCACGGATATCCCAGACCCTCTCTCGCCACTCCTCCCTATCGTTCATCGCCCTAGGTAGGTCTTCAGGACAACATCCTGTATCCTCACATAGCTGCTGAATGTACGTTCGAGTTGGTCGTCCTGCTTTTGCGCGGCCATGTGTGGGGATCCATAAGAGTACATCTCTTATGAGTTCATCTCTGCTTCTCCAGCAGTGTCCTGCATGTCTGGTTCGTCTAACTTGAATAGTTTTCGTGATAGGGGGCAGGTGGCCGTACAGTTGGTGTCTTGTGGGGTGTTGCTGCCAGGACTTGTTCAGGATTGCACGCAGCATTCTTGTGTAATTGCCATCTAGCTTCTTCTCCAGTCGTTTTGTTAGAGTCCATGTAGTGCATCCATATAGCAGTATCGATGTGACCGCTGCCTGGAAGAAACTGCGTTTCATTTTATCGATTAGGTCTGATTTCCATATAATCGATAGCCTATTGATAGCTGTCCATGCTTTCGTTAACCTCGATTCGATGTCCTTTTCGGTTGATTCGACGCTGCTTCCTAGGTACGTGAATTTGTCTACTAGTTTAAGTGGGGTTCCTTCTAGAGTGGAGATGTCCCCCGTTTGGTTATAGCATATATATTCCGTTTTGTGTGCATTAACATAGAGGCCTATGCTTGCTGCTGCTCGTTCCAAACTATGCAGAAGTGTTTCGGCTTGGTCAGGTGTATTTGCCAGTATCGCTATGTCATCGGCGTAGTCGGCATCGGTAATTGTTGTTGCGGGGTATCTTCTGCTTCTTTTCTTCGTCAGTTCGAAGCCATTCTCTTTGATTTTGTCAATCGATGTTCTAAGTACGTAGTCTAGACAAATGATAAAGAGGTACGGGGCCAGCGTGTCCCCTTGTAGTACTCCTGCTACAATGTCAAAGTATTCTGTGTCTCCATCCGGTGATCGTACTTTTACTTTAGTGTTTCTATAGAGAATCGTTATTGCCGCTACGGTTTCTTTAGGTATGCCGTACGCTAGTAGGATTTGTTCCATCTTTCCTCTGTGAATGGAGTCGAAAGCCTTGGTAAAGTCGACAAATATTAATGTCGCTTGTAGGTTCTTTGCCCGTACACCTTCAAGGATTCTACGGATGGTTAATATTTGTGAGGTCGTGGATCTATTTCTTCGGAAGCCATTTTGGTTTTTTCTGAGTATGTTGTCGATTTCGGGTTCTATTCGGTTTCGTAGTAGGGCATTGTAGATTTTGGCAGCTATGGATGTAAGTGTTATGCCTCGCTAGTTTTTGGCTAATCCGAGGTCCCCCTTTTTAGGGAAGGGGAGTATGCATCCCTTCATCCATCTATCTATCGGATTTTGATTGTATACTGCGTTGCAGTGTCGGAGCAGTATGTCGTCGAATTGTCTGGTCTTCCATACTTCCGGGGGAATTTCGTCCAGCCCTGCAGCTTTCCTATTTTTAATTTTTCTGAGAACCGAGTCGAGTTCTTCTTGTGTGAACGGTCCTAGTTTAATGTCTAATTGTTTGCTAATTATTCTGGTGATTGGTTCATGCATTATTTTTGGTGGGTTTCCAAGTAAGTTTTCGAAGTGCTGTTTCCACAGTTTTATTCTTTCTTGTTGGTTTGCTGCTTTAAGTTTTGCTTTGGCTGTGTTCTTTCTTCAGCTCACTTCGTTTATTGTTTGCCAGGCTATTCTAGATTGTCTATCTTCCACCGAGTCTCTAATCTTATCTATCTGATTTTGAATGTATTCTGTCTGTTCCTTTATATATATGCCTGCTAAATGATATTGTGCCGTTTTTAGTTTTAAGGCATTTGTGTTTGTTGGGTTTTTTCGATAGTTTTTGGAGGCTGTTTTTACTACTGCACGTTTTTCTCTCACCGCTAAAGTTTCCCATGGGACTCTATATTTAGTTTTAATTTTTGTTGGAATGTATTTTGCTGCTGCCTCGAGGTGTGCATTGACGAAATTTTCGTATTCGTCGTTTGGTGTACTTTTTTCCGTCTTTTCTTGTAGCGTTTCGAATCTGTTTCTTAATTCTAATACGTATTTATCTCTTATATCTTTGTTGTTTAATAGGGCCCAGTCATAGTGTTTGGTGGTCGCTGTTCGTTTGGTGTTTTTTCGTAGGCTTAACCGTATTTTCGCCGTGACAATTCGGTGATCGGTGGACACACTCTCAAAAGAGGAGTATGCCTCGCAATTCAGTGCACTATTTTTCCATTTCTTGTTTATAAGGACGTAGTCTATCTGAGCTTTAGTATTGTTTGCGTACGTGTATGTCCATAGTTTGCCCTCTCTTTTTTGGTAGTTTGTATTGAGGCATGCTAATCTATTTTCTATCATGAAATCTGTTAGATGTTGTCCATTCCTATTTGACGTGTTGTGGAGGCTGTATTTGTTGTTTCCGTTTTTCCCGATTTGGGCATTCATGTCTCCGCCAATGACTAACATGTTGTGTTTCGGGATGCTACTCACAAATGAAGATAACTCATCGTAGAAGGTGACTAGTTCAGTTTCTTCACTAACATTGGTGGGGCTTTAGCATGAGATGATTGTTGCTCTGGGGTTCCCGTTAAATGTAGCTGCCATCATTCTAGGTTGTATTTTCTCAACGCTATTAAGCGTTTTTAATGCTCTAGGTCCTATAAGTAATCCTACCCCTCCTACTGCGGCGTTGACAGAGTTTTTCTATGCGGATACAGTGGCGAGCGACCAGCCATTGCCAGTTTCGTGATATTTGATATCTTCGGTGTGCGTGTATCTGTGTTCTTGTATGCATATTATGTCTATCTTATGTTCTTCGGCCGATGCGATTAGCTCTGGGAGTTGTCCTATTCTATTTAAGGTTCTTACGTTAAATGTGGCTATTTGTAGTGTTTGCTTGCATTTTCGTAGTTTTGATTGTTTGAGCTCTGTAGCTGATTTTTCGAACACTGAGGCCAGGGCTCCAACCTCAGCAGGACGCGCCCCTTTTTTACCCGTGCGAAGAGCGATGCGGTTTGTGTATGTGGTTTGAGTGTGGGTCATGGTTATCTTTCGATGGCTGTTTTATTCTCTTCTATAGAAGCCACTCTTATAGAGGAGCAGCAGTAGTTCCCCGATCGAACTAACGATCCTGAGTGTAAAGTCGTCAAACTCACGTCCAGGACCCGTTTAGGTATTGAGTTTGGTCATCCATGGGTTTATTAAAATACCTTTACGTACATCATGCTGCTTCCCATGTGTACGCAAAAAAAGGGGGGGGTAATTTTGGTTTAAGTTTTAAGTTTTAACTTAGTTAAAGTCCAACATTAAGGTACTTTCGTATGACTGTCACTGGTACTGACTTCCTTTTTTTGCTGTATTGGGACTTTTCCGAGGCTTTATTTATTTATTTATTCTTTTTACTACAGTTGGGAACCTAGCGGGCTTCAGGAATTATAGAGCTTAAAAAAAAAATTTTTTTGTCTTTCTCTTGGAGGCGGGGTTGGTAGCATTAGGTGTTTTAGGCTTTTTCTTTTTCTTCTAAACTACTGTTAGGGCTTTCTTTACGAATTTCTAAATTATATTATATTATAGAAGAGATTCAAAAACATTCTGCCTTGTTCGCTGACATTGGAAAGACTAACATCAATTTGGCTTT
>OY757924.1:13424636-13462136 GCA_963585895.1 Sepioteuthis lessoniana
GGACAGACTAGGTTCTTCAGCCTTGATGAGGCTACTAGTCTAGGAGAAGGAAAACTCTGAATTAAAACCTGGTAAACTCCGCTTAAAAAATTGACCATGTGTCATATCCTGCCCGAGCGGAGGGGTAGGTGAATAGGATATGTGTGTGTCTCTGTGTGTGTATGTGTGTATGTAGGCATATGACTGTATGTAGTGCGTATGAGATATGTGTATAAATGTGTGTCTGTGAGGGGGGGTGCATGTGTGTAAAAATAATTATCATATGTAGCAATAAATTGTCTAATTGCTTTCGTTTATTTTGATTCAACATTTTTCTTTGTGGTTTGAACCATCACTGCTGGTCGGCGTTTAATCTCTCGCCCAATGAGAATGCAATTAACATTAGATCTAAAGAGGGAGGGGTCAACAAACGAGACAGACAGTGTGATAGCGAAAAAAAGAGTAATTTGAAGAAAAAAAAAAGAACAAGTAAAGAGAGAGAGAGACAGAGAGAGAGAGAGAGAGAGACAGAGACACAGAGAGAGAGAGAGACAGAGAGACACAGAGAGAGAGAGAGAGACAGAGAGAGAGAGAGAGTAAGAGAGAGAGAGAGACTGAGACACAGAGAGAGAGAGAGAGAGAGAGAGAGAGAGAGAGAGAGAGAGAGATAGAAAAAAAATTTTTGATGAAAAACCGAAGCGAGAATTTCCATAATTGTTCACAATACATATACATATATTTTTTTTAACTCTCTACTTCAAGGTTCTAAACTCTCGAAGTAGTTAAGTATATATATATATATATATATATATATATATATATATATATATATATATATATATATATATATATATTCAAAGTCAGTGGGCAGATCTGGTTTGACAGACACGTGGCATAATTGGAATTTTGATTTAATTCACTGATTTTTGCATATACGAGGTCTGTCCGAAACGTATCCAGTCATTCTTTATAACTGAAGAACCGGTTCTACGGCCTTGATGGGAACAAACAATGGGAACCATATTTACAAGGAACAATCCAGGAAGTGAAAGAGAAGCTGTCATATTTAAAGAGGACTGCAGTGTTGCTGCCATAGGTAGGATATTTTTCGTTAATTCTAAATGACTGACACACACACACACACAAACACACACAAACCTATATATATATATATATATAATGCTGGTGCGAAATGTATCCACCCATTCCGTATGTCTGAAGAACCAATTACGCTGCCTTGATGTAACTTGACAATCAACCGCAAGGAATCTCTGGGCGCCTCCGGTGGTGTGATGATTAGAAAGCTAGACTAGCAAACCTACACAATTAAGTTCGAGTCTCCCTTAGGTGCTCCACTCATATGCCCTTGTGTCACATCTAACCAAAAAGCTTTGTAAAAAACAGGGAACCTAATTTACAAGTGACGCTCAGAAACCAAAACCAGTTTATTTCTACGGAATCTGCAACAAGACACAAGAAACACAGTAACAATTGTTAGATAGAGGAAGTTTTCAGCAACTAAGCATAATTTTCCCCACCGTCGTCTACTTTGCCAATTCTCAACTGTGATGAATAAAAACCGGTACGCCAGGTTCGTAAAAGGCTTGCTCTAAAAGTATTACTTCTTATTTCTTTATGTTGTCTTATATTTTTGTTTATTTATTTATTCATTTTATCTTATTTGTGATAGATAACATTCAGGCAAAATGGCGTCTGACATGAAACCAGAGGTGTTTCGCAGAATTACTTTTATGGCAAGGCAGCACTTCGTAGCAACGCTAGACAGAACCAAAAGTTAACCCTAAAAAGACTGTATCCTTGTTCGGAAATTTTTGCCTGGAAGAAAAATCCTACAGCATTGGTTTTCCTAGTGAGGTAGGGTTATTTGGTTTTATGGCAGATCAACTCTTGATGATCATTTAATGCCAAACACTGTTAACACACACACACGCGCGTGTGCGCATATATATATATAGATCATTAAATAAGTTTCCAGACATTTTTCGTATGAACACTTTTATTGATAGTACACACATGAAACTCTAGTCACCTTCGAAACGTGCACTTGTTGTACCGTTCCAATAACTTCTGTAAGGCCCCATGGATGTCCTCTTGTGTGAGCGTGTCAATGACCTTCGTCACAGCCTCTTTCATCTCCTCAATTCTCTCATAACGACAGCCTCTCAACTTAGGGAATAAGCAAAAGTCACTGGGAGCAAGGTCTTGACTATAGGGAGGCTGAGGAACTGTCTTGATGCCCATCTTGGTCAAATAGTCTATGACAAGGATGGGGTTGTGGACTGGTGCATTGTCTTGGTGGAAATGCCACTAACTCGATTTGAAGAGTGCTGGCCTTTTCTGACGGAATCTCTTTCTGAACTCCCTTAAAACCTCAACATAGTAACCCTAACCCTAACCCTTTGGCCAATCAACACTGGTATATTGACTTCCTTACTCCTCCCATACCTCTCATCATCCCTCACAGACTCCCTGCCTTCTTTGAATCTCTTATGCCACTCAAAAACTGATGCTTGATTCATGCAAGATGGTCGAAAAGCAGTCTGAAGCATTCCATACGTTTTTGCAGCATTTTTTCCAAGTTTAAAACAGAATTTTATTGCATATCGTTCTTCTAAAGTGTCCTCATGTCCAGATTGCATTTGTGAAATTCACCATCTGTGAGAATCAGGCTTTAGTAGGGTGTATTCCAATTGCTGCTGTAGCTGTTCATTTTAAGCTGAAATCATAAAAATTAGTCAGTCATCTCATACGATGTATAGCAATAACGTAGTGAATTTTCAAGGGTCTACGACAATTTTAAATGCCTGTACGAAAAAAGCCTGGAACCTTATTGAATGCACCACGTATATATATATATATATAAGACAAAAATAGACGACTTATATTGATTGATAAATCAAAATACTAAAAAGCAAATCGAAGGGAAACTTTCGCCCGGTTCGTTTTCATCAAGTAAGTAAAAAAGTTGGTGACCTTAGTCGAGGGTGACCCGAAGGCTTCCTTTTTAATAGCTGTGGGAGGGCGCTACTCCACCCCTTGGATTGCTCCACTTTATCCTTGATCTTTACCTAATAATGCTGAGTATTAAACAAGGCGGCATCAAGCACCATTTTTGAGTCTTTGGTATGATTCATCTCGGGAGTGAACTCCAGACTCCGAGAACATTGATGAACACTCTTCTCATCAGGCCAATGACCCAGTTTTCGACAAAATTCACCAGAATCGATAAAAAGGTAAGAATATTAAATCACGGGAGTTAGGGGCGCAATTAAAAAAAATCAACTCCCACGATTACCCCCCAATTCCCCCAACAGACAAAGGATATAATAGTTATCGTCGTAGGAAATGGACACGACGACACGAGTTCAAATCCTGGACGAGACTGATTGCATTTCACATAGCACTAATACCCTTGGGAAAGGTATGAATCCAATTATTCTCCCTCCAGCTATGGGTAAATATTAGGACAGACTTGGTTCTTCAGCCTTGGTGAGGCTACTAGTCTAGGAGAAGGAAAACTCTGAATTGAAACCTGTTAAACTCCGCTTAAAAAATTGACCTTGTGTCATATCCTGCCCGAGCGGAGGGGTAGGGTAAATATGATAAAATTGTCTTCTCTGCCAGCACAAGGTAAGGCAAAATAGCGAAATAGCTATAGCTTCTAAAAAGGCAAGATGTTGTTTCGACCTAACCTCGTATTAGACAGAATTGTTAGTCTCGCATATATAGTGACCAGCCAAATGATCAACAATAGCCAACTCTTGTAAGTGAGAAGACTCGGAAGAAGCCGTCTTGATAATTCCCGTGGGTCGTATTGCTTAACTCGAACTTCCAGCCTTTGAACAGCCCAACCAATACAGTCAGCATCACACAGAAATTGAAATTTATCAACCATTTTACTTTATTGCAGTATATGTTATATAATTGCGGAAGGATTTTTTTATATTATCATTTTTCGTTTTATATATCTTATCTTTCGGTTTAGTTAGGCTTAGAACCTTTCGGCTGAGTGTATGGGTTAGTTAGGTGCACACATTGAGTGCAGGTGTTCACAGATGTCACAATAAAAAACCCAGATAGGAAATAGAACTGGGGATGTGAATGATGTCATGCCCGGAAGCGATAGGCTGCGATTCTTAGTGATTTTGAATAAAAGCGGAGAGTTGAGATTTGGACTTAGACGAAGCAAGTTGATTTTTCGGACCTGGGTGAGGCCGGTCCAGTTATGAACTGCAGGGTGCGCGTGCGCCTTGGTTGAGTCAGTGAGTTGAAAGCTGACAATGAACGAACAGTCAGCATAGAAAAATTGTCTCTCTCTCTCCTCGTGTTGAAAACCTAAACTTAAAGAAGGTAATAAAAGTTTCGTACCTGTACCAAGAGAGTCGTCAGTGTTTCGCGTTTTTCGGATTCCTATGCGTATGAATATCATGGCTGAATGTTACCTATAGGTAAAACATCTTTTTGAAAAGACTGGAGTGTAGGTCTAGAGGTGAAGATTGTTCTAAACTTAACATATATATATATATATATATATATATATATATATATATATTGTCATCCACAGACAGACTGTTTCGTTCTATCAGACCTCTTCAGTGTGGCTGGACACGCAGGACGCACGAAGCCGGAATCGAAACCCGTCCAACTTTACGTTAGATTAGGTTTCAGCCCTCACGGCCACCAAGCGGACCGCGTTGGATCAGGGAATTTTTAAAGGTATTTATTTAGCAACAGCTGCAGCAGCCGTTTGTTTACATTTTTATACCCTATCGGCTACCAGAGTGCTCAATTCTTTCGAAGAGCTTTGCATTACGCTAGCGGCGGCCGACAATTCCTTCGCCAGAGTGCTCAACCCCCATGGGGGAGCGTATATATTGTCATCCACAGACAGACTGTTTCGTTCTATCAGAACTCTTCAGTGTGGCTAGACACGCAGGACGCTCGAAGCCGGAATCGAAACCCGTCCAAGGTATTTATTCATGTATGATTTTAAACTGAACAGTTTAGATGTAACTTTATTTTTAAACGAGAGCTCATTAATTTGCATAAATGTTAAATGTTTTTGAGTATTGCTATATATTGTTTGCACATAGTTAAATGGTTTCAACTAATACTAACACTGATAATTCTATTTGCTCACAGTTAAATAGTTTTAAATATTCCTATTTGAAATTAATTATCCACTTTATGAAGGTTGGTTTTGGCTTCTTTATTTAATGGCACATCAACCTTCGTGGGTTATTTAAGGTCAAGGCCATCTTTGTCGAACAGTAGTGATAATAAGTAAAAGTAAAGTTGGCGACCGTAGCTGAGAGCGATCCAAAGGCTTCCTTTTCAATAGCTACTACACCGGGTTGTAGGGGAGGGTGCTACTTCCCCAGGATTGCTCCACTTTACCCTTGATAATGCTAAACGTTAAGAAAAGAGACATCAAGTACCATTTTTTAAGTCTTTGATATGACGCATCCTGTGACTGAACCCCGGTCTCCTGGGCCATTGGCGAACACTCTACCTACTAGACCAATAACCCATATCTGAGAGGATAAAGGATTATATATCTTTACCAAATGTATTAATCCGAAAAATGAACGTAATAGCGTGGCTGGAGTTCGAACTCGTTTACTTGAAGGCCGCAGTCCACTACTTCTACCATTACGTTCTATTTCTCAAGTATTCCTATCTAATCGAATACTAACCATTTGTTTGCACACAGTTAAATAGTTTCAAGTATTGCTATTTAACTCTAATAATTCTATAAGATATCTATAATCCTGAGTAAAAGATTGAATACTTCTGTTCGAATAATAGATGGGCCTCTAACAGGCGTTACCACTCCGGGTCAGAGTGGACCTGGGAGTAATAGTAATTAAGAGGTACTCCTCATTACCCAAAGCTCCAGAAGTGGAGCCTTACCATTGTAACATACCCATGATACGGATATGCGAAACGCACATGGAATGTTCATAACATATATACATAGAACATAGGAATCCCGAAACACGAAAAACACTTACGACTTCTTAGTTCAGCTACAAAACTTTTTATTACCTTTGAGTTTAAAGGTTTTTCGACATAAGGAGAGAGGCACAATCTTTCTATGCTGGCTTTTCCATCTGCCCACTCCCCGACACGTGTGGCACCCGCCACATGGCCACTGGCCTGGCTTCGGCGAGCTAACAAAAGTCAACCTCCTTCTTCCGAGCCGAGAACTCAAGTAACTGACTTTCTTCAAAATCCCCAAAATCCTCCGCACGCGCTTCCGGTGCATGACGTCATTCACATCTCTGGTCACATCCTCTCTCTCTGGGATTTTTATTTTGACATCTCTGAACGATACATCCTCCCCGCGCGCGTTAACAATTGCGCTCAAGTTTGCACCAAACTAACCCATGTGCTGAACCGAAAGGTTCTCCGCCTAACTAAACCCAAAGGCAAGATATATAAAATGAAATCCCTCGGCTATTATATTACACCATCAGATTCAGTTAATTGTAATACCCAGAACGCTAAATTGTTTCAAGCATTGCGATGTAACACTAATAATTCTATTCAACATCGCCAACATTTCAACATTATTCGTTTTATTGACAGTTATATGGTTTCAAGTATTCTTATCAAACACTAATAATTCAATTTAACATCAATCATTTGTTTGCACAGTTAAATGGTCACAAGTCTTGTAAATAGTTATACAGTTCTATTTGGCTTATAGATGGGACCCTAACAGGTCAGAGTGGACCTGGGAGTCATATTAATGAAGGAATACACCAAATTCTCCAAAGCTCCAAGACTAGAGCCACACCATATTTGAGACATTCATTTGAGGGAGGTCCTACCCCTCTGCAGTGACGCAGTCGGTATTTGTGCAGCTGGCTCCAGCCGACTGGGCTCAACGAAATAAAAGATCGGGATTCCGTACGAGATGCTACTATGAAAGTAAACACGAACTTTGCAATTTGCTGTCACATGATTTATTATGCCGACCATGTGACTCAAAAAGAGTTTTAAAAAAGAGTACTGACTTTTAAAAAAGTCAGGCGTACTGAAAACTAAGGATCGAATGCGTGTAACTCTTAGTCATGAGTTTTTGTCCTGTTTTATGTCTTTTTTTTTATATATACTTTGAAATATATTTTAGTATTGCCCTGTTTTTTTCTGGTATGTGAAAGGAACTCTGGAGATCGAGAACTCTCTTAGTGTTAAAATTTAATCACACACACACACACACACACACAGATATGTATGTATGTATGTATGTATTGACGAATAAAATGCTTTTAGGGCACTTGATGTTATACGATTGTTAATAAGTTCGTTTCTCTATACACAGCTGGCCAGGCTTATACAATTAGATGACATTCAGTTGTTAAGTTATATCCCACGGACGATTCCTCGTTTGTAAACTTTTCAAAGCTCTTGATATCTACAGAACATCCGTTGTGATCACTTTTGGCTAATTCTATTTAGGCTCAGGTTGGTTGGGTTTTATGGCATATCAACTTTTGTAGGATATCTAACGCCAAATCCATTTTTATGCAAATATTCAGTTCTATTTCAAACAATTCAGTTTAAAAAGAGTACACAGTTTAATTGTGAAAAAGATTTCTATTTAAGGCTGTTCAGTTTAGTCAAACAGCTCTATTTCAAACAATTCAGTTTAGCTTAAGCACGCAGTTTCGATGTCAAATCAGTCCTATTTCAAGCAGTTCAGTTTAGCATAAGTACACAGTTTAATTGTCAAAAACATTTCTATTTCAAGCTATTCAGTATAATCAAACAGTTCTAATTCTAACAAATCAGTTCAGCATAAGTACGCTGTTTAGTTCTATTTAAATCCATTTTTATACAGATAATCAGTTCTATTTCAAAATATTCAGTTTACATGAGTACACAGTTTTATTATCAAAAAAAATTTTCATTTCAAGTAATTCAGTTTATTCAAACAGTTCTAATTCAGCCAATTCAGTTTACACACAGTTAAATGTCATAACAGTTCTGTATTAAACAATTCAGTTTAGCGTAAATGCAGTTTCAATGTCAAAAACAGATCTATTTCAAACAATTCAGTTTAGCATAAGTACACAGTTTAAATGTAAGTACACAGTTTAATTGCCAAAAACATTTCTATACCAAGAAATTCAGTTTAGTCAAACGATTCTAATTCAAACAATTCAGTTTAGCATCAGTACGCAATTTAGTTCTATTTAACCCAGAGATAGGGCCCTTATTAGGTGTTACCACTCTGGGACAGAGTGGATCTGGGAGGGATGTCAAGTAAGGGGTACTCCGCATTCCCCAAAGTCCCAGGATTACTGGAACCTCACCATCAGATTATCTATTGTCATAATCAGGACACTCGTGGGGGTCTTATCCCTCTGCAGAGAAGCAGTCAAACTAGCAGTCCTTACACATATTACATTTTCACCGATATTGAAACCAGGACTGAAACCGCAACCTCTAGGTGGTAGTCTGCTTATATATTTGACTCGATGTCTTAACCCTCTTGGCCATGTGTATATATGGACAAAAGACCGGGAAGTACAGAACCAACAAGTGAGTATAGTAACCAGAATAAGTATAGCTGTTCGTATTTAAAGGAATCAAACTAGCAGTCCTTACACATATTACATACAGGTCGTTTTTAAAAGTAAAGGATTAAGAGCCACTTTCATTAAGGTTAAGGATAAGTGCTCATATCTAAAGGAGTCAAGCAAACAGTCTTCACCCATATTACACACGGGTTGAAAGATGGCCATTATAAAAGAAAAAACAAAGGATATAGAGTCACTTTTATAAAAGTTGATAATTATTCGCATTAAAGGGAATAAAACAAGCTGTACTTGTTGCATATTGATCCCAGCCAAGCTGTCAAAAGAAGAAATGCACCTGTGTAAATAACAGGTGCATCCGGTCGAAGATATCAGGGGGCGACCTTGACTGTCGAGGGGTTGAATTGGGTGCGAATTGTGACGCTTGCTGGAAGTAGGTGGGTGTCAAATTATTATATAACCCCGGCGACAGGAAATTTAGATCAGTTGGAGAGAAGATGCTGGAATGAGAACCATGTCACAGCAGAGGCTGGGCCCCCAGGCCCCCGGTTGAGCAGCCCAGGAGAACGGGAAAGAAAGGCTGTATAGTATGTATAGTTGCATATGCAATATGTAGCTATACAATATACTTAGACATACGTGGTGCCTTCAATAAGTTTCCAGACTTTTTCGTACAGGCATTTAAAATTGTCGTAGACTCTTGAAAAATCACTATGTTATTGCAATACATGTTATGCACCCCCAACTCCGATGATTTAATATTCTTACCTTTTTATCGATTCTGGTGAATTTTGTTAAAAACTGGGCCATTGGCCTGATGAGTAGAGTGTTCGTCAATGGTCTCGGAGTCCGGAGTTCAATCCCAGGTTGAGTCATACCAAAGACCCAAAAATAGTGCTTGATGCCGCCTTGATTAATACTCAGCATTATAAGGTTAGGATCAAGGATAAAGTGGAGCATTCCAAGGGATGGAGTAGCGCCCTCCCACAGCTATTAAAAAGGAAGCCTTCGGGTCACCCTCGACTAAGGTCGCCAACTTTTTTACTTACTTGATGAAATCGTACCAGGCAAAAGTTTCCCTTCGATTTGCTTTTTAGTATTTTGATTTATCAATAAATATAAGTCGTCTTTTTTTGTCTTATATATATATATATATATATAGTTCCAGACTTTTTTTGTACAGGCATTTAAAATTGTTGTAGACTCTTGAAAATTCACTATGTTATTGCTATACATCTTCTGAGATGACTGACTAATTTTTAGGATTTCAGCTTCAAATGAACAGCTACAGCAGCAATTAGAATACACCCTACTAAAGCCTGATTGTCACAGCTGGTGAGTTTCAAAAATACAATCTGGACGTCAGGATACTTTAGAAGAACGATATGCAATAAAATTCTTTTTTAAATTTGGAAAAAATACCACAGAAATGTCTGGAATGCTTCAGACTGCTTTTGGAGCATCTTGCATGAATCGAGCATCAGTTTTTGAGTGGCATAAGAGATTCAAGGAAGGCAGGGAGTCTGTGAGGGATGATGAGAGGTGTGGGAGGAGTAAAGAAGTCAATAGACCAGAGTTGATTGGCCAAAGGGTTAGGGTTAGGGTTACTATGTTGAGGTTCTAAGGGAGTTCAGGAAAAGATTCCTAGGGAAGAGGCCAGCACTCTTCAAATCGGGTCAGTGGCATTACCAGTCTGACATTTTCTTTTTCTTTGACCAATTGTTTGATATTTTACGTTTCTGTAACCACATGTCGGACTTTTTCCTTTTATTTGGACCACGTGTCTGACTTTTTCCTTTCCTCTGACAATGTGTTTGACCTTTTCCTTCTCTGTGACCACATATCTGACACTTTCCTTTTCTGAGACCACGTGTCTGACTTTTTCATTTTCTGTGACCACGTGTCTGACTTTTTACTTTTCTGTGACCACGTGTCTGACTTTTTACTTTTCTGTGACCACGTTTCTGACTTTTTATTTTTCTGTGACCATGTGTCTGACTTTTGCGTTTCCTAAGAATTTGTTGATCATCTCTTTATCTTTATCTTTGGCAAATTTCTCGAGGTCCAGCCAATCGATATATGTGACATAAATGTCGAACTAAAAATAAATAATATTAAATTCAAATCAAAGTTAGTCTACCTTATCCGTCACTATTTCTCGAATTCTTCTTCACCTGATTCAACTAGAAAATCCTTAAAACTGAACCAATCTCTTTTATGTCGTCTTAACCTATTTAAAAGAAAGATTAAGGTTGGTAGGCTGGTATTTTATGGCATATCAACCCTTGTGGTTATTTCATGTTAAATGTATATATGTATATGAATACACACACACACACACACACACACACACACACACACACACACACACACACACACACAAGAGCACTGACATATATATTTCAATTGTGAGCGAATTGTTTGTAGATAACTATTTTTAAACGAGTTAGAGCTCATTTGTTTACACACAATTAATTGGTTTCAAGTATCACAAATAAAACACTAATTATTCTATTTAACATTTATCATTTTGTTGTATAGCCATGAACAACTATACATACACATATACTTGCAGAAATATATTCAACACAATAAAGACGAGCGGACACAGTTCTTTCGAAAAATATACCTCTCACTTTATTGAAAGGGTTGTGTGTGAGAGGAAGTTGGAGACCAAACAAAGACTGCAACATATTGAACCCCCAACTCTCCTGGCTATCACAGCCTTTCTTTCCCGTTCTCCTGGACTGCTTAGCCGGGGGCCTGGGGGCCCAGACTCTGCTAGGACATGGTTCTCATTCCAGCTTTTTCTCTCCAACTGATTCTAACTTCTTGTGCACGGAATTATATTATTGTTTTACGGCCACGCAATTCAAACCGTCGACAGTCAAGGTTATCCCCTGACATCCTCGACCGGATGAACCTGTTATTTACACAGGTGTATTTCATATTTGACAGATTGGCCGAGTCGGAGTTCAATATGCAACAATTTGTTTGCAGACGGTTAAATGGTTTCATGAATTGCTGTCAAACACAAAAGATTCTTTTTAATATCAATCTTTGTTTGCACAAAGTGAAATGTTTTCAAGTATTGTTATCAAACACTAATAATTCTATTTAATATTAATTATTTGTTTGCACACAGTTAAATGGTTTCAAGTGCTGCTATGTATTACTAAGAATTTTATCTAATATTAATCAGTTGTTAGCAACGGTTTTCAGTATAATAAATGATAGAATAGTTTTATTGATCCATAGATGGAACTATGACATATACTACCAATCCGGCTCAGAGTGAATCTGGGAGAAATGGCAATAAATAAACTAATAACAAATAAGACACAAAACATTTTTTCATTTAGCTGTATATAAACTAATAACAAATAAGACGCAAAACATTTTTTTATTTAGCTGTATATAAACTAATAACAAATAAGACACAAAACATTTTTTTATTTAGCTGTATATAAACTAATAACAAATAAGACACAAAACACTTTTATTTAGCTGTATATAAACTAATAACAAATAAGACGCAAAACATTTTTTTATTTAGCTGTATATAAACTAATAACAAATAAGACACAAAACATTTTTTTATTTAGCTGTATATAAACTAATAACAAATAAGACGCAAAACATTTTTCTATTTAGCTGTATACAAACTAATAACAAATAAGACCCCAAACATTTTTTTATTTAGCTGTATATACACTAATAACAAATAAGACACAAAACATTTTTATTTAGCTGTATATAAACTAATAACAAATAAGAGACAAGACATTTTTTGTTCAGCAGTAAATAATCTAATAACAAATAAGACACAAAACATCTTTTATATTTTAACTTTACCTTCTGAAATATACCTTAAATAAACTAGGTTAAACTATTTAAAACAATGCTATAATTTTTCTCCAATCAAGATAGACGAAATATCATGAAATAATCCCAAACTGTGGAATTTATTGACAAAAGAAAATTAGAACTAATATTTAGTTGCCCTGACCCCTGAACTTTTATGACAGTCTTCATTCTTTCAAACATGGCTTCCACTAATCTAAAGCAATATTCTTTATCAAAATGGTTTTAACTTTCCCAAAGGGTAATTAATAGATTTGGTGGATTATATCTTAAGACCACGACATCAAATAGAATGAGTGTAACGCTACCTTGCCGATCAAGCACCAGCTCATATCTTATATGTGGATATGTACGTATAAATTCCTATGTAGACAGAGTACGCACACACACACACACACACACACACATACACACACACACACACATATATATATATATATATTCAGCCCATTCTGCATCTTTGCAGAGGAGTTATAGGACTTTACACTCCTATAAATTATTTTGGGCGGTATGCCACTTGTTCCCACAAAGATGGCGGACGCTCAATATTCAATCTCGGGAAACCATTGGCCAGGAGGACCACGTGATATGCTTAAAACTACGTCGGCGCGCGTAAATTCAAGTCCTGCGTCTTTGAGCCACCTACAAGACGCGTATTTTCTATAAATACGTCGTCTTCAAGCACCCTCTTTCTCTTTTACCAAATTTCTCCACAGCAGCAACACCATGAATGGGCCTCGCAGACATTCATATACAAGGACTATGAGACGCTTTCCCGTCTCTGAGAAACTGCCTGTTTCTAACCATAGAAAAAGGACATTTTAAACTTGCAATTCTTTTTGTAGTTTAGTTGTGTTACACACACACACACACACACACACACACACACACACACACACACACACACACAAGAGCTCACACATATATACACACTATTATTATGTTAGTAGAGTTAGTAACTTCTTTCATGTATCCATGTAGGTTTTATTGTTGTAGAATATAAATTTGTTTTTGTTCGTCGCCTTGTTTTAAATGTTCATTTTGCCCGCGCCATTTTACAACTTTTATTTGTTTCATATGCTTTATTCATTCATTTGTTTTATCCATGTGCTTATTTTTACCTTAATTCTTAACTAAACATGAAACTTGTGGAGAAGCCTAACTACTAAACCCTTATTCTAAATACAAAACTCAACGTTAAATAGTCAGGGACCACAAATACATTCACTCACTCCACTCTTACAGAGTAAAGTGCTACACTTCTCAAACACAAAACGGACCCGTTGCTTCAAATACCAAAGTTTTATTACCATTTCTGTTTTTCCAGTGGTCAGACACGAAACGAGAGAGGGAAAATGAATGGAAGTTAAATTCTTGTATCATAGAAACGCTATGAGATTCAAGGTGGTAGACAAACAAAAACACCCGACTTCGATTCCTTCCCTAGATGGCTTTGAACTCAACCAACCGTCTCTGCCTCTCTGTCTCAGCCTCAACTCTCACTTAACTTCCAAAAATCTCTTACTTGTATAATATCTCATAATCATTCCATTCACTACGCATATAAGAACACGTGTCATTAACTTTTATTGAATTTAAATTAATCTAATCCTAAATCTGGCGATGCAGTCCCTGATGATTTTCCAAAAAGACAGTCAACTTCATATCTTACTTACATTTCTTCGCTAACTGACAATATAACAATAAAAATAAAATATTTATCTAACACAATTGATTATCATCCTTAATCATATTATACGTCTATATACATTTCTCTTCTCTATTTTTGGTAAATTGATTGATTTTAATGGCATATTAATCCATGGTTATTTCATGCCTAGTGCATTTATTGCACGTCTCTATCTACATTTCGAGTTGCAAAGGGTCCTATCGAATATGGATGATTTTTAAACTGATGAATTTGACCCATAGACAGGATATTTGGGATCAGAGTGAACCTAGGAGTAATGGCAATGACGGGGTATTTCATATTCCCCAAAGATTCAGTGGTGGAACCTATCATCGAATGCAGTCTCGTATTGTACCCCCTTTTTGCATTATTATACCGGCTCATTGGGTAGAGAGTTCGCCAATGGTCTTAGAGACCTGGGTTCAATCCCAGGTCGCGTCATACCAAAGATTTAAAAAAAAAATGGTACTTGATGCCTCCTTGCTTAACACTCGGCAATACGTATCGAGGGTAAGGTGGAGGAATCCATGGAAAGGAGTAGTGCCCTCCCTTACACCTCGGTGTAGTAGCTATTGAAAAGGGAGCCTTCTGGTCGCCCTCGACTACGGTCGCCAGGTTTACTTTTTTACTTATATATATATATATATATAGCAGGTGAAAAAAATATTCGTACATATGAAAATTTTTATTTTTTATCTTTCAAACATAGTCTGAACAAAATTTTAATTTACATTTATATTATAAGTATATATTCTATTAATATGTGTATATAAACTTAGATTAACGTCAATTTTACAGAAATTAATGCTGTTTATTCCTTTTCAAGTGTATGAATATATTGCATTAATTTCATCTGTACGAATATTTATTTCAAACCACAGTATATATATACATATATATAGTGGGGTGAAATATATATATATATATATATATGAAATGAATATATATATATATATATATATATATATATATATATATATCAGATACGCAATTGTTATGTGTGTTTGTTGGAATAGCCGAAGCAGATTGAGTAAAACCGGAGTAATAGTAGTAGTAGCAGGAATACGAGAACAAGAAAAAGAAGAAAGTGGAGGAGGAAGGAGAGGAGAGGAGGAATTCGATGCACTTTGTCAGAATTCGATATGAATTGGTTGCTTTCAATATGGCCGATAAACAGAACACAAAATGGGGACGAGAAGCAGACGACACTGGCTGTTATCGAAAACAGAGTCGAGGAACATGTTAAACTGACAAGAAAGACCAGTGGATTAGATTGTCCTCTACAAAAAAAATCAACGGTACTTTTTTCTTATTTCCATAAACGCGTGTTAAATTGATAGGGAATCACAAGTCAACACACATACAAAACCAATACTCCACACAAACACGCACGCAGACAACTATATATAAATATATGTGTGTGTGTGAATATACAGTATACACATTTATATACATGGATATGTATGTTTAAATTCATATATAGACAATACACACACACACACACACACATATATACACACACACACACACACACACACACACACACACACACATATATATATATATATATATATATATATATATATATATATCCCAGTCAGCTTGGATTGTAGAATCTGCAGACTGCTTCTTTACAGAGGAGTATGACCCCCTATTTTATATTTCTTTATGGTGAGACTTCAGTCCAATGACTTTGGAGAAAGTGGAGTACTGCCATTACTCCCAGGTCTACTCTAACGCTCAGGGGTAGTACCTGTAAGGGTCCTATTTATTTTGTTAAATAGAACTGTTTAATTATTTACTTTACAGGAAACCACTTAACAGTGTACAACTAAATGATTCAAATAAAATTGAATTATTAGTATTTGATTGCAGTGCATGAAACCATTTAACTGTGTGTTCAAAATCCATGGGTGTTTTCAAATTATATATATATATATATATATATTGATGGGGCTTCAATAAATTTTCAGACTTTTTTGTACAGACATTTAAAATTATTGTAGATCTTGAAAATTCACGATGATATTGCTATACATCTGATGAGATGACTGACTAATTTCTAGGATTTCAGGTTTAAATGAAGAGCTACAGCAGCAATTAGAATACACCCTATTAAAGCCTGATTGTCTCAGCTGCTGAATTTCAAAAATGCAATCTGTATTTGAGGAGACTTTAGAAGAACGATATGCAATGAAATTCTGTTTTAAACTTGGAAAAAATACCACAGAAACGTATGGAATGCTTCAGACTGCTTTTCGACCATCTTGCATGAATCAAGCATCAGTTTTTGAGTGGCATAAGAGATTCAAGGAAGGCAGGGAGTCTGTGAGGGATGATGAGAGGTATAGGAGGAGTAAGGAAGTCAATATACCAGTGTTGATTGGCCAAAGGGTTAGGGTTAGGGTTACTATGTTGAGGTTTTAAGGGAGTTCAGGAAGAGATTCCGTCAGAAAAGGCCAGCACTCTTCAAATCGGGTTAGTGGCATTTCCACCAGGACAATGCACCAGTCCACAACTCCATCCTTGTCACAGACTATTTGACTAATATGGGCATCAAGACAGCTCGTCACCCTCCCTATAGTCAAGACCTTGATCCCTGTGACGTTTGCTTATTCCCTAAGCTCAGAGGCTGTCGTTATGAGAGAACTGAGGAGATGAAAGAGGCTATGAGGAAGATCATTGACACGCTTACACAAGAAGATATCCATGGGGCCTTTCAGAAGTTGTTGGAACGGTAAAACAAGGGCATTGCAATCGGAGGAGATTACTTCGAAGGGGACTTGAGTTTCATGTGTATACTATTAATAAAAGTGCCCATACGAAAAAAGTCTGGAAACTTATCTAATGATCCTCGTATATATATATATATATATTGGTATTTACGAATTTAAAGAGGCAAATACTAAATGACATATGCAAAATTGGGAGATTTACAATATATGGAATATATTGAAATTGCTAGGGCCCTTTCATCAGACATTTGTCAAGCGACAGCCATCAGAAGTCGTTTAAAAATAATGTAAATAGGATTAATTCAATGCGGAGAGAAAATAAGAATGATAGCAGGACCAAGGGGGAGGAAAGGAAAAAAATTCTAAACTTCCCTGAGTCAAGCAAAAATTATCTCCCTGTAAGTTTAAGGAGTACTTCGGGTTTTGTTTGCATAGAGTTGACCTGTAAAATAGAATATCAAGGGCTTCCAGGACAATTAAATGTTTTGTCCTGGCTCTGTGAAAGGCGCCAAAATACTCATTGTTTTAAATAACTGCATTAACTATTTGAAGCATTCAAATGCTCACAGATGGCAGAATCGAACAATTTTGAATGTCCAGATGTTGTGCGGTTACGTTTCTTTTTCCTCTCCTTACCCCTTGGTCTTGCTATCATTCTCATTTCCCCACCCCAGTTTTAATTAATCTTACATGCATTGTTTTTAAACGATTTCTGATGGCTGTCGCTTGACAAATGTCTGATGAAAGGGCCCTTGCAATTTCAGTATATATATATATATATATATATATATATATATATATATAAACAGGATTTGGCGTTGAATAACCAACTAGGGCTGATGTGGCATAAAACACGACCAACCAATCAACCAACCAATCAATCAACGATGTTAACACATCGTTTAAACCCTTAACGAAAAAGGTCAAAATATATATGTACAACGTACATTATTCCTCAGCCTCTCGGTATATAATAGACTAAGACGGGTTGACATAGCCCTTAAAGTCCACCGATCAGCTATATATATATATATATATGTGTGTGTGTGTGTGTGTGTGTGTGTGTGTGTGTGTATTTATTCATTTATTTATCCTGAAGAAAAGAGAAGTATTATATACATATACGTATATATACATATGTATCTTGGGCTGTGTATACACACTAATGAATATATATAGAGAGATAGAGAGAGAGAGACAGAGAGAGACAGAGTATATCAATATATATACAGAATATAGTAAATATATATATATATATATATACAGCGTATATATATATATATATATATATATATATATATATATATATATATATATATATATATATATATATATATATATATATATATAGGTATTCTTAGTCCAGTTAAACCGGAGTTGGGAGTAATTCCATCAGGACAAGAAATTATTCATGAATGAATATTTAAATTTTCCTGGTAAAGAGCTCAATGTACCAATAATACAGAGCAAAAATTTATAATCCTTTGTGATTGGTTTCGTTGTTTTTTCTTAAAGAAATATATATATATATATATATATATATATATATATATATATATATGCTACACTTACTCATGATCCGTACCTTATAATGCTGAGTGTTAAGCAAGGAGGCATCAAGTACCATTTTTGAGTCTTTGGTATGACTCGACCTAGAATAGAACCTAGGTCTTCAGGACCATTGGTGTATACTCCAAGCATTATGCCAAAGGACATATATACATGGGTTCGTCCGTACTTCTCCAGCAGTGTCCCGCATGTCTCGTTGGATTGTTTTCGTGATAGGAGGTAGGTGCCTCTTCCAGGACTTGTTCAATACAGCTTGTAGCATTCTTGCGTAATTGCTGTCAAGCTTTTTCTCCGTATCCTTGGTTAGCGTACACGTGGTGTATCCATATTAGCAGTATTGATACGACCACTGCTTGGAAAAAAACTGCGTTTTATTTTATCGGTCAGGTCTGACTTCCATATGACCGATAGCCTATCGATAGCTGTCTATGCCATGGTTAGTCACGTGTTGATGTCATTCTCGGTTGATGAGACGCTGCTTCCTAGGTAGGTGAACTTGTTCACTCGTTTCAAAGGCCCGCCCTTTAGTGTGGAGATATCACCTCTTTGATTAAAGCACATGTATTCTATTTTGTCTGCGTTGACATGGGGGCCTATGCTACCTGCTGCTCGTTCCAGGCTACGTAGCAGAGATTTGGCTTGGGTGGGTGAATTTGCCAAAAGCGCTATGTCATCTGTGTAGTCCAGGTCCGTAATAGTTTGTGCTGGGCATCTTCTGCTACTTTCCTTTGCCAGCTTAAAACCGTTTTCTTTCATTAAATCTATAAACATTTTAAGCACGTAGTCAAAGCAGATAATAAATAGGTATGGGGCTAATGTGTCTCCTTGCAGCACACCTGCTACAATGTCGAAGTAGTCTGTGTCTCCATCCGCTGAGTGGACTTTTACTTTCGTTTTATATATGTATATATGAATGAATGTGTATGTATACAGTATCAGTAACTATTGTATCATTCTTTTTTTTTTAATAAAAAAGAGCATTTTAAGGGAGTATTCTAAGTGTATTGCTCTATTAAAAATCTCTTTATTACGTGAAGTTTTTGTTAGGTGATATTTACTTACATATGGTACATATACAGGGTGAAACGATAAAATTGTCGTCCTAAAGAAAACACTTCAGCTTTATTTTAAAACTTTTATTAAAAAAATCAATTCAGCTAACTTGATTATGTAGTAGAGCTGACATCTACAGGGTGAAACGATAAAATTGTCGTCCTAAAGAAAACAACATTACAGCTTTATTTTAAAACTTTTATTGAAAACATCAATTCAGCTAACTTGATTATGTAGTAGAGCTAACATCTACAGGGTGGAACGATAAAATTGTCGTCTTAAAGAAAACAACACTACAGCTTTATTTTAAAGCTTTCATTGAAAACATCAATTCAGCTAACTTGGTTATGTAGTAGAGCTGTCATCTATTCAATGTAGACGCCTTCAGCCTCAATCACCGCCTTGATACGGATCCGGAACTGGGAGCATGCCTTTTCTACAAGCGCCGGCGAATACTCGGCGGATGGCGGCGATCAGGCTGGCTTTGGTGTTGTGGGAGGTCATGTTGATGTTTTCGACGTATGACCAAACAAAGTAGTCCAGCGGGTTCAGGTCGGGGGAGGAGCGGGGCCAGTGAGAGAAGAGTACAAAGTCGTAGCACTCCTTCTGAAGCCAAACGTGGTTCTCTTTGGACTTGTGGGCCGGCGCCGAGTCCTGCTGCCACACCCAGGTCTGCCACCGGCCACCTGATTGCACCAGGGGATCACTAAACTCTTCAGCACATCCAGTTACACATTGGTGTTGACTTTCAAGCCGACTTCGATGATGTGAGGTGGCATGATGTGGCCCTCACTTGAAACCATACCAAAGACCATAACCGTAACCGGAAACTTTGGAGGTGGAATGAAGTGGCCCTCACTCGTTGAACATTGTGTCACTTTCAGACATGATAGAAGGCTCCAATCGCTCTTGGGATTTGTACGCAACTGTCCAACTAGTAGATGGTCTGCAACAAAAAAAAAAGACAACCGGTTTTCAATAAATTGAAATGGAATCGTGTCGTCTTTTCTAGGGCGACAATTTTATCGTTCCACCCTGTAGAAGGCTCCAATCGCTCTTGGGATTTGTACACAACTGTCCAACTAGTAGATGGTCTGCAACAAAAAAAAGACAACCGATTTTCAATAAATTGAAATGGAATCATGTCGTCTTTTCTAGGGCGACAATTTTTTCGTTCCACCCTGTAGAAAGCTCCTATCGTTCTTGGGATTTGTACACAACTGTCCAACTAGTAGATGGTCTGCAACAAAAAAAGAAAACCGGTTTTCAATAAATTGAAATGGAATCATGTCGTCTTTTCTAGGGGGACGATTTTATCGTTCCACCCTGTAGAAGGCTCCAATCGCTCTTGGGATTTGTACACAACTGTCCCACTAGTAGATGGTCTGCAACAAAAAAAGAAAACCGGTTTTCAATAAATTGAAATGGAATCATGTCGTCTTTTCTAGGGGGACGATTTTATCGTTCCACCCTGTAGAAGGCTCCAATCGCTCTTGGGATTTGTACACAACTGTCCCACTAGTAGATGGTCTGCAACAAAAAAAAAAGACAACCGATTTTCAATAAATTGAAATGGAATCATGTCGTCTTTTCTAGGGCGACAATTTTTTCGTTCCACCCTGTAGAAGGCTCCTATCGTTCTTGGGATTTGTACACAACTGTCCAACTAGTAGATGGTCTGCAACAAAAAAAAGAAAACCGGTCTTCATTAAACGGAAATGGAATCATGTCGTCTTTTCTAGGGCGACAATTTTATCGTTCCACCATGTACTTACTTAAATGTATTGCCTATAAGTAAGTAAAGGATTGCCATTTTAAAAGAAAAATAAATAAAAATATGTTGTTTTTTTTTCTAAACTAAATATACCAGATTTTTTCTTTCTTCTGTTTTTTTGTGCAACGTTATCCAATCCGATATATCACATTCATATTCCTGAATACATTTATCGTTAAAAATATATATATATATATATATATATCAGTCTTAATTAATACATTTAACCTATTATTTCTTCTCCGACCACATTTAATATATATCAGTCTTAATTAATACATTTAACCTATTATTTCTTCTCCGACCACACTGGAGACCTTTGATCTGGATTCTTTATTTAATGGCATATCAACTTTCGTGGGTTATTTGATGCCAAAGCTAGCATTGTATAAGAACAGTAGTGGTACTAGCAAAAGTAATTCATTTCCAAAGCAGTTTTATTAAGATGGAGTCAAAGTGGTAATAAAATAATAATTATGGCTTGGTTTGGTTTGGTTTCTTTGTTTAATGGCATATCAACATTCGTGGATTATTTAATGCCAAAGGCGTCCTTGTGGAAGACTAGCAGAAATACTGCTCAATCCATAGGAAGGTGTTTATGCCTTTTTGTAACATATTGGCCCTCGACCGAGCTGTCAATTAATAGATGCACCAGTGTAAATAACAGGTGCATCTGGTCGAAGATATCGGGGTATCACCTTGATCTGTGGACGGGTTGAATTTGGTGCAATTCCGACGCCCACAGGAAGCAGGTGGATGTCAAACAATTATATAACCAGGTGCCACAGACGGCTTGATTTAGTTAGAGTCAGTTGCAGTTGGAGTTCGAGTTGCAGTTCGAGGCAGTGAGTACCAGCTCCAGACAGAAGGCTTGTGGCCCTCAATGACCCCCGGTTGAGCAGCCCAGCAGAATGAGAAAGAAGTGCTGCTGTAGTCAGAGGAACTTGGGGTCAATAAGTTGCAGTCTGTTCCGTCTCCAACTCACCTCTCACACACAACCCTTTCGCTACCCTTTCGAGAAAGGAAGTGTGAGAGGTATATTTTTCTAAAGAAGTGTGTTCGTTCGTCATTGTTGTTGATTATGTTTCCGCATATATATGTATACGTATAGTTGTATCACGGCTATACAACATTTCCAAGATTATTAGTCCAAAAGGGAACATTATAGCGGTACTGGAATTTGAACTCTATTATTCTGATGTCCTGCATATGGACAGTTTGGTTCTTTGTTAGCTGCATATCAACCTTGGTGGGTTACGTATTGCTAAATCCTGTTTATATACATATATATATATATATATATATATATATATATATATATATATATATATATATGTGTGTGTGTGTGTGTGTGTGTGATTTACAAGTGAATAGTTTGTGATTAACATTATTCTTAAATAAGTCAGAACTCATTTGTTTGCACATAGTTGAATGGTTTCAAGTATTGTTATCAGACACGAATAATTTTATTTAATATTAATCATTTGTTTGCACACAGTTAAATAGTTTCGAGTATTCCTATCAAACACAAATGGTTCTTTTTTAATACGAATAATTTGTTTTCACAAAGTGAAATGGTTTCAAGTATTGCTAGAAAACACTAATAATTCTATTTAGTATTAATCATTTGTTTGCACCTAGTTAAATGGTTTTAAGTATTGCTATCAAACACTAATAATTCTGTTCAATATTAATCATTTTTTCGCACTTAGTTAAATGGTTTCAAGTATTGCTATCAAACACTAATAATTCTGTTCAATATTAATCATTTTTTCGCACCTAGTTAAATGGTTTCAAGTATTGCTATCAAACACTAATAATTGTATTTAATATCAATAATACCTAGTTAAAGATTGAATAGTAGTATTTGACTTACAGATAGGACCTGGGATATATGGTAATGAAGAAGTACTCCACCTTCCCCAAACTACAAGACAGGAGTCTCACCATCAGATACAGTTTATTGTCATACCCAGGACACTAAATGTTTTCAAGTATTGTTATCTAATTCTAATAATTCTGTTTAACATCAATCATTTGTTTGCGGAAAGTTAAATGGTTTCAAGTAAAATAAATCACAAAGAAATTGTGTAAAACACGACGATGTGAAGGTAGAATAACATAATCTCTTCTAAAGACAATGTTGAATCACGTAAATAAAAATCGTTTGCTTGCATCGTAAATATCATACCGTGTGTGTAAATCGATTGACGGGATCCTGAATCAGGCTTGGTCGTTTTGTTTTTGTTTTACGGCGTATCAGCTCTTTTCGGGTCATTAAACGCCGAATTGAATCTTAAACAATTCAGTTTAGTATAAGTAAAAGCTGCAGCTGTACGGCCACCTACCACCCATCACGAAAACTATCAAAGTTTGACGAACAAGACCTGCAGGACACTACTAGAGAAGTGGGGATGAGCTCATAAGTGATTTACTCCTATGGATCCCTTCACGTGGCCGAGCAAAAGCAGGGCGACCAGCTCGAACCTTTTTTGAGATTTAAACTGTATACTTATACTAAATTGAATTGTTTGAAATGGAACTGTTAATATGTATAAAAAATGGATTTGGCATTAAATAACCTGCAATGGTTGATATGCCATAAAACCAAAGCAAACCAAACCTAACATCTATCCAAATGCCTCATTCTGCTACGTTTTGGTATCTTAAGATACTGATGTGACATTCTGTTTTAGTGATCATTATACTTCAGTGCCGAAACTATTGCTCACCACTTTGTCAACAACTGATGAAGGTTGTTGCTAAGGTCATTCAATAAATAAGATAAAATATTGTTTGAATTAGCACCGTTTACAACTGCACCTTCTTTTAAGGAAATCAATAGTAATGGGTCATTTTCATGTCCCAGGCATTCTTTACTGACCGCTGCGCCCACAAATGTTTTCTTTACCGAAGAGTCAGTGTGTTTCCATTCCATCGACTGTTTTTTCGACTCAGGATCGTATTGGCAAACCTATTTTTAGCCTATTTGTAAACATTTTTTGGCTAAGACCAGCTTCTTCGTACACATTACACATTCTTCTGTAAATTTCACATGATTTGTACTTTTCAGCCACCAAATATTTCAAGGCAGACCTCTGTTCAAGCTGGGAGCAATCAGTTTGACTTGTTCGCATTTTGAATAGCTTCAACATAGATATTTTTGTGAGATTAAAATAATTTCTGTTATAAACCAATTTCAAATAATGAAGAATTTATATTTATGGGAAAAAAATTCTGAGAAAAGAAAAAAAAAAGGATATTTTGCATCTTTTTAAAAAAATGTTTCCTTATTTATTGAACGACCCTCGTGTGTGTGGGTGGGTGGGTGGTTGAGTGCTTAAGAGTACTCGCAAAGTCATTTTCAAATCAATAATTTCTGGGACTGATTCTGTTTGTATCAGATCAACATCAAAAGGCTTGGTCGGAAAAATCGCAGACATTATTACATTGCCTCGACTTGTTCTCAAAATCTTACTAATGAGAAATCTAGGGAAACTCTACCACATAGTCTACGGAAAGCTCTCATTGAACCAATTAATAAAATTTTCTCTCTCTCTCCCTCTTCCCCCATCATTTTCTCCCTCTCTCCCTCTCTCTTGTTCTCTCACTCTCTCTCTCTCTCTCTCTCTCTCTCTCTCTCTCTCTCTCTGGAATATTTACTTGGTACTAATTTCTATATATATATAAATGTACTTTACAGTCTACGATTATATATATATATATATATATGCGCTATACTCTTCAACGGTAAAGACGCTCTTACATAGTAGTAATATGCCAAAAACAAAAGTTACATCACTTATGTAATAGATCCTCCCCTGATGATGGCCCAAAGTCGGGCAGAAAGTACTAGGGATATATACAACTATGGACAATACATAAATCAATTCCTGCCGAATACGATAAAAGCAATACGGCAATACGAACGGATCCAGAAGAAAATATGTAGACAGAAAATGTCTATTATGTTCAATGAAATTTATATATATATATGTATATATATATATATATATAACTGTGTATGTGTGTGGGAGAAAACTGTAAAATAAATCCAACAGTATGAAAATGTATAAAAATGAAAGAACACTAGGTATTCAAAGGATATTTATTGTTTCAATAATTTACCAACATTTAACGTTTTGGCTTTTAAACCGTCATCGAGGCGTATTAATTTTTATTGAAACAAAAAGATGAAAAGTTTACTACATTTTATTTTTGTTGGTGCCGTTCTAGGCCCAGTCTGCTGGGACTGCAGAATACACCGCCTGCTTCTCTGAAGAGGGGTAAGACTCCCCCAACGAGTGTCCTGAATATGACACTATACTGCATCTGATGGTGAGGTTCTAGTAATGCTGGAGTCTATTGGTCAAATAGAACTAAACTGTGTACTTACGCTAAACTAATTTGTTTGAAATAGAATTGTCTTTTGACAATTATACTGCGTATTTATGCTAAACTGAATCGTTTGAAAAAGAACTGTTTATATGTATAAAATTGGATTTGGCATTAAATAACCTACAATGGTTGATATGCCATAAAATCAAACCAAACCAAACCGTTGGAGCCGTTCTGTTTCAAATTGACGAGATGTAATTTGCGCTCAAATATTTATTTTAAAAACGTAAGGTATTTTCTTTTAAAAAATCATATTCTATCAATCTATATATATATATATATATCTATGTCCATTTTAAAATTATTTTGCTCACATCTAGCTATTTCATCGCTGGCAAATAATTCGAATCACTAATAAAGTTATCATCTAAAAACCATATTTTTTCCTATTTGTATATTTTCATATATATATATATATATATATATATTAGTTTCTTTGTTCAATGGTATATTAACCTTCGTGGGTTATTTAATGCCAAAACCGCCCTTGTAGAATAACAGTAGTGGTACTATCTAACCCATAGCTTTCCTGAGAGTATTAGTGTTATATACTGACCCTCGACGGAGCCGTCAATCAAGAGATGCACCTGTGTAAATAAGCGGAAGAACAGGGGAAGCAGGTGGATATTAGACAATAATATAACCAGGTGCCCAGACGGTTCGAGTCAGTTGGAGACAAGATGCCGAAGTGAGAGCCAGCGGCAGACAGAGGGCTTTGGGCCCTCAGTGACCCACGGTTGAGCAACCCAAGCCATGATGAGGAAGAAGTGCTGCAATGGTCAGAAGAACTTGGGTCAATATAGCAGTCTGTCCCCGTTTCCAACTCATCTCTCACAAACAACAAACATCACCCTTTCGAGAATAAAGTGTGAGAGGTATATTTTTATAAAGAAGTGTATTCGTTCGTTCATTGAAGTTCGTATATTGTGTTTGATTATGTTTCTGCTTATATTTGTATTACGCCTATACAACATTAGTCCGAACGTTTAGGACGTGATAGACCCGCCAGTCCGAACAATCTTATTTCTTGGATTTGTGTTGTATGCTCATAATCATAGCAACACAATAGTAAACAGACGAGCGAAGATTCTTTATAAAAATATATCTCTCACTTTATTGCAAGGGTTTGAAAAGGTTATTCAAGGTTTGCGTGTGAGAGGGAGTTGGAGACCGAATAGAAACTGCAATATTTTGACCCCCACTCTTATGGCCGTTAAAGTTGTGTCTTTCTCGTTCTCCAGATGCTCAACCGGAGGGCCCAGAGGCCTACTCTGCTGGGTGATGGCTTTCTTTACTGCATCTTATCAGCAACTTCTCTGTTTCCCAAACTCCATCGGGGTTCCCGAGGGCCCCTTCGGCCGGGTGTGGCTTTCCTTACCACATCTCGTCTATATCCGCCTCCAACTCTACTGCAACTAACTTGACTTCTGTCTTTACTGAGTTATATAATAGTTCAACGCCCACTCGATCGCCCACTCGATCTTTGAAATCGCATGTTTGATCTCATCAAGCGGAAATAATTTCATACAGTTCACAGGTCACTCTCTTCCGGTGCATCAGTCTATGAGTGTACCATGGGAATTTTTTTTACCTCGTCCCATTTCGTCAGCCAATTTCCGCCCACGCGATTTCCTCTCATAACTGCCATTAGAATGTGTCACTTCCTTCCGGTGCATCACCTTGGAATGGCATTTTTTGCCGGGTCGAAAGTCAAAATACAACATTTGTTGGCCAGCAGTATTTAAAAATAAAAGTGATTCTATCATTGGTGATAATCTTTAAATCAATTTAACTTACATCTGGTTTTTATATCCTCCCTGGTAAAACGTAATTACTTTCCGAATACACTAATATATTTCAAAGTTTATACAAAAAAAAAAAAAAATTCTGGTTTTAATCTTTGTTGAACTCAAATTCAGAGACGTATTTACTTTTTTAATGAAATAAAAATATTTATTTATTTCTATTAAGTTTTTACAAACTAAAAAGAATATGTGAACAAAACCGAAAAGAGACCGATTGTTGGTGTCCAAAAAAAATTAGGTTTATTTAACCAAAGGCAGAAAGATACATCTATTGACCAGAGAAAGAAGCTGTTTTAACCTTGTGTGCACCAGTCAAATGTACGTCTATCTATCATGTCCGATTTTTCAAGTCTCACCTTACTGTCCCTCACTTGTATCCGTTCTTCCGCTCCCTGAAATCCCACAATGCAATATCTACGGGAGGCCACTCCATTTTTATCCTTCTGGGAGAATAACATTGATATTTTTTTCGTTTGGTCAGATCCCAAAAAGTTTATTTATTTAATGGCATATCAATTTCGTGCCTAAATGCCTAAACCATCTTTATAGAAGAACCACGGAGGTAATATTTAACCCTTAGCTGGGGGAATAAGTGGGCTATCATTACAAATATTTGAACAAATACTTACAAAGAAAGAAAGAAAAATATCTTAGCAATAAAGAAATGAAGGATTCCTCGTGATGTAATCAATAACGTGCTGGATTGCGTCATCGTAATTTGAGAGTTCGATCTCCAGTCATGCTAGTACGTTCACTTTCAGACAAATATCCTTAGAAAAGACATGAACTATATAACATATACATATTTACCCAACCCCTCCGCTCGGACAGGATATAACACAAGGGCAATTTTAAGAGGAGCTTAACAGGTTTCATTTCAGAGGTTTCCTTCTCCTAGACTAGTTGCCTCACCAAAGCGGAAGAAAACAGTCTGCCCTACTATTTACCCATAGCTAGAGGGAGAATAATTGGATTCATATCTTTCCCAAGAGTATTAGTGCTATGTGGAATACAATCAGTCTCGTCCAGGATTTGAACTCGTGTCGCCGTGTCTATTTCCTACGACGATAACCATTACACCGCGTCCACCTTTATATTACATATATAAATGAATGAATAAATAAATAAAACGTCTTAATTTACAATTAAAAAATGACTACAATTCTCTAAAAAAAATAAAAACTCGGTATAATATGATTTACGCTTAACTTCGCTCAGCCAATTCGTCTCTCACGAAAATTGCCACATTCTTACGCCGTAAGTCTCATAAAGTCTCGAGTTGGTCTACCGATGAATCTCGGCATTAATCCAGAAACCTCCATTCTTTTCAAAATCATTCATCTCCCCTGCAATCCTAAACAATAAAAACGAAATAATTGTTTGTTCAAATTGGGCTCATAAAGGCTGTGAAATGTGTTTGAATAAGGATAAAATCTGTTTTTTTTTTTATTGGTTAAAATTACAGACGCCACAAGGGAATTTGAATTGAGGAAGGGGTTCAAATTCACTTACTGGTTTGACAAATCCACTTGCTTCATTTCGCAAACGAACGTTAAGCTTTCATTTCATATTATCTCATATTTATTCAAAGTATTTAAATTGACACTATAGTATCAAAGATGAATTACCCTTTCTTCCCAAAAGTCAATCTTGGAGAAGTAAAATGCGCCATCATACAGATGAAGATATCATCTTCACAAATCAAGGCAAAATCTCTAAATTTTGAGTTTTCTCTTTTTTATCAAGATCTTTCTTTCTCTCTTTCTTTTTTATTTTCATCGTTTTTTTTTCTTTCTTTCTTTCTTTCTTTCTTTCTTTCTTTTCATCATTTTTCTTTCTTTCTTTTCATCATTTTTCTTTTTTCTTTTTTCTTTCTTTCTTTCTTTCTTTCATCATTTTTCTTTCTTTCTTTTTTTCATCATTTTTCTTTTTTCTTTCTTTCTTTTAATTTCCTTTCTGTTTTTCATTTTCATGTCATTTTATTCTTTCTTTCTTTCTTTCTTTCTTTCTTTCTTTATTTATTTATTTTACTCTTTTCTTTCCTTCTTTCTTTCTTTCTTTCTTTCTCTTAATCTTTCTTTCTTTGTCTCACTTATTTTTTTGTTATCTTCCTATTTTTTTATTCTTTCTTTCTTTCTGTTTCTTTTTCGGTCCATCTTTGCTTCTTTTTATTTTTTTTACTTTTTTCTTTCTTCTTATTTTTTATTTTCTTCATTTCTTTCTGCCATTTTTTAAAATTCCCTTCTTTCATTCTATCAACTTTCTTTGCCCCTTTGCATTCATTTGTTTACTTTTGCTTTTATTTCATTCCTTTCATTTTTCCTTCTTATTTTTTTTACGTCTGTCTTTCTTTGCTCTTTTTTTAAAATCTATTTCTTCTTTTTTTTCTTTTGTCTTGCTTTTTACTTCATTTTTTTTCCTGTTTATTTTTTTTTTCCTTTTTTCTTTCTTTTTTTTTTCTTTTTTTTTCAGTTTGTTTGTTTTTTTCTTTTGTTCGCTCTGCGTCTTTATTTCTGGCCGCCATTTTACATTCATTTTATAAATAATGAAAACCTCTCGATACAATTATTATTATTATTATTATTATTATTATTATTATTATTATTATTATTATTATTATTATTATTATCTGGCCTCTGAACACCAGCCGGTAAAACGAAATGAAATGAAATCTACTTCGGGGCCTTAACTTGCATATGAAAAGAAAGAAGCTTAGCCAAAGCTTCACAAAATGCTTAAATAGAAAAAAAAAAGATTCCGGAAAAGAATGCTGAAGATGCATTCTTTGGTGGCTGGAATTATAATCGATAATGGAGATTCATTCCAACGACGTGTCTTCATTCTGTCGTCTGCAGAGACATTCTTATGTCTTTTTGTTTTGTTTTTGGTTTTGTTTGTCATATTATTTTTTTTTATCTTGCTTTTTTTTCTTTTCTTTTTTTTTTTTCGCTCCTGTGGACTTAAATTTTACTGCAGTATGACAACCCCCCCAAAAAATAAATAGATAAAATAAATAAATAAAGGGTATAAATTTCACAGCCGTGCATATCTGGTTTGCCGTTTCAGTATTCGCATTATCCTCTGTTGTTGGTTTCGTGGAGATTTGGAAATGATACGATACAAAATAAATATTGCCCAGTCGGCTGGGGCTGTAGAATACACCGACTGCACCTCTGCAGAGGGGTAAGAACCCCCTCCCAATGAGTGTCCTGGATATGATAATAAACAATCTGATGGTAAGGTTCCAGTTATGCTGGAGCTTTGGGGAATACGGAGCACCCCTTCATTGCCATTGCTCACAGTTCCACTCTAGTCCGAAATGGTAGCACCTGATATCTATGGGTTAAATAGAACTAACGGCATACTTATGCTAAACTGAATTGTTTGACTAAACTGAATAGCTTGAAATAGAAATGTTTTTGACAATGAAACCATACTTACATTTAAACTGCATGCTTATCCTAAACTGAATTATTTGACACTAAACTGAATGGTTTAATATAGAACGGTTTGGCATTTAACTGTGTGTAAACAAAATATGTACTTAATATGTTCTGAATCAGAACTGTTTGAATAAACTGAATAGCATGAAATAGAAATGTTTTTGACAAACTGTGTACTAATGGAAATCTGAATTTTTAAAATCAAAATGACTGTTTTCATAAAAATTTATTTGGCGTTAAATAACCTACAAAGGTTGATATGCCATAAAAACCAACCAACCAACCAACAACAAAATAAATAAATAACCTTATATAGATAAATAATTAAAATAAATAAATGACCTTATATATTAGTTTACTGAGCTTTTTTATAAATATTTTTCAAGTAGGTCAGTTTATTCCAAGATAGCGTGGCCCTGTCGGCTGGGGCTGCAGAATACATAGATTGCATCTCTACAGTGGAGTACGACTGCCTCAACGAGTGTCCTGGATATGACACTAAACAATCTGATGATGAGACTCCAGTAATGCTCTTCATTGCCATCACTCCCAGGTCCACTCAGGCCCTGAGTATCAGAACCTGATATGGTCATATCTATAGGTTACATAAAATAAAGTTGGCGATCATAATCGAGGGTGACCCGAAGGCTCCCTTTTCGATAGCTACTACACCAAGGTGTAGGGGAGGGCGCTACTCCTTTCCCTGGATTGCTCCACTTTACCCTTGATCCGTACCTTATACTGCTGAGTGTTAAGCAAGGAGACATCAAGTACCATTTTTTGAGTCTTTGGTATGATTCGACCTGGGATTGAACCCACGTCTCCCGGGCAATTGGCGAACACTCTAACCGCTAGGCCAATGTCCGGTTCAATAGGTTAAATAGAACTGTTTAATATTTAAACGGTGCACTTATGCCGAACTGAATTGTTTGAAATAGAACTGTTTGATCATTTAACCGTGTATAAAAACCACTGTGTACAAATGCTAAAGTGAAGAGCTTGAAATAGAACTGTTTGATCATTTAACAGTGCGTAAATGAATGAATGATGTTTAATTGAATTGTTTGTTATACCGTCGTATAGTTGCTCGTACCACGTGACTTCCGGTATCGCAGAAATATAAAAGACGCCGTGTCTCTTAAGCACGCAGAAGAGGAAGCAGAAAAAGAAGCAGAGAGACAGCTCTGAAGGACGTCGGTCAGGAATAAGATCAACTTCGGGCGTAACACCAACAGCGCGAGACTTATAATACTAGTCGGACTGTACCACTTGAGTTAATAAATAATCAACTCTTTTTCACTGTGTATCTTTTCCTTACAACGATACAACATATACATAGCAATACTTGAAAACATTAAACTATGTGTAAACAAATGATTAATAGTTAATAGAATTATTCGTATAAGATAGAAATGAGAGAAACCATTTAACTGTGTGAAAAAAAATGAACTTGTTTAAAAAAATGTATTTAAAAATCATATATTTAGTATAAAAAATAAAAAGGATTTGGCATTAAATAACCTTCAATGGTTGATATGCCATTAAGCCAAAAGAAACCAAACTATGATAGCCATGATTACCTGGTTGGTCATTTGTTGAGGTTTAGTTTCTTTGTTTAATGGTATATCAAACTATGTGTGTTAACTAATACCAAAACAATCCTCGTAGAAGAACAGCTGTCGAACTATCTAACTCAAGACTGAGGGAGTATGAGGTAGTGAACGTAATAACGCGACTGGGATTCTGTTGGGGTGTTCCCCATAGATGGACTCGTCCTCATGTGACATATACCAGCTGAGCTCCCTTCTGTGCAGTCGCAGTCTCAGACGCAGCAAGAGCAGCAGCTGCATTAACACTGCGCTTCTCCAGTTGTTGAGTCGCATTTCGGCTGGCAGTGCTGGCTGCTGGCACGGATCTGGCCGAGTGTGTCTTGGCAGCTGGATAATTTCCTTCGGCCTCAGGGAGCCTTCCCCCCTGGCTTTTACCTCCTTAGGGAGGGTTGGGTTCATCGCCCGGCGCCTGAGGCGCCCCTAATAAGGGGAATGCCGACGGGGCCGTAGGCATTTTTGGAAATGCCGGGCGCGTGTAGGCTACGGCCCTGCGTCCGGACCCACCATAAAAAAGGCCTTGTGCCATACTTGCCCGTTAGGTGGGGCGCGCAACAAATACCGCAGTCTCAGACGCAGCAAGAGCGGCGGCTGTAATAACACTGCGCTTCTCCAGTTGTTGGGTAGCACTTCGGCCGGCCGTGCTGGCTGCGGGGCGAATCTGGCCGGGTGCGTCTTGGCAGCTGGATAATTTCCCTCGGCCTCAGGGGGCCTTCTCCACAGGCTTTTACTCCCTTCGGGGAGTTTGGGTTCATCGCCCGGCGCCTGAGGCGCCCCTAATAAGAGGGATGCCGACGGGGCCGTAGGCATTTTTGGGAATTGCCGGGCGCGTGTGGGCTACGGCCCTGTATCCGGACCCACCAAAAAAGGCCTTGTGCCACACTTTCACGTTTGGTGGGGCGTGGAACAAATACCGCAGTCTCAGACGCAGTCTCGAATTCAGTCTCGGTTCTGTCTTAGCGAGTCGTTACCAAAAGTGGTAATATTCCTGATTGTTAAGTTTGGGGAGGGGTCTTTCCCAGCTATCTGTTGTATAGTCACAGTCCAACTACACAAATATACAGATGCAGGGAAATCCCGAAACACTGGCGACTCTCCGTTGTTCAGGTACGAAACGTTTATTAACTTCTTGACTTTAGTTTTTTGACACGAGGAGAGAGAAACAATTTTTACTATGCTGACTGTACTATCTGACCCAACAAACGCGCTGCGCATCCCGTAGCTCCCAGTTGGTCTGGCTCGGCCCAGAGTTGGATCTCAACTAACGCCTCTCTCAAAATCACCAAACTCTCAGCCCACCGCCTCCGGGCATGACGTCATTCACACCCCAGTCTCATTGCCTATCTGGGTTTTTATTATGACATTTGTGATTGTCATATCCTCTGCGTGCGAGCGTGAACTGTACTCAATGTGTGTGCACCTGCACTAAGAGCCGAATAGTTCAAAGCCCAACCAAACCGAATGATAAAATATAATTAACGAAAAATGATTAATATAAAAAACCATTCCGTAATTATATAACATATCGTTATATGTATGTATTATTTGCCTTCAATATATTTCTTATTATTTATTTCTGTGTTGTGTCATCATTTGAACCTCCCCCTCTTGACCACAACAGATTCGAACTCATTTAAAGGCCGAAGTTCAACCCATTAATCATTGCGCCGTGATTAATAAAAACATGATAAATCACAATAACATTATTTAAATTCTTATACTTAGCCGGATTCTCTGGTCTTCTTTCTGGAACTTCTTCGGGTGGGCTTGAGTTTATTTTGGTCTACATATCCACTTCTGTTCTTATAAATGGACACAAAGACCTTGTCTAATTTTCTACATCTTAATTCGCCCGAATTTCCACGTCAACCGCACGAAAGAGAGAAATATCTAATTTTAAGCGGCCATTCGTTACAGCGCCTTGATTACTCTCTTATTAACTTTACCTAACTGACCTATTCTCACGACTGTACCAACCAATCAGAGAACTATTAAAAAAGGTCAGCTTGGGGTCAAGGCTTGTCTGTCATATCACTGATTTATTTCCGTGATTCTCCTTCTAACGACTTACCAGTTAAGTTACGAAATTAGTTCGCACCTATTCATAATGTAACATTTAGAGAAATGATAAATAATCGCAACACAATTTTAATACGATGGACCACCACCGAAAGTGAAGCCTCCTATTCTGTTTCCGCGATGAAAAATAGGGATTCTTTCTTTCCTTCTGGATCGGGCAAGTTTTCAGCTACAAAGCACTATTCTCTGTCGTAACCACAATGCATCTTTTGGTTTGGTTGTGTTTTATGGCATATCAACATTTATAGAATATGTATTGCCAAATCTTATTTATAAATAAATACGTATGATTCGTTTGTTTTGATTTGATTTGGTTTGGTTTGGTTTTATGGCATATCAACTATTGCTCGTTATTTAATGTTTATACATATAAATTATTTGTAAAGATACGTCAACAAAGTTAAATATTTTCATGTATTGCTATTCATCACTAACAATTCAATTAGACACATGGTTAAATGATCAAATAGTTCTATTTCAAGCAATTCAATTTAGCATTAGTCATTTGCTTACTCTTAGTTTAAATGTCAAACAGTTCTATTTGACCCATTGATAGGATCCTGTCGGGCGTTACCATTCTGGACCAAAGTAGACCCGTGTGCGATGGTAATCCTATTTACCAACCCCTCCGCTCGGGCAGGATATGACACAAGGTCAATTTTTAAGCGGAGTTTAACAAGTTTCAATTCAAAGTTTTCCTTCTCCTAGACTAGTTGCCTCACCAAGGCTGAAGAACCTAGTCTGCCCTACTATTTACCCATAGCTGGAGGGAGAATAATTGGATTAATACCTTTCCCAAGGGTATTAGTGCTATGTGAAATGCAATCAGTCTCGTTAAGGATGTGAGCTCGTGTCGTCATGTCCATTTCCTATGACGATAACCATTACACCATGTGCGATGGTAATGAAGAGGAACTCAGCATTTCCCAAAGCTCCATCGTTATTGGAACATCATCATCAGATTATTTAGTGCCATATCGAGTACACCTGTTGGGAGGGGTCTTACCCGTCTGCAGAGATGAAGCCGGTGTATTCTACAGCTCCAGCCAACTGAAAGATGCACTTGGTGTATTCTACAGCTCCAGCCAACTGGGCAACAGGACAATCGTTAGGGGAGTCTTACCCCACTGCAGAGATGCAATCGGTGTATTCTGCAGCGTCAACCGACTGGGATGTAAATAATTTATAAGCGAATAGTTGGTAGGTAAGTTTTTTAAACAAATTAGAGTTTACTTATTTTGTGATACACCCCTTCGCGGCTAACCCGTACTCATCAACTTCTTAAAACCAATAGTATTCATGGCCCGTGATTCATCCTGTGGGTTCCAACAGGGGCATTACACATTTCTTTACGGCCACAAGAAATACAACCGAGGGAGTGGGGAAAAAAAGAACAAACGAACAACATGGACTTAGGTCAGCTCCAAGTGCAAGAAGGGTAGTTTTGTGACACTTTTCTGTACAGCTTTTCGTGCATCTTGTAGACTCTCGCTGGGAGTGTATTTTTCGCGAAACTCCAACAAAAGCCACTAGGAATGCCAACTCATCTTTGACCGTCTTCCTCACTGCTTCCTTCTACTGACCGTTGTCGAGTCTGGACTGCTAACTCATTTGACTAGTCCCTTCTACTGTGCGTTCTCGACTGCCTCTCTGCGTCTCCCTCCGCCAACTGCACCTCTCTGGGTTCCTTTGTCAGCTGGTCTTTTCTCCCCCACTTCCGGTCTTGTCAGAGATCTCGAGCTCAGGCCTTTGTTTGGTTTCGCGTCAAAACAGGCAAAGGGAACGTCTGCCTGGCGTACCACCCTCATAGTGTCACAGTTTGCTCAAAGTTAAATGGTTTCAAGTATTCTATTCAACAATAGTTTTATTTGCACACAGTTAAATGGTTGGCATTTATGGTATATCAACTTTTGTTGGTTAATTAATGCTAAGAGCTATTTATAAAAATATGTATTTATTGAATATATATGGTTATTTAAACGGTTTAAGGTATTGTATTTATATTTAATTAGATAATTATATCATCTTGACTGAGATTGGCACATTTCACTATCTATACTTTCTTCCATTTTGGATCTATATAAGGATCTAGTTCAACAGTTCAACAGTGACCCCCATGTCTTGATAGTTTTTGTTGGATGGTTTGTGAGATGGGAGGTAAGTGGCTCTAAAACTAATGTTTTGTAAAGTACTGATTTCTGAATTCATTCAAAACAGCACGCAGAATTCTTTTGTAGTTCCCATTCGCTCAAATACCACAAAAGAAAAAAAAAGTTTAACATAAAAACTTGAAAAGGCAAACTCACATTTCTATATGTTAGATTTGTGAATGAGTAAGTTAACTGTTTTGTTTATGTTTCCCACTATTTATTTGCTAGTTCATAGTACTACTAATTCGCAACAAGGTTGCGCTCTGTTCGCAACAATGTAGCACACAGTTAATTCGTAACATGCAGTTAGCTCATAGCCTGCTAGCACTCTGCGGATTCTTAGAAAGGTAGTACTCTGTTGGCTCATTAAAAAGTAGCACACAGCTAATTCATAGCATGCAGTTAGCTAGTAGCCTGGTAGCACGCTGTGGATTTTTAGTAAGGTAGCACTCTATTGGCTCATTAAAAGGTAGCGCACAGCTAACTCGTAGCAAAGTATCATATACTTAGGTCGTTCCAAGGCAGAGTTCTTACCTTATTCATTTCGGTAAATATATAAGGTCAAATTTGTCTGTAATGGCTCTATTCGGAACTTGTTACTTTCTTACGGCTTTTCGCCCAGTCGGCTGAAGATGTAGAATACACCCGCTTGATCTCTGCACAGGGTAAACTCCCCCACCGTCACCACACACATACGTGGTTCCTTCAATAAGTTTCCAGACTTTTTTTACAGGCATTTAAAATTGTCGTAGACTCTTGAAAATTCACTATTTTATTGCTATAC
>OY757924.1:13467136-13527136 GCA_963585895.1 Sepioteuthis lessoniana
CACATAGAACATCGGAATCTCGAAACACGAAAAACACTTACGACTTCTCAGTTCAAGTACGAAACTTTTTCTTACCTTTGAGTTTAAAGGTTCTTCGACATAAGGAGAGAGATACACATTCTTTCTATTCTGGCTTTTTCATCTACAACCCCACCATCTCGTGTGGCACCCGCCCAAGGCCTCCGCGAGCAAGCGAAAGCCAACCGTCTTCTCCCGAGCCAGGAACTCAACTCAACTAACTGACTTTTTCAAAATCCCCAAAATCCTCCGCGCGCACGCTTCCGGTGCATGACGTCATTCACATCCACTGGTCAAACTTTCTATCGGATTTTTATTTTGACATCTGTGAACGACACATCCTCCCTGCACGCGCGTCAACACCTGTGGTCAAGTTTGCACCTAACTAACCCATGTGCTGAGCCAAAAGGTTCTCAGCCTAACTAAACCCAAAGGTATAAAACGAAATCCCTCGGCCATTATATTAGCAATAAGTTCAACCATTTAGCTTTGACTTATGATAAACTAATATGTAAGAAATAGAACTTTTTGATCATTTAGCTATATATATATATATATATATATATAAAATGTGTTTACAAATTATATTTGATATGTATGTAAAAACGGGATTTGGCATTGAATAACTAACAATAGTTGATAGGTTATAAAACCAAACCAAATCCCCCCCCACACACACACACTATTTATCCATAGCAGGAGGGAGAATAATTGGATTAATACCTTTCCCAAGGGTATTAGTGCTATGTGAAATGCAGTCAGTCTCGTCCAGGATTTTGAACTCGTGTCATCGTGTCCATTTCCTACGATGATAACCATTACACTACGGGTACCTCAATATATATATATATAGATATATGATTTGTAATCGAATCGTTCACAAGAAACATTATTTTTAAATGGACCACAGCGCAGTTATTTTCACCCCATTAAATGGTTTCAAGTATTCTTATCAAGCAGTTATAATTCTATATAATGATTATCTTTTGTTTGCCCACTGTTAAATGGTTTCAAGTATTCTTATCAAGCAGTTATAATTCTTTATAATGATTATCTTTTGTTTGCCCGCTGTTAAATGGTTTCAAGTATTCCTTTCTAACATTAATAATTCTATTTGATAGTTGCCATTCGTTTGCACACAGTTAATTCGGTATGTTACATATTGACCCTTGACCGAGCTGTCAATCAAAGACACACCTGCTTAAATAAGCGGAAAAAGATCATGTGATCTAATCGGAAGTAAGTTGGCGTTATAAAATAATATATGCAGATGCCAGCGGCAGTTGAGTCAGTTGGTGACAGTGAAGGCCAGAGGAGAGCCAGTTTTCAGTCACTAAGAGCTCGTCCGCGGGGGCCTGTTGCCCATACCAGGCCTCCGATTCAGCAACCCTCGACGGGAACCAGAAGAAATGCTAAGTGGGTCTTGAAGATAACACAGCATGCTATGGTCAAGAGAAGAAGTTGTGGGTCAATATAGCAATCAGACTTGTCTCCCACCGTCCGCCTGTCTCACAAACCACGGAAGCTTCAATTCCTTTCGAAAGAATAAAAAGACGTATCTATTCTTATAAAGAAGTGTTGTCCTTCATTACTTCAACCGCTATACTACAGTTTGAAGTATCGCTATTTAACACTAATTATTCTATTTATTATCAATCATTTATTAGCACACAATTAAATAGTTTTATGTGTTGCTATTTAACACTCATATTTCTACTTTGTGTTGTATATTGACCTCCGACCCGGCCGGGCTGTCAAAATAGGAAATTCACCTGTGTAAATAACAGGTGCATCCGGTCGAGGAATATCAGAATATAACCTTGACCGTGGACGGGTTAAATGAGTGCGATTTGTGACACCCACAAGAAAAGTGGACCTCAAACTATTATATAACTCAGTGCAGAGGAAGTTCAATCAGTTTGTGAGAAGATGCTTAAATGAGGAACACGTCCCAGAGAGCCTGGGCCCCCAGGCCCCCGGTTGAGCAGCCCAGGAGGACGGAAAAGAAACACGGTTATGGCAATAGGAGTGAGGGTCAATATGTTGCAGTTCTGTTCGTTCTCCAACTCCCTCTCACACACAGCCCTTTCAATAAAGTGAGAGGTATATTTTTCTAAAGAACTGTGTTGCTCGTTTTTATTGTGTCGTTGTTATGAATCTGCATATGAGTATACAACATTTGTATAAATACTTTGTTTGCGAACAATTAAATGACTTCTAGTATTCATATCTCACAGTAATAATTCTGTTTGATAGTAATCAGAAAAAAAAGAAGCAGAAGGTACCTCGCAAAAACAATTACCGACGCCGACTACGCCGATGACATAGCAATACTGGCAAAATACACCCAACCAAGCCGAAACACTACTGTATAGTTTGGAACGAGCAGCCGCAGCCATAGGTCTCCATGTCAATGCACACAAAACGGAATATATGTTCTATAATCAAGCAGGTGATATCTCCACACTTGACGGAACCCCTCTTAAACTAGTAGACAAACTCACCTACCTAAGAAGAAGCGTCTCATCAACCGAAAAGGACATCGACACGCGGTTAATAAAGGCATGGACAGCCATCAATAGGCTATCGATCATATGGAAATCAGATCTAACTGATAAAATGAAACGCAGTTTCTTCCAGGCAGCTGTCGTATCGATAGTGCTGTATGGATGCACTACATGGACGTTAACAAAACGGCTGGAGAAGAAGCTAGACGGCAATTACACAAGAATGCTGCGAGCAATCTTGAACAAGTCCTGGCGACAACACTCCACAAGACACCAACTATACGGCCACCAGCCTCCCATCACGAAAACTATCCAAGTTAGACGAACCAGACATGCAGGACACTGCTGGAGAAGCAGGGACGAGCTCATAAGTGATGTACTCCTATGGAACCCCACATATGGCCGGGCAAAAGCAGGACGACCAGCACGAACATACATTCAGCAGCTATGTGAGGATACGGAATGTAGCCCTGAAGCCCTGCCAGAGGCGATGAACGATAGGGAAAAGTGGCGAGAGAGGGTCAGGGATATCCGTGCTGGCTGCACGACATGATGATGAAGATGATTTGTTAAATGGATTCAAATATTGTTATTCAACATTAATGTTTCAATTTATCAAGTATTCCTCTGTATGTATATATTTTTATTTTTTATATAGAGGAATTAATATTGTGAATTGAATTACCACGACCAGAAAATCCGCCGAACACCTACACACAATATACGGGAACACTGAACAGCTGTTTCGACCTTATTAGGTCTCTTCAGCAGTGTATACCGTAATCTCCACCACTGGAGATCGAACCAGCGACCATAGATTGCAGTGCCTAATTTGACGTCATTTGAGTGCGATATGACCTGTTGGCTCAGTTGTAGAGTTTCGGCACTGCAACTTAAGGTCGCTGGTTCGATCTCCAGTGGTGAAGATTTCGGTATACACTGCTGATGAGACCTAATAAAGTCGAAACATCTGTCCAGTGTTCCCGTATATCGTGCGTAGGTGTTCGGCGGATTTTCTGGTCGTGGTAATTCAATTCACAATATTAATTCCTCTATTTAAAAAAAAAAAAATAAAATAAAAATATGTACATCTATTCCCTTGACCCTGAGATATAGTAATTACGCGGATGCGTATTTCTAAGCTTCTTAGGGAAGACGTGGCCCTGGGGGTAACCGTGTCCTCTGGAAAGAGTACGGATGTATACTTGCAAGACACATTTAGGTTATTTGGCCGTGCAATTACCATGACTAGTTGATTTGACATTACCTGTGTATGATATGAACTGGTGGCTCAGTTGTAGCGTTTCAGCACTGCAATCTGTGGTCGAGATTACGGTATACACTGCTGATGAGACCTAATTCAGTCGAAACAGCTGTCCGGTATTCTCGTATATTGTGCGTAGGTGTTCGGCGGATTTTCTGGTCGAGGAAATTCAATTCACAATATTCCTATGTAAAATAAATAATTTGCTCACCACATACAGTTATGCGTAACTGTATCTTTTTTGAAAATGAACTAATATTAATAATCCTTTGTAAATGATTGAACTATTCTATTTAACTCATAGATCTGGTACTACCACTCCGGGACAAAGTGGACCTGGGAGTAATGGCAATGAAGGAGTAATCCACATTCCTCAAAGCTCTGACCAAGTCAGCTGAGACTGCAGAATACACTGACTGCTTTTCTGTTGATGGGTAAGACCCCATTTTAACGTGTGTCCTGAATATGACACTAAACAAACTGATGGTGAGGCTACAGTAATGCTGGAGCTTTGAGAAATGCGGAGTACTCCCAGGTCCTCTCTGGCTTGGAGAGGTATGACCTGATAGGATCCTATCAAATAGAACAAAACTAATTACGCTGAACTGAATTGTTTGAAATAGAACTGTTTTTACATTTAACTGTGTGCAAACAAAAGACTGTACTTATACTAAACTGAATTGTTTGAAATAACGTAAAACCATTTAACTGTATAAAGGAGACGGGCTCAGGCTTGTTTAAAAATGTTTTTTTCTGAATGTGTTTAAAAATCATATATTTGATAGAGGTATAAAAAGGATTTGGCATAAATAACCTACAATGGTCGATATGCCATAAAAACAAACCGAACCAAATCATATATATTTAATATATGTGTGTAAAAAGAATTTGGCATTAAATAACCTACAGTGGTTGATATGCCATAAAACCCAACCAAACCAAATCATACATATTTAATACATATGTATAAAGAGGATTTGACATTAAATAACCTACAATGGTTGATGTGCCATAAAACCAAACCAAACCAAATCACATATATTGGATTTATGTATAAAAAGTATTTGACATTAAATAACCTACAATGGTTGATGTGCCATAAAACCAAACCAAAACAAATCCTATATATCTAATATATATGTATAAAGAGGATTTGGCATTAAATAACCTACAATGGTTGGTATGCCATAAAACCAAACCAAACCAAATCCTCAAAGCTCTAGAACTGAAACCTCACCATCAGATCCAGTGCTCTCGTTTCGGGTCTTACTCTTCCACAGAGATACAGTCAGCAAATTCCTCAGTCCTAGTTGCCAACAAAACACGGTAATATTGCAATGAAAATAAATATTCCTTGTTCGTCTGCAGCATTTTCCCCCAAGTTATCACAGCAACAGACCGCTGCAAAGTTGATAAATCTCACAGACGTCAGTTGTCATGCTAAAACCTCAACGGATGGCAATTTCTACAATTATAAAAAACGTTAATAGATCTAAGACTGTTAGGTTTATTCCGAAGTGTCACAATAAACAACAATAAGAACAAGGGCACAAAACTCGTGATACCTGGACGTAACAGGAATAAGTAATCAACCTATTGCTGCTTATAATACACAGTGAATTCAAAAAGCAAAAGCTTCCAATTTTGAATGACGAGAGACTTTATCTTAAAGAATGAAAAATGATACAGTGAATTTAAAAGGGAAAGGCTTTCAATTATGAATGATATAAGGGACTTTATCGACGAAAGAAAAACGATACAATGAATTTAAAAGGGAAAGGTTTTCAATTATGAATGATATAAGGGACTTTATCGACGAAAGAAAAACGGTACAATGAATTTAAAAGGGAAAGGTTTTCACTTTTGAATGACATAAGGGACTCTATCGACGAAAGAGAAATGATACAGTAAATCTATAAGAGAAAGGTATACACTTTTGAATGACATAAGGGACTTTATCGTCGAATGAAAAATATAGCAGTGAATTTAAAAAGGAAAAGTTTCATATTTGACTAACATAAGTGATTTTACCGACGAAAGAAAAACGATACAATGAATTTAAAAGGGAAAGGTTTTCACTTTTGAATGACATAAGGGACTTTATCGACGAATGAAAAATGATACAATGAATTTACAAGGGAAAGGTTTTTCACTTTTGAATGACATAAGGGACTTTATCGACGAAAGAAAAATGATACAGTGAATTCAAAAAGCAAAAGCTTCCAATTTTGAATGACGAGAGACTTTATCTTAAAGAATGAAAAATGATACCGTGAATTTAAAAGGGAAAGGTTTTCAATTATGAATGACGTAAGGGACTTTATCGACGAAAGAAAAACGATACAATGAATTTAAAAGGGAAAGCTTTTCATTTTTGAATGACATAAGGGACTTTAACGACGAATGAAAAATGATACAATGAATTTAAAAGGGAAAGGTTTTCAATTATGAATGATATAAGGGACTTTATCGACGAAAGAAAAACGATACAATGAATTTAAAAGGGAAAGGTTTTCACTTTTGAATGACATAAGGGACTCTATCGACGAATGAAAAATGATACAATGAATTTAAAAGGGAAAGGTTTTCACTTTTGAATGATGTAAGGGACTCTATCGAAGAAAGAAAAATGATACAATGAATTTAAAAGGGAAAGGTATACACTTTTGAATGACGTAAGGGACTTTATCGACGAATGAAAAATAATGCAGTGCATTTAAAAAGGAAAAGTTTCATATTTGAATGACATAAGGGACTTTATCGACGAAGGAAAAATGATACAATGAATTTAAAAGGGAAAGGTTTGCACTTTTGAATGACATAAGGGACTTTATCGACGAATGAAAAATAATGCAGTGTATTTAAAAAGGAAAAGTTTCATATTTGAATGACATAAGGGACTTCATCGATGAATGAAAAATGATTCTGTATGTTCAGAAAAAGAAAGGGTTTCATATTTGAATGACATAAGGGACCTTATCGTCAAATGCAAAGTGATACAGAATTTCAGAAAGTGAATTATTAGCTTCCAGTACCTGAAACCATTTAACTGTGTGGAAAGAAATGATTAATATTTGATAGAATTATTTGTGTTTGACAGGAATACTTGAAAACATTTAGCTGTGCGAAGGATTCCACCCACGGGTCAAATAGATCTCTTTGAAAATCATTTGTATTATACAGGAATGAGTCTTGACGGCAATTACACAAGAATACTGCAAGTTGTATTGAACAAGTGCTGGAGACAGCAACAAGCAAAACAGCAGCTGTATGGCCACCCGCCATCCATCACGAAAACCATCAAGATTAAGACAATAGTCCGAAAACCCTTTATGATAAAAATCTGGTTTCTTTGTTTAATAGTATGTCAACCTTCGTAGTTACCAAAGAACTATACCTTAACAGATCATATGCATCATCAACACCTTTTTAGTGGTTAGAAAAGGAAAAACTAAAGAAATATGGCCAATGTCAGATTTGTAGCTAGTTAATTTTGAGATTTAACTGTTCAATGAAAAAAATTAAGCAAATGATTGAACATTTATCTGGTGTGTGGATGTTATTGTTATAGTTCTGTATATATATATATTTTTTTTTTGTATAAAATTATTGATTAAATGATTTTTTTTAACAGCTTGTGTTATTTTATATCTTGAGGTTAGGGAATTACATTCATCGTAAGTATATATTTACATTTTTGGTGTAGGTTCTAAAGTTTTTTTTCACACGGTTAATATATCAAGTACTTTCACCTAATATAAATAATTTGCAAACAGATCTATTTGACTCATGGGTGGGACCCTAAAAAGGTTTTACCACTCTAGGTTAGAGTGGATCTGAGAATAATAGTAATGAAGGGTTACACCACACTCCCCTGGTGTTGTATAGCCATGAACAACTATACAAACACATATGCATATGCATGCAAAATCATAACAACGACACAATAAAGACGAGCGACACAGTTTTTTAGAAAAATATACCTCTCACTTTATTTGAAAGGGTTGTGTGTGAGAGGGAGTTGGAGACCGAACAGAACTGCAACATATTGACCCCCACTCTATTGGCCATAACCGCGTTTCTTTTCCGTTCTCCTAGGCTGCTCAACCGGGGGCCTGAGGGCCCAGCCTCTCTGGGACATGTTCCTCAATCCAGCATCTTCTCTCTAACTGCAACTGCTTAATTGGGGGCGTGAGGGCCCACTCTGCTGGGTGCTGGCTTTCTCTAACGCATCTTGTCTCCAACTCATCTGATCTCCAAACTCGTCTGATCCCCAACTGATTGAATTTCCTGTGCACTGAGTTATATAATAGTCCACCGCCCACCTTCTTCTTGTGGGCGTCACAAATCGCACTCATTCAACCCATCCACGGTCAAAGTTATATTCTGATATTCCTCGACCGGATGCACCTGTTATTTACACAAGTGCATTTCCTATTTTGACAGCCCTGTCTGGTCGTAGGTCAATATACCACACTGGGATAGTCAGAATATTCTAAGGCTTGCTCATAAGATGTGTAAAAACTAAAGAACTGTGGCGGATGTCTGATTTGTAGCTAGTTGAATGTGTAATTTTGAGATTTAATTGTTTAGTAAAAAAAAATGAAGGAAATGTCTGAAAATTCGTTTTATCTGGATACACCTGTATATGCTTTTTTTGATAACTTTGGATAAAACTAAGGTAAATTAAAATGGATAGGGCTATTCTGTCGTAGCAGCTAGTTAAGTCCGAAAATTAGTAATCGGCCATGAATTGAAGGTGACATACTGTGGTTGGGAGAAGGTATGACTAAAGAAATAAAGCGGATAACTGAATTATAGGAACTGTTCCAAAAAACTAAAATAAACGATATTTGGTATTTGGTGTCCTCGTGGTGTAATGGTTAAAGCGATGGACTGCGGAATCGTAGTACGCGAGTTCGTACTCCAGTCGCGCTATTACGTTCACTTTCAGGCAAATACCCTTGGGAAAGGTATGAACCCCCTTATCCTCCCAGCTATGGGTTAAATAGTACCATTACTGTTCTTCTAGGAGAATGGCTTTGGCATTAAATAACCTATGAAACAAAGAAACCAACCAAACCAAAGATATTTGGAATTGAATAATCCACAAGAGTTGATATTTCATTAAAAAAACGCCAACCAACCTTGAAACCATTTAACTGTTTGCACTTAGAACTATTTTTACATATTGACCTTTGACATGCCGATTAGTGTGTTGATCTCGAAACAAGATATGCAGCTATATCTTAAGTTAAAAGACAATTAAATGCGTCTGACAATTAACTGCATCTGATGGTGAAGTTTCTGGAGCTTTCGAGTATGTGTTGTACCACTTCCTTGCCTTTCTCGCAGGTCTACTCTTACCCGGATTCTTAAGGTGACGTGTATGGGCCAAATAGAACAGTTAAATCAATCAATAAAGATTATCTTTATTAGTTATTTGAAACCATATAGCTGTCTACAAATTATTTATAATACATAGGAATAAGAAAAAGTAAGTAAAGTTGGCGACCTTAGTCGAGGGCAACCCGAAGGCTCCTTTTTCAATAGCTACTACACCGAGGTGTAGGGGAGGGCGCTACTCCTTTCCCTGGATTACTCCACTTTACCCTTGATCCTAACCTTATAATGCTGAGTACTAAGCAAGGCAGCATCAAGTACCATTTTTTTTAGTCTTTGGTATGACTCGACCTGGGATTGAACCGCGGTCTCGCGGACCATTAGGAATACTCATTAGGAATACTTGATTATAAAAATTACTAATGTTCAATAACAATACTTAAAGCCATTTAAGTGTGTGCAAACAAATCATTATTATTGGATAAGTTTGGTTTCTTTAACTTAAATGCATATCAACCTTCGTGGGTTATTTAATGCCAAAACTATCCATGTAGAAGAACAGTTGTGGTACTAGCAAAAGTGATCGACCTCCAAAGGAGTTTTATTAAGATGGAGTTAAACTAGTAACAAAATGATAATGATGGCTTGGCTTGGCTTGGTTTGATTTCATTATTTAATGGTATATCAACCTTCGTGGGATATTTAATGTCAAAGCCATCCTTGTAGAAGAACAGTAGTGGTACTCGCAAAAGTGATTCACCTCCAAAGCAGTTTTATTAAGATCGAGTCAAACTAGTAATAAAATAATAATGATGGCTTCGTTATGTTTAGTTTCTTTATTTAATGGCATATCGACCTTCATGGGTTATTTAATGACAAAGCCATCCTTGTAGAAATACAGTACTGGTACTTTTTAACACATAGCTTGTGTATTCGTATTTACCAACACCTCCGCTCGGGTAGGATATGACACAAGGTCAATTTTTAAGCGGAGTTTAACAGGTTTCAATTCACAGTTCTCCTTCTCCTAGACTAGTGGCCTCACCAAGGCTGAAGAACCCAGTCTACCCTGCTATTTACCCATAGCTGGAGGGAGAATAATTGGATTCATACCTTTCCCAAGGGTATTAGTGTTATGTGAAATGCAATCAGTCTCGTCCACGATTTGAACTCGTGTCGCCGTGTCCATTTCCTACTGCGATAACCATTACACCACGGGCACCTCCATATGGTGTATTAGTCAGTTCATAACTTTTATTAGTGTATTTTATTATTAGAAAGAAATGAATAGTTAAAACTATTTAATTGTATATAACCATTAGTGTTATATAGGGATACTTGATTCCATATAACAGTGTCAATTATTTATCTGAAGAACAATTGCTTAAACTGTTATTGTTAATTAAGTTCTTTATTACTTACTTGAAACAAAAAAAGATTTCTTTCTATCTATGTATCTCGTTCTGTCTGTCTGTCTGTCTCTATCTATCTATCTATCTATCTATCTCATTCTGCTTTTCTTTCTTTCTATCTATCTGTCTCGTTCTGTCTGTATCTATCTATCTATCTATCTATCTCATTCTACTTTTCTTTCTTTCTTTCTTTCTTTCTTTCTATCTATCTATCTATCTCGTTCTGTCTGTCTGTCTGTCTCTATCTATCTATCTATCTCATTCTGCTTTACTATCTATCTATCTATCTATCTATCTCGTTCTGTCTATGTGTCTGTCTCTCTCTCTCTCTGTATCTATCTATCTATCTATCTTGTTCTGTCTCTCTGTCTGTCTGTCTGTATCTATCTATCTATCTATCTATCTCATTCTGCTTTTCTATCTATCTATCTATCTATCTATCTATCTATCTCGTTCTGTCTGTCTGTCTCTATCTATCTATCCGTCCAGATCTCTTCATATCTATCTCAATCTATTCATATCTCTCTTTCAATCAATCTCAGTATCTATCTATCTATCTATCTTGGTTTTGTTACTCTCCATCTATCAATCGATCGACTTTTCTTTCTTTCTTTCTTTCTTTCTTTCTTTCTTTCTTTCTTTCTTTGTTCCTTTATGTCTATCTATCTTTGATTACATTCTATTGTCTGAAAACGTAAAAATGTGATTTAGTTTGGTTGGTTATGGCACATCAACCATTGTAGGTTATTAATACCAAATCCACTTGATCCACTTGGTTGATCCTATTTACCCAACCCTTCCGCTCGGGCAGGATATGATACAGGGTCCATTTTTAAGCGGAGTTAAACAGGTTTCAATTCAGAGTTTTCCTTCTAGACTAGTAGCCTCACCAAGGCTGAAGAACTTAATCTGCCCTACTATTTACCCATAGCTGGAGGGAGAATAATTGAATTCATACCTTTCCCAAGGGTATTAGTGTTATGTGAAATGCAATCAGTCTCGTCCAGGATTTGAATTCGTGTCGCCGTGTCCATTTCCTACGACGATAACAATTATATCACGGGCACCTCCCCTGATCCACTTGGTTGATCTTTCAATAAATTTCCATCTAACTAATGGTGTAAGGCCACTATCCTTCAATCTCCAGAACCATTTAGAAAGGGCTGTTTGGTTTCTTAAGGAAGGGTCAGAAAAAGAATGCCTTTGACTATAAAATCTCTGCTTCCAATTTCCAGCAGAAATCACAAAGTATATTTTCATGTCTTTTCTGTTTTCCATTGTGAAAATGGTTGCCTTGTACACTACATTCTCGTAATTACATTTACCACCAACGGAACATTCTTCTTTAACCCTGCAGTTGCATAATGGTTTATTCAAATCAACACATGATTTTTCAATTAAATTTTTATTATGGTTGTTAATGATTTTGTACAACTTATTAGTGCAAAAATGGCTGATTTTAATTGTTTTCTAGTTTAAAAAATTTCTTTAATGGGTTATTTTCATTTAAATGTATATCTATAAGTCTTAGGAAGTACTTACCTATATTAATAGTAGATAATTTACAAAAAGTGAAGGTTGACCCATGTCAAATTTCTTTTCCTGTGTTTATTTTTTTTTATTTCTATAGCTGTTATCATTGTTTTTCTATCACTAGTGTTATTCAATCTATTATTTGTCTCACCATTCACCGTCCTACAATTACTATTAATAATATTATTGTTGTTAATGTTGTTACTGTCTTTGATTTCATTGATACAAGTCTATAAACTTATCTTTAAAAATTTCTAGGTATCTTTATTTAAATCCACGTTTTTCAAGGGCCTTAAGGCGCATCCTTTTATTTACATAAAATATTTTTTATTTGAAGATAATCTATTAATTCTTATATTAACAGCATTTGGGATGTGTCTAATTATCGATCTAAGGTGGTTAGAATATATATATATATATATATATATATACGAGGATCTTTAAATAAGTTCCAGACATTTTCGTATGGGCACTTTTATTGATAGTACACACATGAAACTCTAGTCCCCTTCGAAGTAATCTCCTCCGGCTGGAATGCCCTTGTTGTACCGTTCCAACATCTTCTGGAAGGCCCCATCGAAGTCCTCTTGTGTGAGCGTGTCAATGTCCTTCGTCACAGCCTCTTTCATCTCCTCAATTGTCTCATAACGACAGCCTTTGAGCTTAGGGAATAAGCAAAAGTCACAGGGATCAAGGTCTGGACAATTGGGAGGGCAAGGAACTGTCTTGATGCCCATCTTGGTCAAATAGTCTGTGACAAGAATGGAGTTGTGAACTGGTGCATTGTCCTGGTGGAAATTCCACTGGCCCGATTTGAAGAGTGCTGGCCTCTTCCCTAGGAATCTCTTCCTGAACTCTCTTAAAACCTCAATATACTAACCTTAACCCTAACCCTTCTGCCAATCAACTCTGGTGTATTGACTTCCTTACTCCTCCCATACCTCTCATCATCCCTCACAGACTCCCTGCCTTCCTTGAATCTCTTATGCCGCTCAAAAAGTGATCCTCGATTCATGCAAGATGGTCGAAAAGCAGTCTGAAGCTTTCCATACGTTTCTGTGGCATTTTTTCCAAGTTTAAAACAGAATTTTATTGCAAATCGTTCTTCTAATGTGTCCTCATGACCAGATTGCATTTTTGAAATTAACCAGCTGTGACAATCGGACTTTAGTAGGGTGTATTCCAATTCCTGCTGTAGCTTTTCATTTGAAGCTGAAATGATAAAAATTAGTCAGTCATCTCATAAGATGTATAGCAATAACAGTGAATTTTCAAGAGTCTACGGCAATTTTAAATGCCTGTACAAAAAAGTCTGGAAACTTATTGAATGCACCACGTATATGTATAAAGAAGATTTGGGATTAAATAATCTTCAATGCTTGATATGCCATGAAACCAAACCAAACCAAACCAAACCAAATCCCTAGAGTCACAAAACAACCACACAAAAAATGTTTATATGAACGTGCCATAAACGCAATTCTTTCAGACATAAAACAATCCTGGACGGGTTGACGTGCCATTAAAATTAGTTGATTCTCTTTCCTTTTTTTTTTTCTGCAACTAGTGAGCAGAAGTGTTACAAAAATATATCATTAGGATTTAAGCATTTTTTTCCCGACACCTATACACATCATTTATGATTGTGGAAGCAGACGTCGTCTATATATTAGATCATAACAATTGTATCATTTATTCAAGTCAATCAACCGTCATCTAAATAAACTAACAGCTGCTGCTTCTTTTACATAAGAAGATAATTAACAGGCGTCATTAGATTACTCTATTTGTTCCAATAAAGTATCTTCCCTGTGACGATTTGTATAAGGCTTGATAAACGCTCCATTAAGTATCACGGGACATTATATATATATATATATATATATATATATATATATATATATATATATGTGTGTGTGTGTGTGTGTGTGTGTGTGTGTGTAATTAAGTAATTTCAGAAGTAGATGTAATTTCTGTCTAGAAGAAAAAATTAGTATTATAAAATATAGAAATAGCAGTAAATTACTAAACCAAAGAAATAAATTGATATTTAAACGTCGTCATAAAAATACATATAAGCTTACGAGAAATTACTTTATATATATATATATATATATATATATATATATATATATATATGTGTGTGTGTGTGTGTGTGTGTGTGTGTGTGTGTGTGTGTGTGTATTTAAAAAAAACAGCGGCAACTTTCTTTATATATATATATATATATATATATATATAGTATTATTCGGTCCAGTTAAACCGGAGTTGGGAATAATTCCATCAGGACAAAAAAACCATTTAACAGTGAACATTTAAATTTTCCTGGTAAAGAGCTCAATGTAACTGACATTACAGAGCAATAATTTCTTTAAGAAAAAACAAAACCGGTCACGTTAGGATTATAAATTTATTTCCTTCCTGTTATGTGTTTATAAGATCTGAAGAAGCGCTGTTAATTTTTTCGTGTTTTTGATTTTTATCACAAACACATAACAGGATGGAAATAGATTTATAACCCTAATGTTTTTGTTTTTTTTCCTAAAGAATGTATATATATATATATATATATATATATATATATATATATATATATATATATATATATATATTTGGCTTTGTATGTATACATATATATGTGCGTGTGTGTGTGTGTGTGTGTGTGTGTGTGTGTTTAGATCTAATCAAAGTAAATGTACTTTGGACTTTAGTGTATATGTTTTAAGATCTGATCTGAATTAATTCTAATATTCTAGGCAACTGTTTTTTCATTTATTTAAATTATGTAATAAGCGATATAAGGTATTAATTAATTGTGATTACAGAGTGCATATTATGAATGGTATTTTTGAAATATATAGTTATGATTATCAATATTAATTAGAATGATTTGATATTGGCATCAATTATGAAATGTTAATTATTATATTAAGTAATAGTATATTGTGGTAGTTGTTGATATCAGTTGTTGTTGTTGTTTTTGTTGGCATTGATGTTATTAGTATTTATTATAATAATAATGAGTTGATTAGTTTATAATGTTTATTGACATGACGATTAGTGGTAATATTAATTGTGATGATAATATTTGATTGGGTATTATCTATGATACTTAATATGATTTTGTTGATACATTTGAGGAGTTGAGGTTTAGTAATAATAGGAATATTATGATAATGTGTAAGATATTATTGTAATCTTGAGGATATTATGAAAATGTGAAAAATATTATTGTAATTTTGAGGATATTATGAAAATGTGAAAATATTATTGTAATTTTGAGGATATTATGAAAATGTGAAAGATATTATTGTAATCTTGAGGATATTATGAAAATGTGAAAGATATTATTGTAATCTTGAGGATATTATGATAATGTGAAAGATATTATTGTAATCTTGAGGATATTATGAAAATATGAAAGATATTATTGTAATCTTGAGGATATTATGATAATGTGTAAGATTGTTTTTCATCATACAACGTGTGAAAGCACGTGCGATACCCTAGCCTCATCAGCCGCCAACCAGGGTGATAACACAGTTTCGGTACTGCCACTCATAATATCTTGAGGATATAATGATAATGTGTAAGATATTATTGTAATCTTGATTGGTTTAGTTTCTTTGTTTAATGGCATATCAATCTTTGTAGGTTATTTAATGCCAAACCTATTCTCCTAGAAGAACAGTAGTGGTACTATTTAACCCATAGCTGGGAGGATAAGGGGGTTCATACTTTTCCCAAGGGTATTTGCCCGAAAGTGAACGCAATAGAGTGACTAGAGTACAAACTCGCTCACTACGATTCCGCAGTCCATCGCTTTAACTATTACACCCCGAGGACACCCCCTGTAATCTTGAGGATATTATGAAAGTGTGTAAGATATTATTGTAATCTTGAGGTTATTATGATAATGTGTAAGATATTATAGTAATCTTGAGGAAACTATGTCGTATTTGTTCATAATTTTTGATAATGTCTTAACAGGAAGTAGTATAATTCTTTTTTAATGTGATTAATTATATTGAATAGTGTTAAAATGACAATTTTCTTAGGTTCTTTGATAAAATAGTATTAATACACGATATAATATTTTATAAAATAGTTTTATTCTTATAAAGAGGTTAGTAATACCATATAAGTTGTTTATCATCATCATCATCATCATCATCATGTCATGCCGCTAGCACGGATATCCCTGACCCTCTCTCGCCACTTCTCCCTATCATTCATCGCCTCTGGCAGGGCTTCAGGGCTCCATCCCGTATCCTCACATAGCTGCTGAATGTATGTTCGAGCTGGTCGTCCTGCTTTTCCCCGGCCATATGTGGGGGTCCATTGGAGTACATCACTTATGAACTCGTCCCTGCTTCTCTAGCAGTGTTCTGCATGTCTGGGTCGTCTAACTTGGATAGTTTTCGTGATGGGAGGCAGGTGGCCGTATAGTTGGTGCCTTGTGGGGTGTTGCCGTCAGGACCTGTTCAATATTGCTCGCAGCATTCTTTGTAATTGCCGTCTAGCTTCTTCTCCTGCCATTTTGTTATCGTCCATGTATTGCATCCATACAGCAGTATCGATACGACCGCTGCCTGGAAGAAACTGCGTTTTATTTTATCGGTCAGGTTTGATTTCCATATGATCGAAAGCCTATTGATGGCTGTCCATGCCTTCGTTAGCCGCGTGTCGACTTCTTTTTCGGTTGATGAGACGCTGCTTCCTTGGTAGATGAGTTTGTCTACTAGTTTTAGAGAGTTTCTTTCTAGTGTGGAGATGTCTCCTGTTTGATTATAGCACACATATTCCGTTTTGTGTGCATTGTGATGGAGGCCAATGCCTGCAGCGGCTCGTTCCAAACTATGCAGTAGTGTTTCGGCTTGGTTGGGTGTATTTTGCCAGTATCGCTATGTCATCGGTGTAGTCGGCGTCGGTAATTGTTTTTGCGGGGTACCTTCTGCTTTGTTTCTTTGTCAGCTCGAAGCCGTTTTCTCTGATTTTATCAATCGATGTTCTAAGCACGTAATCTAGACAGTCCGTAAATCAATTTATTCCTTTATTCTGGTTTTTTTTTTTTCCTTATCTCCCTCATTGGGTTTAAAAGTTTGTTTGGCATTACATAAAATAATTGGAAAGGAAAGAGAGTTCAAAAATTGAGACATCTTGATACAGGAATTGAATGTCATTTGTCAACCAGACAACAAAAACGAATGGTCTGCTTTTTACTTAATAAGAAAATAAAAAAGCAATTGAAATTTGGTTTATAGAGATAGGGTTACCTGAATTTTGTAGGTTTTTCTAAATCTTCATTTGAAATTTCTCATAATTTTTTTGTTTGAAGATGCAGATTTAAAATCTTTTAAAAATAGAATCTGCTGAAATAAATACTATTACAAAAATATGAGTAATTTTCAAAGGTTTTTCTTTTATATATATATAAAGAGAGAGAGAGACAGACAGACAGAGTTAGAGAAAGACACGGAGACACAGAGACAGAGACAAAAACAGACAGAGAGACGGATTGTGTTTGTGGGTGGGGGATCCACTTTGAAAAACGTTTTTGAAGATGTCTTTGTCCAGTTTATTACTCTATGGATACCTCAGATGTTCTATAGTGTAAATACAATTCCATCCTGTCATTTTCTGTTTTATCACTTCTTTGAAAAAGTTTTACACCGGCTTATCGTTGTATTTTTAGAAATGACTCCATTTCCTCTTTATTTACTGTCGTCTGTTTTATCACTTCTTTGGAAAAGTTTTACACCGGCTTATCGTTGTATTTTTAGAAATGTCTCCATTTCCTCTTCATTTACTGTCGTCTGTTTTATCACTTCTTTGAAAAAGTTTTACACCGGCTTATCGTCGTATTTTTAGAAATGACTCCATTTCCTCTTTATTTACTGTCGTCTGTTTTATCACTTCTTTGAAAAAGTTTTACACCGGCTTATCGTTGTATTTTTAGAAATGACTCCATTTCCTCTTTATTTACTGTCGTCTGTTTTATCACTTCTTTGAAAAAGTTTTACACCGGCTTATCGTTGTATTTTTAGAAATGTGTGCATTTCCTCTTTATTTACTGTCGTCTGTTTTATCATTTCTTTGAAAAAGTTAACTTAACTTTCAACCCGAAAAGCCAGGATGTTATTGTTTCGAGTGAAACATCATGCTTTTTAAACGGTTATTAATCAGGTATTTTAGAGGTGCCGTGGTGTAATGGTTATCGTTGTAGGAAATGGACACGGCGACACGAGTTCAAATTCTGGACGAGACTGATTCCATTTCACATAGCACTAATACCCTTGGGAAAGGTATGAATCCAAATATTGTCCCTCCAGCTATGGGTAAATAGTAGGACAGACTGTTTTCTTCAGCCTTGGTGAGGCAACTAGTCTAGGAATAGGAAAACTTTGAAATGAAACCTGTTAAACTCCGCTTAAAAATTGACCTTGTGTCATATCCTGCCCGAGCGGAGGGGTTGGGTAAATAGGAATAATCAGATATTTTTTTATTGCCAAAATCAATGTCATTGAGAATCTGTAACCACAAATATGAATATGTAATTGAAACACTGTAAACATTACACGGAGAATAAATTACCCATGCATTTAATCTTGACAAATATATTTACTCTGGCCATTTAATCTTAATCTGAATATGATCTCGTGTAAAAGTTGCTCTTATTACATCGTTGGCGACCGTAGTCGAGGGCGACCAGAAGGCTCCCTTTTCGATAGCTACTACACCGTGGTGTAGAGGAGGGCTCTACAACATTAAGGTGTAGGAAAGGGTGCTACTCCTTTCTCTGGATTACTCCACTTTACCCTTGATACTTTCTTTATATTGCTGAGTGTTAAGCAAGGAGGTATCAAGTACCATTTTTAAAGTCTTTGGTATGACACGACTTGGGATTGAACCCAAGTCTCGCAAACCTTTAGCGAACACTCTACCCACTAGGCCAATGAGCCCACTAGAAACTTATTCTACTTGTTCCAATAAAACATCATCACATTTTCTCGGGGACATCATTTTTTTTTTTTTTTTGTATTCTGAAAAATAAGGAATGGTTATAACATTTGGGATAAATCGGGGGTGTTTTGGGTTTGTTTGTTTTTTAAAGAGATACTTCTTATTTGTTTGCTTGTTTTGTTTGGTAGTTTGTTTTTACTACTATTTGCGGGATTGTGTTTAAAGTAGCATTCTCTTTCGAATGAAGCTTCAACAGAAAGAAATCACCATTTTCATCAAATAAGTATTTTTCAATATATATATATATATATATATATATATATATATATATATGTGTGTGTGTGTGTGCGTGTGTGGGGGGGGTGTATTATTCAGTCCAGTTAAACCGGAGTCGGGAATAATTCCGTCAGGACAAAATATCATTCAACTATGAACATTTAATTTTTCCTGGTAAACAGCTCAATGACAGAGCAATAATTTCTTAAAAAAAAAAACCGGTCACATTAGAATTATAAATTTATAACAGGATGGAAATAAGTTTATAATCCTAATGTGACTGGTTTTTGTTTTTCTTAAAGAAATATATATATATATATATATACACACACACAGATACACATATATATAAGTAAAGTAAAGTTGTTGACCGTAGTCGAGGGTGACCTTTTTGATAGCTACTATACCAAGGTGTAGGGGAGAGTACTACTCCTTTCCCGGAAGACCTGAGTTCATTTTCAGATCGCAGTCATTTTTGAAAATGAACTCAGGTCTTCCGGGAAAGGAGTAGTACTCTCCCCTACAAATAACACTTGCATCGCCACATACCTCCCATCTCTCAAACCATCCAAGTAAGACGAACAAGACATGCTGGGCACTGTTGGTGAAGTAAATCCGACGAGCTCTTATGGACTACTACACATGGACACACCAGTGTTGGCCGTGCAGCAAGGACACATATACATCAGCTCTGTACGGACACTTGATGCAGTCTAGAGGATCTTCTAGTTGTGACGGACGATAGGGACGGATCGTGACAGAGAGGACAAGGTGTTGTATACCACTCGCGTGTATATGCGAACACAAAACACAAATACAGGCGGACTCTGTCGTTTCAGGTACGAACAGTTTTATTAACTTCTGAATTTGGTTCTTCGACACGAGGAGAGAGACACAATTCTTACAATGCTAACCATCCCCAACGCGCGGCGCATCTTGTGATGTTTAAGATCTCTATCGGTAGAGATACGAAAAACCCCAACTACATCTTTAACGACCCAAATCCAACTTTATGCTTCAATAGCAAAAACTCAACTCTCAGCCTTTATGCTCCAATTTCAACGAACTCTTTTTCAAAATCCTCAAATTCTCTGGACCATCTCTTCCGGACATGACGTCATCAACGCTCCAGTCCTATTTCCTGTCTGGGGGGTATTATGCCAATGGTGATTGTCATATCCTTTGCGCGCGAGTGTAAACTGTACCAATTGACTATACACCTGGGCTCTTTACCCGAATAATACAAAGCCAAACCAAACTGATTTATAAAATATAATTTACGAAAAATCATTAATATGAAAAAATCATTCCTTAATTACATAACAAAGGGAATCCGTGCTATTCTCGTGACTTGATGATAATCATAGATGTGTGCTCAATATCATTGATAACGTAAATATGCTTTAGTTAGCATAGATGTAACACACCCATAATACACAGATGTGCGAAATAGACATGGGGAATCTAAAAACACGAAACTTTACGAAATTGGTTCAGGTACGAAACTTTTATTCACCTTTTTGAGTCTACAGGTTTTTCGACATGAGGAGAGAGAGACACAATCTTTCTATACTGACTGCTTTTACATCGTCAGCTCTCAACCCAACCAACGTGCGGCGCCAGTAGCGCACAAAGTCGTCTGGCCTCGCCCAGCTCTGAAAATCAACCTTCTTCTTCCGAGGCGGGAACTCAACTAACTGACTTTTTCTCAAATCTCAACCCACGCTTCCGGTGCGTAACATCGTTCACATCCCCTGGTCTCATTCCTATCTGGGATTTTTATTTTGACATCTCTGAATGACACATCCTCTCCGCACGCGCGTGAACACCTGCGTTAATGTTGCACCTTACTAACCCATGCGCTAAGCGAAAGGTTCTCATCCTAACTAAACCGAAAGGCAAGATATATAAAACGAAATCCCTCCGCCATTATATTACATAGCGTAGACAGAGTCAACAGTACCTGGTAACAGAAAATTTCTCGCTTATTTGTTCATGAAATGATTAGACGAGAAACTGACATATACTTAGCACCGTTAACTCTATGTCTATGCTCTCACGAATTATATATATATATAATTAAGAACTAGAAAAGTAATAAATACACTCCATTATAGATTTATTTCACCAGCTTACTAACTGGCTCTTCAGATAGATTAGAACAGAAATTTGTTTCCTTTCAACCGTTAACTTCGAGGAATACATTTCATCTTAGATAAGGTTCAAGGAGTTATATATGTATATATATATATCCTATTTACCCAACCCCTCCGCTCGGGCAGGATATGACACATGGTCAATTTTTTAAGCGGAGTTTACCAGGTTTTAATTCAGAGTTTTCCTTCTCCTAGACTAGTTGCCTCACCAAGGCTGAAGAACCTAGTCTGTCCTACTATTTACCCATAGCTGGGGGGACAATATTTGGATTCATACCTTTCCCAAGGGTATTAGTGCTATGTGAAATGCAATCAGTCAGGTCCAGGATTTGAACTCGTGTTGCCGTTTCCATGTCCTGCGACGATAACCATTACACTACGGGAACCTCCAAAACATATATATATATATATATATATATATTGTCAAAGCTATCCTTTTAGAAGAACAGTTGTAGTACTATTTAACTCATAGCTGGGAGATTGGTGGGTTCATGCCTTTCTCAAGGGTATTTGTCCGAAAGTGAACGTAATGACATGATTGGAGTTCGAACTCGCTTGCTAAGATTCCGCAGTCCAGTGCTTTAACCATTACACCACGAAGACACCCTTTATGAGTACAGTGTGCGTCAATGGTCCGGGAGACCGGGGTTCAATCCCAGGTTGAGTCATACTAAAAACTCAAAAAATCGTACTTGATGCCACCTTGCTTAACACGTAGCATTATAAGTTAAGGATCAAGTGTAAAGTGGAGCAATCTAGGGGATGAAGTAGTGCCCTGCCCTATACTTCTATGTAGAAGCTATTGAAAAGGGAGCCTTCAGGTCACTCCCGACTAAAGTCGCCAACTTTACTTATATATATATATATATGTGTGTGTGTGTGTGTGTGTGTGTGTGTGGGTGTGTGTGTTTGTATTCAATAAGTTTCCAGACTTTTTTGTACAGACATTTAAAATTGTCGTATACTCTTGAAAATTCACTATTTTATGGCTATACATCTTATGAAATGACTGACCAGTTTTTATGATTTCAGGTTCAAATAAACACCTACAGCAGGAATTGGAATACACCCTACTAAATCCTGATTGTCACAGCTGGTGAATTTCAAAAATGCAGTGAGGACACTTTAGAAGAACGATATGCAATAAAATTCTGTTTTAAACTTGCAAAAAATGACACAGAAACGCATGGGATGCTTCAGACTGCTTTCGGAGCATCTTACATGAATCGAGCATCAGTTTTTGAGTGGCATAAGAGATTCAAGGAAGCCAGGGAGTCTGTGAGGGATGATGAGAGGTGTGGGAGGAGTAAGAAAGTTAGAACACCAGAGTTGATTGGCCAAATAAAGAATTTCATGGATTAAGACCGACGTGTGTCTATAGGGACAATAAGTGCATAGTTTGATGTCAGGGTGAGTGCTGTAAATACAATTGGGATGTTCAGAGGTGTGGGAGTAGTAAAGAGGTCAATACACGAGAGTTGATTGACCAAAAGGTTAGGGTTAGAGTTAGGGTTACTATGTTGAGGTTTTAAGGGAGTTCAGGAAGAGATTCATAGGGAAGAGGCCAGCACTCTTCAAATCGGGTCAGTGGCATTTCCAGTAGGACAATGCACCCGTCCACAACTCCATCCTTGTCACAGACTATTGACCAAGATGGGCATCAAGACAGTTCCACAGCCTTCCTATAGTCCAGACCTTGCTTATTCTCGAAGCTCAGAGGCTGTCATTATGAGACAGTTGAGGAGATGAAAGAGGCTGTGACGAAGGCCATTGACACGCTCACACAAGAGGACTTCGATGGGGCCTTCCAGAAGATATTGGAACGGTACAAAAAGTGCATTGCAGCCGGGGGAGATTACTTCGAAGGGGACTAGAGTCTCATGTGTGTACTATAAATAAAAGTGCCCATACAAAAAAAGTCTGGAAACTTATTTAATGATCCTTGTATATATATATATATATATATATATATATATATATATATATATATAAAAGAAAAACATATATATCCAAATTTATATATATATCGGCTTAGAAAGTCTTCCAATACATAATTGGTAGATGCGTTGTTTCTTTTTTTCTTTTCTTCCGGTTGTCTGTCGGTAATAATCTTTTTTTTATTTTTTTTCATAAAAAAATTTTTGGTTTCAAGTTTTTATTAGAATTTCATTCAAAATTAATATTTTAAATTACATTTAAGATTTTATTTTTGATATTTTTAAGAATCTCGTAGAATTTTCTTAATCCTATTTGTACTTTAATATAAATTTAATCAAACATTTAATTGTTTAAAATTTGCGTACATTTACCTTTATTTAAATTATCAAAAGTTATCTGATGATATTAGATACTTTATCCATAGTTTTAATTTTATTTATTTTATCCTATTTACCAACCCCTCCTCTCGGGCAGGATGACATAAGGTCAATTTTTAAGCGGAGTTTAACAGGTTTCAATTCAGAGTTTTCCTTCTCCTAGACTAGTTGCCTCACCAAGGCTGAAGAACCCAGTATTAGTGCTACGTGAACTGCAATCATTCTCGTCCAGAATTTGAACTCGAGTCGCCATGTCCATTTCCTACGACGATAACCATTACACCACGGGCACCTCCACTAATTTTATTTATTTTATAATTTTTTTTTTTTTTTTTTGCTCAGCATGTATTTATATACATATATTAATTAGCCGTGCATTGATAATTTTATTTGGCTTATTCCTTTTAAGTCAATTCACAGACTTAAATGATATATATATATATATAAGAGAGAGAGAGAGAGAGAGAGTGAGTGATAGATAGATAAATAGAGAGATATGAATTGACAAAGTTATAAAATAGATACAGCACAGATGGTTATATATATATATATGAGAGAGAGGAGAGAGTTAATGAAGTAGCTTTTGATAGCTCAGTAATTCTCTCTCTCTCATGTATATATAACCATCTGTGATGTATCCATTTTATATCTTAGTCAATTCATATCTATCTAACTAGCTTTTGATAGATAGATAGATAGATAGATATGAACTGAATTTATTATAAAATATATGTTTATACATATAATTTTTAAATAGATATTATCATAGAATTACCATGACAAGAAAATCCAGCAAACACCTACATGTGACATACGGAGTACTGAACAGCTGTTTGACCTTATTAGGTCTCCTCAGCCGTGCACACCGTGATCTCCACCACTGGAGATCGAACCAACAACCACAGTATGCAGTAGTCGAAACTCTACCACTGAGCCATCGGTTCATGCCACATATAGGCGAAGCCGAATTTACAAGTCATGGTAAATTGCGCGACCATTTTGACCAAATGTGTCTCGAAGGGTACGTATTCCCCTTACAGAGGACACGGCCATCTCCAGGGCTACGTCTTCCCAAGTCGGAGTTAGGAAACTTCATAACATAAGCCTCATGGGCAGGATAATTATATATAATTTCTAAATGGAGGAATTGATATTATCATAGAATTACCATGACAAGAAAATCCGGCAAACACCTACATGTGATACATTGGGTCAAACACCTACATGAGACACATTAGGTCAAAGTGGTCGTGCAATTTACTACGACTTGTTAATTGCAATGCAGCTTGAACATTTTATTTATTAAAATTAAGACGAGCAGAATTGTCAATGGGATATGTGATTTAGCACAAAATGGAGGGTGAAAAATTTGCAGTCGAAAATTTTCCTTAATTCCGTTTTTTACTTCCGGCGAATTTCTCTTGTTCCGTTTCCGCTTTTGATAAATTCCGTTTTTGTTTTTTGATTGCTTTTTTTTTTTTTTTCTTTTTTTTTTTTTTTTTTTTTTTTTTGACGATCGGGGATATTTTATTGTATTTCATGATTAAATTGCAATTAATCGTATTTTGAATATTATCAAAACAAAGAAAACAAAACCAAAAATTAAATCTAAATAAATAGCAGATTTAATTTCTGTTTATTTAACAATCCGCTTTCAAAGATTTTCTATGATTTTTTGTTTGTGTGTATAGTCTGTATCTCGGCAACACCTTCCCCGGGCCAATATGAATTGCAACATTTATAGGATGTCTCAGAATAGATATCATCATCATCATCATGTCATGCCGCTAGCACGGATATCCCTGACCCTCTCTTGCCACTTCTCCCTATCCTTCATCGCTTCTGGCAGGGCTTCAAGGCTACATCCCGTATCCTCACATAGCTGCTGAATGTATGTTCGAGCTGGTCGTCCTGCTTTTGCTTGGCCATATGCGGGGGTCCATTGGAGTACATAACTGATGAGTTCGTCCTTGCTTCTCCAGCAGTGTCCTGCGTGTCTGGTTCGTCTAACTTGTATAGTTTTCGAGACGGGAGGCAGTTGGCCGTATAGTAGGTGCCTTGTTGGGTGTTGCCGCCAGGACTTGCTCAATATTGCTCGCAGCATTCTTGTATAGTTGCCGTCTAGCCTCTTCTTCAGCCGTTTAGTAGCGTCCAAGTAGTGGCATCGGCGTAGTCGGCGTCGGTAATTGTTTTTGCGGGGTACCTTCTGCTTCTTTTCTTTGTCAGCTCGAAGCCATTTTCTCTAGACTACGTGCTTAGAACTTTGATCGAGAATAGATACAACCCATTAATATGATAATGATTTATTACAGAGAAAAGCGAAATGGCGGTCATTTGAAACATGTCCTGTAAAGAGACATCAAATCAATATTTTTTTAAATTGTTATTATATCAGCTTCCAGGACATGCAATCTTTTTTTTTTTGAGTTTAAGCAATAAATCATTATCATATTAATGGGTTGCATCTATTCTGAGACAGTTTTAAATGATTTTGTCTCCAAAAAAGTAAAAGTAAAGTTGACGACCATAGTCAAGGGTGACCCGAAGGCTCCCTTTTCTATAGCTACTACACGGAGGTGTCGGGGAGGGCGCTATTCCTTTTCCTGGATTGCTCCACTTTACTCTTGATCCCCACCTTATAATGCTGAGTGTTAAGCAAGGTGGCATCAAGTACCAATCTATGAGTCTTTAGTATGACTTGACCTGGGATTATCTCCCAGACCATTGGGGAACACTCTACCCATTTGGCCAATGGCCCGGTTACTTACTTTATCAAATAAGTAATGTCGCAGAATATTTGTCCTCTTGTCAAAGGCATTTTTTGCCCAGTCGGCTTGGGCTGTAGAATATACCGACTGCACCTCTGCAGAGGGGTAAAATCCCCCCAACGAGTGTCCTAGATATGACACTAAACAATCTGATGGTGAGGTTTCAGTAATGCCGGAGCTTTGGGGAATGCAGAGTACTCCTTTATGCCATTGCTCTCAGGTCCACTCAGGGCCGGAGTGGTAGCACCTGATTAGGGTCCTATCTATGGGTTAAATAGAACTAACAGCATACTTATGCTAAACTGAATAGCTTGAAACAGAAATGCTTTTGACAATTAAACCATACTTAGATTTACACAGCGTGCTCGTGCTAAACTGAATTATTTGAAATAGAACTGTTTTTGACATTGAAACTGTATTTGCACTAAACTGAATTGTTTAACATAGAACTGTTTTGACATTTAACTGTGTGTTAACAAAATCTGTACTTATACTTAATTGAATTGGCTGACTAAGAACTTCTTGATTAAACTGAATAGTTTGAAATAGAAATGTTTTTGACAAACTGTATACTCATGCTAAACTGAATTGTTTGAAATAGAACTGATTATTCTCATGAAAATGGATTTGGCGTTAAATAACCTGCAAAGGTTGATATGCCATAAAACCCAACCAACCAACCAACCAAGGCATTTTGATTTAGGATTAATAGTTGTTATAGTATACTATTTTCAAATCTGAAACAATAAAAGAACACAACATTATTATTAGTAGAATTATTAGCAGTCACATGGGTCCCATGGATATTGAGACACCCTATATAAATGAGTGGCATCTATTTTGAGAAAGTTTTCAATGATTTTGTCTCCGAATAAGTTGTGTGACAAAATATTTTTTCCTCTCTTGTCCAAGGCATTGAGATCGAGGATTAATAGTTGTTATAGTATACTATTTTCAAATCTGAAACAAAAAAGAACACAACATTATTATTTGTAAGGTTATTAGCAGTCACTCACAGTAGCGCGCTGAAATTGGTTGACAAGTTCACCTACCTTGGGAGCAGTGTCTCATCAACCGAGACAGACATCGACACACGACAGGCAAAGGCATGAACAGCTATCGATAGGCTATCGGTCGTATGGAAGTCAGACCTGACCGATAAAATAAAACGCAATTTCCTTCAAGTAGCGGTAGTATCGATACTGCTATATGGATGCACCACGTGGACGCTAACAAAACGTATGGAGATGAAGCTTGACGGCAATTACGCGAGAATGCTGTGAGCAATACTGAAAAATTCCTGGAGACTGCACCCCACAAACAGCAACTGTACGGCCACCAACCAACCGTCACGAAAACTATCAAAGTTAGACAAACCAGACATGCGGGATACTGCAAGAGAAGTTGGGACGAGCTCTTAAGTGATGTACTCCAGTGGACCCCTTTCGCAGGGACGTGCAAAGGCAGGGCGTCTTGCTCAAACATACATATAGCAGCTCAGTGCCGATACTGGATGTAGCCCGGAAGACCTGCCAAACGCAATGGACGATAGGGAGGGGTGGCGAGATAGGGTCAGAAATATACGTGCTGACAGCGCGACATGATGATGATGATTAGCAGTCTCATGGGTCCCATGAATATTGAGACACCCAGTATTTCTTCTTACGCTATAAAACAAAACAAATTTTCTTGTGTGCTGTTATGCAGGTTAGTTGCTTGTCACCCTCCACTCCACTAAGAGTTATTTAATCCATCCCTTCTCGTGTTACGAAAAAAAGAACAATTCCCCACGTTCTGATGAGTGAGTTAGTTTTCTTTAATCTCAGTCAATATTCCATTGAAACAGGCTGATATAGAGTTCACAAACATTCTTATTAAGAATGTTTTTTTAATGGATATAAAATTAGACTATTTTTACTTTTCAGCTTTTGTTCTCAAAGAGAAAAAGGCTGAAATATGTTGGGTTTTTTTAAAAATCTTTTTCTATGGAAGAACTAAGACAAGGGCGAAAGAAAGAAAGAAAGAAAATATAAAAAAGAAAAAATTGTAAAACAGAAAAAAGGAAGGAAAGTTTAAAAATCATTCGTTTTTGATCGAAAAAAATAGATCTGTTTAAAAATTATTTGTCTTTGATAGAACCGTATGCAAAAATAGATCTATTTAAAACCCTTCGTATTTAATAGGAACGTGTGCAAAAATAGTTCTATTTAAAAAAAATTATTCGTCTTTGATAGCACAGTGTGCAAAAATAGATCTTTTTAAAAGTATTCATCTTTGATAAGAACGTGTGCAAAAATAGATATGTTAAAAAATCATTCGTCTTTGATAGGTACGAGTGTAAAAAAAAAATTAAGAAGCAACTATATATATATATATCAATGTATAATGGGCGTGATTCTCTAACCTGTAGACATAAGATTGACCAAGACGGGGTAATTGGGTGTTAGATTAAATCAAAAACATCTCAATAACCCTTGAATAAAAAATAAAATAAAATATATATCAACTTTTTGGTTACAAAAATTTTAATGCTATAGACGGTGGTTATAAATAACACCTAACGATATCTATTATGGCTGTGTAATATTCGATGAGAAATGATAAAAAGAAACAGGGACCTCCATTTTGAGTAACTGATTGATTCTAACGGCATGTCAACTAGCGAGGGTTATTTTATACCTGGAGGTTTATGAATTAGTTTGGTTTCTTTGTTTAATGGCATATCAACCATCATGGGTTATTTAATGCAAAATCCATTCTTGTAGAAGAATAGCAATGATGCTATTTATCCAATAACTGGGAGGACAGTTTGCTAATAATTACTATTCTTCTACAAGGATGGATTTTGCATTAAATAACCCAAGATAGTTGATATGCCATTAAACAAAGAAACTAAAGTAATTATAAGTTTACCTCCATAAGGACTAAATTAATTATAAGTTTACTAAACTAAACTAAACTAATTATAAGTTTACCTCCCTAAGGAGGTAATTGTTTCTTGAAAGTTTTTTAACTTATGATTATGATATCAAGTATTCCTATCTAATACTAATAATTTGTTCATTTGTATGATTTAAAGTATTCCTATTAAATACAAGTCATTTATATCCAATTATAAGGTTTAAAGTAACTGTTCCTGTTCAATAATAATCATTTGTTTGCACACAGTTATCTAGTTTCAAGTATTCTTAACACCAACAATTTCCAAATTATCGTATATTTTCTAGTAAGTAATAATAAAAAGATTTTTAGTAAAAATTTGTCTATTATTGATTTTAAAAGAATATTATGCGTAGGAATATGATATCATTCATTCCTGTCATAATAATCACTTTAGAGAGGATTAAATAACCCTCAAGGGCTGATGTGCCATAAAACCCAACCAAACCAAATCATATATATCTAATATATATGTATAAAGAATATTTGGCATTAAATAATCTAGAAGGGGTCACATGCCATAAAACCCAACCAAAGCAAATCATATATTTGATATATAGGTATAAAGAGGATATGGCATTAAATAACCTACAATGGTTGACATCCCATAAACCCAACCAAACCAAATCCTATATATTTAATATATATGTATAAAGAGAATTTGGCATTGAATAACTTACAATGGTTGATATGCCATAAAACCCAACGAAAGTAAATCGTATATATTTGATATATATGTATAAAGAGGATTTGGCATTAAATAATGTAAAAGGGTTGATATGCCATAAAACCCAACCAAACCATATCCTATGTATTTAATATATATATATAAAGAGAATTTGTTTTTAAATAACCCACAATGGTTGATATGCTACAAAACCAAACCAAACCAAACCAAATCATATATATTTAATATATATGTATAAAGAGGATTTGGCATTAAATAACCTACAATGGTTGATATGCCATAAAACCCTACCAAACCAAATCATATATATTTAATATATATGTATAAAGAGGATTTGGCATTAAATAACCTACAATGGTTGATATGCCATAAAACCCTACCAAACCAAATCATATATATTTAATATATATGTATAAAGAGGATTTGGCATTAAATAACCTACAATGGTTGATATGCCATAAAACCTAACCAAACCAAATCATATATATTTAATATATATGTATAAAGAGGATTTGGCATTAAATAACCTACAATGGTTGATATGCCATAAAACCCTACCAAACCAAATCATATATATTTAATATATATGTATAAAGAGGATTTGGCATTAAATAACCTACAATGGTTGATATGTCATAAAACCCAACCAAACCAAATCATATATATTTAATACATATGTATAAAGAGGATTTGGCATTAAATAACCTACAATGGTTGATATGCCATAAAAGCAAACCAAACTAAATCATATATATTTAATATATATGTATAAAGATGATTTGACATTAAATAACCTACAATGGTTGATATGCCATAAAAGCAAACCAAACTAAATCATATATATTTAATATATATGTATAAAGAGGATTTGGCATTAAATAACCTACAATGGTTGATATGCCATACAACACAACAAACCAATTACGATAGCGAGGAATAGTGAAAACCGATGATTGTAAGAGAGATTTATCTACCGTTAAAAATCTATTTCACAACGGCTTGACTTGGATACGGAAAATAAATACGCCGCATAATAGTTTTTAGAGCAAACAAAATGTAGGAAAATGTTTAAATTGATAAATATTTGAATGCCATTCATTCACGTATGGCGTGTCCTGAGTATAGTACAAAATATCCTCCACTGGCGTGACTCCGATTCTATAGCTCTGGGGAGTGTCTTCTTTTTGCAATTACTCCCAGGTCCACTCTGACTTGGAGTGGTAATAAGTTTAAGTTATAAAAGTATATAGATATAACTAAGTTAAGTAGGTTGTCTCCCGTGGTCGACCCCACTCTCTAAAGGACATGTATGATGCATGTAATTGGTTGGTAATCTTTCAAACTAACCAATCACTGGCTGGCATACGTTGGCGCCAGATTTAAAGAATGTCTAGTGCTCCAAATGAGCTAAGCAACGAGTGGAGGTTAAAATTATCTCAGCTACAATTCCAGCAGTGAAAAAGAGCCGTGTGAAGAGCATTAAAGTTTGGTTTATACGACTTCAGTTTGCAACAGTAATATAATACTATAAAATAATACTATAATACTTCAGTTTGCAACAGTAATATGATACTATAAAATAATACTATAATACTTCAGTTTGCAACAGTAATATAATACTATAAAATAATACTATAATACTTCAGTTTGCAACAGTAATATAATACAATAAAATAATACTATAATACTTCAGTTTGCAACAGTAATATAATACTATAAAATAATACTATAATACTTCAGTTTGCAACAGTAATATGATACTATAAAATAATACTATAATACTTCAGTTTGCAACAGTAATATAATACTATAAAATAATACTATAATACTTCAGTTTGCAACAGTAATATGATACTATAAAATAATACTATAATACTTCAGTTTGCAACAGTAATATAATACAATAAAATAATACTATAATACTTCAGTTTGCAACAGTAATATAATACAATAAAATAATACTATAATACTTCAGTTTGCAACAGTAATATAATACTATAAAATAATACTATAATACTTCAGTTTGCAACAGTAATATAATACTATAAAATTCCAATATGTTTATGTTTTTCCCGATACTAACTTTCTTCTTCTTTTTTTAACTTAACCATCATATTTGTGGCCCATTTTCCCATATTTTGCCAACAAATTCCCAATAAAGGGTCCTATTTAGATTTGTTTAAAAATATCTATTTGATACAAACAGTTATGTTTAAATTATTTCATAAGATAGGAATACTTCATTCCATAAAACTGCGAAAAACATTATGACAGTTTAAAAAAAGTGTCATTAAAAAAATTGTGCAATGGAACGTTGGAAATGTTTTTAGAATTTTAACATTAAATGCTATTTTGAACAAATTCTGGAAGCAGCACAACAGCTGTACGACCACCTGCCTCCCATCTCACAAACCATCCCAGTAAGACGAGTAAGACAAGCTGGGCACGACTGATGAAGTAAGGACGTTATTCTGCGGACTTCTACACATGGACACATCAGTGTTGGCCAAGCAGCAAAAACTTACTTTCCTCAGCTCTGTGTGGACACAGAGTGCCTTCTAGAGCACTTGCTAAGAGCGATGGCCGATTGTGACGAATAGCGAGAAGAAGTTAAAGGAATCTGTGCTGTTGGCACGCTTTGATGATGGTGATGAGGTTGGTTCTAATAATCGATGGACAGATTAAACGGAAACCGTTATATATATATATATATATACATATAAAACTGCTGCTGAATAAGTTAAAACATCTGCTCTCTGCAAAGATCGTTTTACTTTCCGGGTTTAATGTAAAAATGAGTCATGACAGCTTGTTAATAACGTTACGCAGTAAATCTTAACGATAAGCCTTGTTGTTGGTACTTGCAACCTTCTTAAATTTTTTCCTGGGCTATTGCCGACATTTTGTGGGTTGGTTGGTTATATTTTATGGCATATCAACCTTTGTAAGTTATTTAATGCCAAATCATTTTTATACAAATAATTAGTTCTATTTCAAACCATTCAGTTTTGAATGGGTATACAGTTCGTCAAAAACATTTCTATTTCAAGCTATTCAGTTTAATCACACAGTTCTAAATCAAACAATTTAGTTTACTAAGTATAGTTTTTGTTCACACACAGTTAAATGTCAAAAAAGTCCTATTTCAAACAATTCAGTTTAACACAAGTACGCAGTTTAAATGTCAAAAGAATTCTATTTCAAGCAATACAGTTTAGCATAAATACACAGTTAAGTTCTATTTGACCAATAGATAGGACTCTGTCAGGTGCTACTACTCCGGGCCAGAGTGGAACTTGGAGTGATGGCAATGAAGGAGTACTCCGCACTCCCCTAAGCTCCAGCATTACTGGAATCTAACTCAGATTGTTTGGTGTCATATCCAGGACACTCGTTTGGGGAGTTTTAACCCTCTACAGAGAAGCAGTCGGTGTATTCTACTGCTCCTCCAGCCGACTGGGCAACATTTAACGGGATCACAAATCAAATTACTTGAATTCTTATCCGTTATGGTATTAGGGCCAATAGCTTGCAAAACTAGGACGATAATTCTTGGTTTGGTTTAGTTTGGTTTGGTTTTATGGCATATCAACCATTGTAGGTTATTCAATACAAAATCCATTTTTATACATAAAAACAATTCTATTTCAAGTAATTCAGTTTAGCATAAGTACACAGTTTAAAAGTCAAAAATAGTTTTATTTCTAGCAATTCAGTTTAGCATAAGTACACTGTTTAGGTCTATTTAACCCATAGATAGGACCCTATCAGGCGCTACCACTCCAGGCCAGAGTGGACCTGGGAGAAATGGCAATGAAGACGTACTCCGTATTCCCCAAAAGTCCAGCATTACTGTAGCCTTACCATCAGATTGTTTAGTGTCATATCGAGGACACACATTGGAAAAGTCTTGCCTCTCTGCAGAGATTCAGTCGGTGTATTCTACAGCCCCAGCCGACTGGGCCATGTAATTCTTGTTTTCAGTATATATATATATATATATATATACAGAGAGAGAGAGAGAGAGAGGTGGGAGAGAGAGAGAGAGAGAGAGAGCGGGATTGAAAAGTAATTCCCTATCGTTGGTCCCTTCACCCTTTGAGATACCATGAATATCGAAAGGTACTTCATTATGTAACAAGATAAAATTTGACCAGTAATCAATACTTGAGAGAATATTGCAGATTAGAATTTCACGCAAGATGGCGCTCCTTTATATTTTGCTGTTATTGTTCATGAATGACTGAATTCTAACTTACCAAGAAGATCGTTATGGCCCGCATGAGTTGCCAGCCAGAAGCCCTGACTTAACACCCGGCCTCTTTTTTTTTCTTTGGGGTTGGTTAAAAGGACAAGTCTACTCTACCAAACCAACGACTTAGGAAGAACTTGAAGGACGAATACGAGAAGTTGTCTTCCATCCTATAAGAAGTTTCTGGTGAAATCAGTTGATGCGCTTCTCTGGGAGCTGGAGTAGATTAATGGCGAATGCTGGTGCTCATATTAAATCTTGAATAAAACTCTATTACTATATACCTTCATTTTATATTAATTTCATGTAAAAATTATGGAAGAGAAATAAATCATAAGAATTTTAAAATAGGGAGTTACTTTTCTATTATCCTGTTTATATATCACTTATAAATAACTAACCCAACGACGATTTTTTAAGATAAAGTTGATTATCTTCTAAACAAGAATTTTAATTCTTATCGGATATCAGGCAACCAAAAATGGTGCCATTATATATTATTACCTATGTAATGTATCATTATATATCATTACCTATGTAATGTATCATTATATATTATTACCTACGTAATGTATCAAAACTCGATAACAAAAATACGAATATCGAGAAGAAAGAAAATAATACATCGTTTATACATATTAATGTAATTTTGGTTACCGTGTTCCAGTGCTGTAAGAAATGATTTATCATATTCACCCAACCCCTCCGCTCTGGCAGGATATAACACAAGGTCAATTTTCTAAATGGAGTTTAACAGGTTTGAATTCAGAGTTTTCCTTCTCCTAGACTAGTTGCCTCACCAAGGCTGAAGAACTCAGTCTGTCCTACTATTTACCCATAGCTGGAGGGTGAATACTTGGATTCGTACATTTCCCAAGGTTATTAGTGCTATGTGAAATGCAATCAGCCTCGTCCAGGATTTAAACTCGCGTCGCCGGGTCCATTTCCTGCGACGATAACCATGACACCACGGGCACCTCCTAATTATAAGAAATGATTTATAATCATTTTAAAATAGGGTGTTACTTTTCGATCACTATATACATATATATATATATATAAATGTGCGCGCGTGTGTGTGTATGTGTGTGTGCGTGGTTTGTTTTGGCGGGGTTTTAGGGCATATCAACTATTATAGGTTATTTAATGCTAAATCCTGTTTTTACATGTATATTAAATATATAGGATTTGTTTTGGTTGGGTTTTATGGAATATTAATCATTTTTAATTATTCCATGCGATATCCTTGTTATAAATATATATTAGATATATGTGATTTGTAAACACATTTCATAGATAACATTCTTAAATGAGCCTGAGCTCGGTTTTTGCAGACAGATAAATGGTTTTAAGTATTGCTATACAACACTCATTTGTCATTTGTTTGTTCTATATGACCAATATATATATATATATATATATGTGTGTGTGTGTGTGTGTGTGTGTGTGTTATTCAGTCCAGTTAAACCGGAATCGGGAATAGTTCGGTCAGGACAAAAAAATCATTCAACTATGAACATTAAATTTTCCTGGTAAGCAGCTCAATGTAACTGACATCACAGAGCAATGATTCCTTTAAGAAAAACAAAAACCGGTCACAATAGGATTATAAATTGTAGGACTATAAATTATAATGTCATAATGTCAGCATAACTGGAACCTCACCATCAGATTGTTTAGAGTCATAACTAGGACACTCGTTGGTGGGTGCGTGGGGGTCTTACCCTTATGCAAAGATGCTATTGGTGTATTCTATAGCCCCAGCCAATTGGACTGATATATATATATATATATATATATATATATATATATGGAATTTCTCCCTCAGTTTCTTTGTATGATGTTTCATCGGTTTAGTTAAAGATATGAACTGTTGGACAACCTACACAGGAAATTTGTTTATATTGGTGAACCACCCACACTTCTTAGATAAGCTCTTAACTGAAGAATGGTGCAACAATATGCCACAAATTCTCAGGAACAACAGAATTCGGAGTTTTTCCTTCTCCAAGGTAAGTTCTCCACCAAAGCTTGAGAGCCCAATCTATATTACGACTTTACCCATGTATATATACACATCATCATCATCATCATCATCATCAGTTTGTGCAAATAGCGCGGAATCACTTGACCCTCATTCACCAGCCGTCCCTATCGTTCTGCACTCCCGCCAGATCATGTAGACAACATTCAGTGTAGACTGCATCTGATGTATGTAAATCTTTACGAGTCGGACCGCGCTGGTGTGTCCATACGTAGGAGTCCATAAGAAAATGTATGTGAACTGGTCCACTAATTTCAGAGGAAATTGCTTAAACATGAACTCTGTTTTACTACGTTCAGGTAGAGAGCAATGTCTCTTGGTGCCTGCTCAAGGCTATACAGCAGAGATTCCTTAAAGAAGAATCCAAAATCAATATGCACAACCCTGAATAAATATGCACAACCCGAAGTCAATATGCACAACCCTGAATAAATATGCACAACCCTTAATCAATATGTACTGCCCTAAATCAATATGCACAACCCTGAATGAATATGCACAACCCTAAATCAATATGCACAACCCGAAATCAATATGCACAACCCTAAATAGATATGGAGGTGCCCGTGGTGTAATTGTTATCGTCGTAGGAAATGAACACGGCGACACGAGTTCAAATCCTGGACTTGACTGATTGCATTTCACATAGCACTAATACCCTTGGGAAAGGTATGAATCCAATTATTCTCCCTCCAGCTATGGGTAAATAGTAGGACAGACTAGGTTCTTCAGCCTTGGGTAGGCAACTAGTCTAGGAGAAGGAAAACTCTGAATTCAAACCTGTTAAACTCCGCTTAAAAATTGACCTTGTGTCATATCCTGCCCGAGCGGAGGGGTTGGGTAAATAGGATGCACAACCCTAAATAGATATCTACAACCATGGGTTATTTAATGCCAAATCCATCCTTGTTCAAACAACAGCAGTGATACTATTTAACACGGAGCAGGTGGGATAAGAAGGTTCATGCCTTTCCCGTAGGCATTAGTCCGAAAGTAAACGTAACAGCACAGCTTGAGTTCGAACTCGCTTACTTCAAGACCACAGTCCGGCACGTTAACCATTACTAACTGATTATACTAAAGAGACATGGGTTAATAATCTAGTTAACGTTAAAGTTATTAACTACACTAAACACGTTTGTATATTCACAAACAGAAAGCTCTTCTGTTCTTCATAAGACTTGCCATATTTCAATTTAACGGAGATTCCATTAGTGAAATTTGAATTTAATGCTTTTTCGAAAATTATTGTTTTGTAATTTAGTGTAACATACTGACCATCGACCGAGCCGTCAATCAAGAGATGCACCTGTGTAAATAAGCGGAGGAACAGGGGAAACAGGTGGATGTAAGACAATTATATAACCAGGTGCCACAGACGGCCTGAGTCAGTTCCAGTTGCAGTTGGAGTCAGTTGGGGTATGAGAGCCAGCGGCAGACAGAGGGCTTTGGGTCCTCAGTGACCTACGGTTGAGCAGCCCAGCCCGAATACGAAAGAAGTGCTGCTATGGTCAGAAGAACTTTGGGTCAATATGTAGCAGTCTGTCCCCGTCTCCAACTCACCTCACACACAACCAACATCAACCCTTTCGAGAATAAAGTGAGAGAGATATATTTTTATAAAGAAGTGTGTTCGTTCATTCATTGAAGTTTGTCATAATTGTTGACTATGTTTCCGGTTATATTTGTATATGTATGTGGCTATACAATATTTGTACGGGGTGTCTCAGAACAGATGCAACCCATTAATATTATAATGTTTAATTACTGAGACAAGCGCAATTGCGGTCATTTGGAACACGTCCTATAAAAAATGCATCCATTGAGGTAGAGACGTCAAATCAATGGGTTTTTTTTAATTGTTATTATATCAGCGACCACGTCATGCAACATTTTTTGAGTTTCTTGCCACAGTAATAAACCCTTACCATATTAATAGGTTGAATTTAAGAATTAATTTTTATTTATTGCGGACTTTTTGTCCTCATCTTGGTAGTTTTTGTATTGTTTCTTCTTTCACTACGTTTCGGCCAAATTTCACCTCTGGCCTTCTTCAGGTGATTTACCGCGACCTCGGATAGGAATGCTGAGTCTTGTAACCGTATCCCCAGTAATTACTGCCTTCCATAGTTGTTGTCTATCGCACCACGTTTTTGACCAAGTAAACCTCTGACCGGCTTGGGTAGGATTTGAAACCGCTATCTTCTGACAATGCTCATCTGGAACCGTAGAGACTCAACGCTTCTATCCACTGCGCCACGGGCGATCAAGGATGGATATTTTGGTCTTATAAATCCTTATCTCGTCTTCCATAGTCGGGTCCGTACCGAATTTTTGTACTTGTCTTTAATTGGAATCATTTTGAGATGAGGCTTCTTACTCTGAGAATTAATTTTTTTTTATTGCGGACTTTTTGTCATCATCTTGGTAGTTTTTGTGTTGTTTCTAGTGAAAGAAGAAACAATGGCGCAGCGGATAAAGGCGAGAATTAATGAAAGCGTTACGGGGGTGAAACCAATACGCACAACAGAAAACGAATCGATAGAGGAAATAACAACCAAAAGATTTCAACACAAGGGTGCATTTAAAACACGACAAAATGTTAATAGGCGACGACCAAACAAATAATGATAAGGTTTTAGAAACTTTCTTTTTCTTTTCTCTTTTCTTTTTAAAAATACCGGCAATATTAAGCCAACAGGAAGTATCAAACATAAATGTCACTCAACAGTCCTTTTCTTCTTTTTCCTTTTTTCTTTCTTTCTTTTTTTTTTTTACTTGAGAAAATGTCGAAGTCGCCGGACTGAAGCATGAAACAAAGTTCATTCACTAATTTACTTTCTTTTTTGAATACATATAACTTTCCAATATTCAGGAATTTGAAGAAGGAAAACAGTTTAAGTTGTACTTATCTTTGACGAGGTTCAATGTTCATATTTCTTTCTTTCCTTTTTAGGGGCGATGGACCTCCCGGAGTCGGCGGATATCAGCACGTCTTTCTAACGCTGACTTCTGTCCCAAACTAAAGATTTTTTTCTAAATTTCTCTAACGGAAAAATGGCATTTGGCGTTAAGGTTCTATGGGCCAATCATTTGACTTTTTACTTCTGCCACTATTCCAGTCGGTCCCAACACCCGAGTGACCTGGCTTCCTTTCTTTGTTCAACAGACTGCAGGTCATAGAGTGCGGGGAGCTGACCTCCATTCATATATCATTTTAACGGTCAGTTTTAGTGCCTGTTGATTCAAACACAGAAGGGTAGAGGAATTGACCTCCCCTTCCCTCTCTCTGTAGATTACCACGTCACAATGTATATATATGTATATATACGTATATAATTGTATGTATATATATATGTATATATATATATATGTATATATATATGCATATATATGTATATATCATCATCATCATCATCATATCGCGCTGGTAGCACGGATATCCCTGACCCTCTCTCGCCACTCCTCCCTATCGTTCATCGCCCTAGGTAAGTCTTCAGGACAACATCCTGTATCCTCACATAGCTGCTGAATGTACGTTCGAGCTGGTCGCCCTGCTTTTGCGCGGCCATGTGTGGGGATCCATAAGAGTACATCTCTTATGAGTTCATCTCTGCTTCTCCAGCAGTGTCCTGCATGTCTGGTTCGTCTAACTTGAATAGTTTTCGTGATAGGGGGCAGGTGGCCGTACAGTTGGTGTCTTGTGAGGTGTTGCTGCCAGGACTTGTTCAGGATTGCACGCAGCATTCTTGTGTAATTGCCATCTAGTTTCTTCTCCAGCCGTTTTGTTAGCGTCCATGTAGTGGATCCATATAGCAGTATCGATGTGACCGCTGCCTATATATGCATATATATATATATGTATATATATATGTGTAGATATATACATAAGATATTATTATTATTATTATCTTCCATTTAAAGTAATATCTATCTATATATATATATATATATATATTACTTTAAATATAAGATAAAAACAACAGCAATAATAATAATAATAATAATAATAATAATAATAATAATAATAATAATAATAATGATAAAGCGAATGTAGAAAATTAGCTCAGGAGTATAAAACTAGACACGATTGGGTGGGTAATATGATCCACAGGGAGATGTGTAAGAAATTTGAATTTGACCATACGAACAAATAGTATATGCACAACCCTGCACCTGTCCTAGAAAATGACACACATAAACTCCTATGGGACTTTAACGTACAGACTATCACCTAATATCGGCCAGAAGACCAGACCTTATAATAATAATAATAATAATAATGATAATAATAAAGAGAATTTGCAAAATTGTCGACTTTGCTGTTACGGCTGACCACAGAAAGAATATGAAAAGAAGGATAAATACTTCGACCTTGCTAGAGACAACATTATTGAGAACGGCCAGAGTACTGAGAAGAGTCTTGGAGACTTGAGGAACTTGCTGTCACTCAAACTCCAGTGAAAGACCATAAGCTAAAGCTGATATTAAAAAAAAACTCTAAAGGAGTAAATAATGATAAAAGAAAAATTAATATAAAAAATAAAAGAATATATTTCATTCGAATTAATAGGCGAAATCTTTCAACTACATATAAGGACACATTTATTAATTCTTATCTTACTTCTCTTTTCCTCTTTAAGCCCAGTCGGCTAGGGCTGTAGAATACACCAAATGCATCTCTGCTAAGGGGTAAGATCCCACCCAACGAGTGTCAGGGATATGACATTGAGGCTCCAACAACGCTAGAGCTTTGGAGATTTTTGAGTACCCATTCATTGCCATCGCTCCCAACTCTACTTTTACCTGGAGTGGTAACACCTGATAGGGTCTTATCTATGGGTCAAATAGAACTGTTTGACATTTAAACTGAATGCAGATAAAGGACTCCTGTTAAATTGAATTATTTGAAATAGAACTGTTTGATCATTTGACTATGTGTAAACAAATGACTGATATCTAATTGAATTGTTAGTGTTAAATAGCAATACTTGAAAACATTTGATGTTATGCAAACGAAAGAGAAATGTTAAATAGAATTACTAATGTTCAATAGCAATTCTTGAAACCCTTTAACTGTGTGCCTACATTGAATTATTGGTGTTACATAGAAATACTTGGAACCATTTAACTTTGTGCAAATGAATGTATAGTGTTGAATAAAATAATTGGTGTAAAATAGCAATACTTGTAACCACTTCACTGAGTGGAAGCAAATAATAAATATTGAATAGAATTATTAGTGCTTGATTGCAATAATTGAAACCATTTTTACTGTGTAGAAACAATAACAATGTGATCCTATGCTCGTCACGGAGCCCAATGTGGTGTGACTACTAGTCATAATACTTGTAGCTATTTTGTTCGTGACTACCACATTAGCTTTCGACTGTTTGTGTTATAAAATTGCGGAATGATTCTTTTTTATATTAACATTTTTCGTTGGTTATATCTTGTCATTCGGTTTAGTTAGGCTTAGAACTATTCGGCTTCGTGCACGTGCAAGGGCACACATTGAATGCAGGTGTTCACGCTCACGCGCGGAGGATGTGACAATCACAGGTGTCATGATAAAAACCCCAGATGAATAATGAGACTGGGGTGTAGATGACGTCATGCCCGGAAGCGATGGGCTGGGAATTTTGGTGATTTTTGAAAAAGCAGTTATTTGAGATTTGAACCTAGACGAGTCCAGTTGGGTCTAGGGGGTGCGCCGCGCGTTGTCGGGTCAGATGGAACAGTCAGCATAGTAAACACTGTGTCTCTCTCTCCTCGTGTCGAAAACCTAAAAGTCAAGAAGGTAATAAAAGTTTCGTACCTGAACTACCGAGAGTCGACAGTGTTTCGGGATTCCTATGCATGTGAACGTTTTACATATCTGAATGTTTTACGTATTCGTATCATAGCTATGCTACATTTGTTTTGTCAAATCCTTCCGTGCCCACGCTGTGTTTGAAAGATCCACGGAGTGTGGTTGACACAATTCAGCCGGATCTTCTACTAATATGCAAACAAATTAGTTTTAACTCATTTGTAAATAAACGCCATGTTAAATTGTGATTTATATAGCAGTACTTGAAATCATTTGACTGCGCAAAAAATGAGCTTAGGCTCGTTTAAATATGTATCTACAAAACGTGTCTGCTGATCATAATTATTTTATATGTATGTGTAAACAGGATTTGGCATTAAATAACCTACAATGGTTGATATGACATAAAACCAAACCAAACCAAATCCAACCAAACTAATTTTACTTCTTCCTATCTCACTCACTGGTGTTTCTAAAATCCTTTTAGTCCAGTCATGGACCGGATGCTCCAGCTTGTTCTATATATATATATATATATATATGTGTGTGTGTTTTTTAAACATATGGTTTTTATTTATCAAATACATTTGAGCATTCAGTTATAGCTCTCGACATCAACATCACACATTTTTTAAAGTCAAATTTTGACTTATCAAAAATGTCATCTGAACCGGAAATTGTTGAATACATTTCGCTTAGTTACGCCAATACCTTAACAGGTTCTAGTCACCAATCAAAAAGGCAAGAAAAATATTGTTGATATAATTTTCTTTTTTTTTTTCATTTTTAGATAAGGCATTATTTAATATGTTAAAAAAAAGCTACACATAAATCAATGTCTTGGCTTCTAATTTTTCAAAACGTCTACTTCGACGGTTCTTAAAGAAAATATCCAAGAGTTACCAAAATTCTAATTCCTGACAGTGGTGCTTGGCCATCTAATCACGTGGCGATAAGATAATGAGATAAGACTTGACTGAACGTAAACATGTGCTGAAGAATTCGGCCAACGTGGAATGGGATGGGATGGGATGATGTGGGGCTGAGTCGGAGATGTGAGAAGACTGGAGTAGAACGGACACGAATGCTGACGCCTTCTCTTTCGGATGACAAAGGAACTAAGTAAGCAGTCATATATTGCTCCTCAATTCTCCAGAACTTTTCTCAGTATTCTAGCGAATTTTAGCAATGCTTTGGTCTAGATAGTATCGATTATTCTTCTGATCTCCAGTTTCTCCTAATGTCTTTCCCAGATCTTTGAGAGTCGTGCCAAGAGAACTATTATTATTATTGGCAGAGATCTGTTTTTAGGTTTGGTTTGGTTAGGTTTTATGGCATATCAACCAATGTAGGTTATTTAATGCCAAATCCATTTTTAAACATATAAATAGTTCTATTTCAAACAATTCAGTTTAGTCTAAGTATAGTTTTTGTTTACACACGGTTAAATGTCAAAACAGTTCTATTTCAAACAATTCAGTTTTGGGTAAGTACAGTTTTAATGTCAAAAACAGTTGTATTTCAAACAATTCAGTTTAGCATACAAAAAGTTTAATTTTACGCAATTCAGTTTATCATAAGTATGCAGTTTAATTATCAAAACAGACCTATTTCAAGAAATTTGGTTTAGCATACGGACACAGTTTAGTTCAATTTGACCCACAGATAGGACCTTATCAGGTGTTTCCACCCTGGGCAAAGTGTACCCGGGAACAATGGCAATGAAAGGATACTCCGCCACCCCCAAAGCTCCATCGTTCTTGGAACTTCACCGTCACATTATTTCGTAGTCGCTGAATTCTACAGCCTCGGCCGACTGGGCAAGGTCTTTTTTCAAATATTGAGTAATTTGATGGTTTTGTTTCTTTGTTTCAATGGCATAGCAACCTTTGTGGGTTATTCAATGTCGAATGAAATTAATTGTTGTATGGTGAGTGATACGAGGTGCCTTCAATAAGTTTCCAGACTTTTTTTTGGAGGGGACAGGCATTTAAAATTGTTGTAGACTCTTGAAAATTCACTATGTTATTTCTATACATCTTATAGAGACCAATTTTTTTTTTTTTTCAGCTTCAAATGAACAGCTACAGCAGCAATTGGAATACACCCTACTAAAGCCTGATTGTCACAGCTGGTGAATTTTAAAAATGCAATCTGTACGTGAGGACACTTTAAAAGAACGATATGAAATAAAATTCTGTTTTAAACTTGGTAAAAAATGCCACATAAACGTATGGAAAGCTCCAGACTGCTTTTCGACCATCTTGCATGAATCGAGCATCAGTTTTTGAGTGGTATAAGAGATTCACGGAAGGCAGGGAGTCTGTGAGGGATGTTGAGAGGTGTGAGAGTAGTAAGGAAGTCAGAACACCGGAGTTGATTGGCCAAATAAAGAATTTCATGGATAAGGACCGTCATATGTCTATAGAGACAATAAGTGCACAGTTTAATGTCAGTGTGGGAACTGTACACACAATTATTTGCGAGGAACTGACGATGCGGAACATTTACGTGGAGTTTGTCTCAAGGGTGCTCAGAGAAGATCAGAAAGAAAGACGTTGTCATGACAGAAGAGAGATGGTCGAGCTGATCAATTCAGATCACGCAGTTTTTGATGCTCTGGTGACCTGCGATGAAAGCTGGATCTACTGCTATGATTCAGAGACCAAGAGATCAAGAGACCAAGAGACAGAGTTCCCAGTGGAAGCATGCTGGCTCTCCCAGACCCAAGAAGGCCAGACAGAGAAAAGCCACTTACAAACTTTTGATGATCCCTTTTTTTGATAGCACTGGCATGATCTATATACACTGGGTCACAACTGGACAGACAGTCAACAAGGAATGCTATGTTGAGGTTTTAAGGAAGTTCAGGAAGAGATTCTGTCGGAATATGCCAGCATTCTTCAAATCGGGTTAGTGGCATTTCCACCAGGACAATGCACCAGTCCACAACTCCATCCTAGTTACAGACTATTTGACTGAGATGGGCATCAAGACAGTTTCTCACCCCCCTATAGTGCAGAACTTGTTCCCTGTGACTTTTGCTTATTCCCTAAGCTCAGAGGCTGTCGTTATGAGACAATTGAGGAGATGAAAGAGGCTGTGACGAAGGTGATTGACACGCTCACACAAGAAGACTTCGATGGGGCCTTCCAGAAGTTGTTGGAACGGTACAACAAGTGCATTGCAGCCGGAGGAGATTACTTCGAAGGGGGCTAGAGTCTCATGTGTGTACTATCAATAAAAGTGCCCATACGAAAAAATCTGGAAACTTATTGTGTGCTCCTTGTAAGTTTTGCAATATTTTGATAATCCGTGGGACACAATTCGATTGTACTTTGAAGGGGACGAACCAGCCTGATCTGTTAGATGCCGAACGAATAACAAGAAAAAATTAAATAAATAAAAAGAAGCAATGAATGGCAGAAAATAACCAAAAATGAAAAAAAATGAATGTGTGAATGACTGAAGGAAAGATGGAAGGAATAAAAAAATACGGGAAAAGAAAGAAAGAAAGAAAGAAAGAAAAATCAAAAAAGAAAGAAATAATAAATGAATGACTGATTCAATGAATGAATAAATGAAAAATGTACAAAGAAATGAAATGAAAGAAATGAAAAAATAAAGAGAAATAACTATTGAACGAACGTAAGAAAGAAAGAAAGAAAGAAAGAAAGAAAGAAAGAAAGAAAGAATGAATGAATGAAAAATCAAAAAAGAAAGAAAGAAAGAAATGAATGAATGGAAGAAATAGATAACTATTGAAAGAAAGAAACAAACAAACAAACAACAAACAAATGTATTTTGACAATATAATCACCAACGTACATTTATTTTGAGTGATGCCTATTCCGTCCATTTATCAACAACAGAACCGACGTTATATATTCTTCCTTTCTGTAAGATTTTATAGCGATAGTAATATTGGTAAATATGACTGTAACTGCGAAAAACGAAGAGTTTCCTTTTTTGCTTTTTTTACGTATCTGTATAAATTTTGTACTTACTGTTTTCCTTGTTAAACTTTGATATGGCCGTTGATTATTCGTAAATGAAGAACCTCACTTATTAATTAACTGTTGTTAATTTTCTTATAAGATTAATTGGAAAAAAAAAAAGAAAATATTTATTTATTTATTTGCGGTACGAAAATAGCCATAATTAATTGAAGATGACATTTATTCGTTTTCATCTAGCCATATGAGCAACCAACACATTAAAGATAGAATCCTCTAATGTTTATTGCCATAAGCTAACAATATATTTATATATATATATAAGTCAAATCCTCTCATGTTTATTTCCACACACGAATAACGAAGGCATGGACCGCTATCAATAGGCTACCGGTTATATGGAAGTCAGACCTATCCGATAAAATAAAACGCAATTTTTTCCAAGCAGTGGTCGTGCCCATGCTACTGTATGGGTGCACCATTTGGACACTAACAAAGCGGATAGAGAAAAAACTTGACCGCAACTGCACAAGGATGCTACGAGCTATATTAAGCAAATCCTCGAAGCATCATCCCACAAAACAGCAGGTGTACGGCTACCTACCACCCATCTCAAAAACCATCCAAATTAGACAAACAAGACATGCGGGACACCGCTGGGGAAGTAAGGGCGAACTCATATGTGATGTTTTCCAACGGACCCCTTCAGACGGACGTGCAAGTATTAGACTACCAGATAGAACTTATCTACAACAGCTCTGTACGGACACCGGATAAGGCCTGGAAGACCTACCGGAAGCGATGGATGATAGAGACGGATGGCGAGAGAGAGAGAGAGAGAGAGAGACAGTTTAGGAAATCTGTGCGAACAGGATGACATCATGATGATGGGGACGACATATGGAATGGAAACTCAACAGCAATCTGGATGTGAGGACACTTCAGAAGAACGATATGCAATAAAATTCTGTTTTAAACTTGGAAAAAATGCCATGCGATGAAAGCTGGATCTACTGCTATGATTCAGAGACCAAGAGACAGAGTTCCCAGTGGAAGCATGCTGGCTCTCCCAGACCCAAGAAGGCCAGACAGAGAAAAGCCACTTACAAACTTTTGATGATCCCTTTTTTTTATAGCACTGGCATGATCTACATGCACTGGGTCACCACTGGACAGACAGTCAACAAGGAATGCTATGTTGAGGTTTTAAGGGAGTTCAGGGAGAGATTCTGTCGGAAGAGGCCAGCACTGTTCAAATCGAGTCAGTGGCATTTCCACCAGGACAATGCACCAGTCCACAACTCCATCCTTGTCACAAACTATTTGACCAAGATGGGCATCAAGACAGTTCATCACCGTCCCTATAGTACAGACCATGCTCCCTGTGACTTTTGGTTTTTCCCTAAGCTCAGAGGCTGTCGTTATGAGACAACTGAAGAGATGAAAGAGGCTGTGATGAAGGTCGTTGATATGCTCACACAAGAGGACTTCAATGGGTCCTTCCAGAAGTTGTTGGAACGGTAGAACAAGTGCATTGCAGCTGGAGGAGATTACTTTGAAGGGGACTAGAGTTTCATGTGTGTACTATCAATAAAAGTGCCCATACGAAAAAAGTCTGGAAGCTTATTTAATCATCCTCGTATCACTAACAATTGAATTAAAATATAATTCATTTGTTCATAGACATTAAAAGGATCAAATGGTTGTATTTCAAATAATTCGGTTTAGCATAAATACACAGTTTTAATTTATATTTTAAATAATTCAGTTTAGCATAAGTACGCAGTTTAAATGCCAAGCAGTTCTATTTGAAACTGTAGATCGGACCTTATCAGGTCCTACTACTCCGAGCCAGAGTGAACCTTGGAGCCATGGAACTGAAGGGGTACTCCGCATTCCCCAAAGCTCCAGCACTGCAGTAGCCACGCCATCAGATTGTTTAGTGTCATAGACAGGACACTTGTTGGGGGGGTCGTCTTATCCCTCTGCATTGATGCAGTTGGTGTATTCTACAGCCCCAGACGAATTTGCTGGATAGTTTAGTGTCATAATCAGGATACTGGTCATAAAACCGTTGTTGTACGGTCACATACCTCCCATCTCACAAACCATACAGGTCAGACGAACTAGAATTACGGGGCGCTGATGGAGAATTAAGGACGTTCTCTTCTGAACTCCTACACATGGATATTGGTTAGTGTTAGGGACCAGCATCAGCTCTGTGTACATACAGGAGGCAGTCTAGAGGACCTGCCAGGAATGCTGAATGATAGGAACAGTTTGTCATATCCAGGGCACAAGTTGTAGGGAGGTGCCTTACCTCTCTGCAGAGATGTAGTCGGTGTATTCTACAACCACGGCCGACTGGGCCATTATAACAGATACGTCATCTAATATTGGTTTCTTTGCTTAATGGCATATCAACTCTTAGTAGGTTATTTAATGCCAAAGCCACTCTCCTAGAAGAACAGTAGTGCTACTATTTAACCCATAGCTGGGAGGATAAGGGGGTTCATACCTTTCCCAAGGGTATTTACCCGAAAGTGAACATAATAGCGCGACTGGAGTTCGAACTCGCTTACTACGATTCCGCAGTCCATCGTTTTAACCATTACACTACGAGGACACCCCCGTCATCTAATATGCATACAGGCTGCGAAGGGTTAATAGTCAACATTTCGGATTATTAATTTCACGTATTCACTTCATATTTTTCAGGTTTTGTCTACTGCTGACTGCAGTTTAATGTCGTACTCAGAATATCTCGTTTCTGTTGGACTGAAGGAGGGTCTCACCCTCGTTTCTGTCGGGCTGAGGGAGGGTCTTAACCTCCCTCAGGGGATCCAGTCAGCATCTTCTCAACCTCGCCGACAATACAGTTTAAGTGATTCTCATTGTGGTTAAACCCATTGTTTGATTGATTGATCAATTCTAACGGCATGTCAACCTGTGTAGGATTATTTTAAAGATGTAAATTATAAGTTAAGGAATTGCGATCATTATCCGTCCATATTTACATTTTTGTGCAGTTGCTGCTTAAGACTATTTTTTTCTTTCCTTTTATCTTTTTTAACGGTTAAATCGAACAAATAATTTTCAAATCTATTTGACCAATAAATGGGATATTAACAGGTACTACTATATTGGGTTCGAGTGGACCCGGGAGTAATGGCAAAGAAGGAGAACTCCATATTCGCTAGATATCCAGAACCGTAGCTTCAGCATCAGGTGGAGTTTTTATCATTTCCAGGAAGCCCCTTTGGAAGAGGTGTTCTTACTCCTTTTGGTGGGGGGGGCTTAGTGTATTGTAAATCCTGATGATAAGGGGCAAGTTGATTTGAGTTTCGTCATTGAGTCAACAGGTTAATTTTGAACAAATCCTGGAAGCAATAATTCATAAAATGTATGGCCACTTACCTCCCATCTCACAAACCATCCAAGAAAGACGAACTAGACTTATGGGGCACCGCTGCAGAATTAAGGACGAACTCATAAGCAACGTTCTCTTCTGGACTCCTATACATGGATATGGGTTTGTGTTAGCGACCAGCAAAGACATGCGTCAGCTCTGTGCGGACACAGGGAGCAGTCAAGAGGACCTGTCAGGATCAATGAATGATAGAGACGTTTGCGGGAAAGCTAATGATGATGTTGCTAATCAATGATTTAGTTCACTGTCTAAGCATTTTAAGGATTAAGTCTAAAAACGGTCGTTTCATTGTGTTGTTCAGTTGTTTTCTAAATTGAATTTTTCTTGTACAGGAATTTGGTTTGGTTTTATGGCACATCAACCATCGCAGGTTATTTAATGCCAAATCCGGTTTACATATGTGCATGAGATATATATGATTTGTCAACATATCATCATCATCATCATATCGAGCTGGCAGCACGGATATCCCTGACCCTCTCTCGCCACTCCTCCCTATCGTTCATCGCAGGCAGGTCTTCAGGACAACATCCTGTATCCTCACATAGCTGCTGAATGTACATTCGTGCTGGTCATCCTGCTTTTGCGCGGCCATGTGTGGGGATCCATAAGAGTACATCTCTTATGAGTTCATCTCTGCTTCTCCAGCAATGTCCTGCATGTCTGGTTCGCCTAACTTGAATAGTTTTCGTGATAGGGGGCAGGTGGCCGTACAGTTGGTGTCTTGTGGGGTGCTGCTGCCAGGACTTGTTCAGGATTACACGCAGCATTCTTGTGTAATTGCCATCTAGTTTCTTCTCCAGCCGTTTTGTTAGCGTCCATGTAGTGCATCCATATAGCAGTATCGATGTGACCGCTGCCTGTCAACATAAGTCAAAGTTAAATCGTTCCAAGTATTCCTATGTATCACTAGTAATTCAATTAAACATTACCTATTTATTTATACACAGTTAAATGATCTAACAGTTCAATTTCTAACAATTCAATTTAGCGTAAGCCATTTGTCAAACAGTTCTATTTGACCCATACATTGGACCCTATTAGGTGCTACCACTCCGGGTCGGAGTAGACCTGGAAGCAATGGTAATGAAGCGGTACTTTGCATTCCCTAAAGTTCCAACATTTCTAGAGCTTCACCATCAGATTGTTTAATGTCATATCTAGGTCTTTCGTTGGGGGATCATACTCCTCTGAAGAGATGCGTGTGGTCTATTCAACAGCCGCAGTCGACGGGACTATACAGGGTGGAACGATGAAATTGTCGTCCTAAAGAAAACAACACTACAGCTTTATTTTAAAACTTTTATTAAAAAAATCAATTCAGCTAACTTGGTTATGTAATAGAGCTGACATCTACAGGGTGGAACGATAAAATTGTCGTCCTAAAGAAAACAACACTACAGCTTTATTTTTAAACTTTAAATGAAAAAATAAATTCAGCTAACTTGATTTGTAGTAGAGCTGACATCTACAGGGTGGAACGATGAAATTGTTGTCCTAAAGAAAACAACACTACAGCTTTATTTTAAAACTTTCATTGAAAAAAACAATTCAGCTAACTTGGTTATGTAATAGAGCTGACATCTACAGGGTGGAACGATGAAATTGTTGTCCTAAAGAAAACAACACTACAGCTTTATTTTAAAACTTTCATTGAAAAAATCAATTCAGCTAACTTGGTTATGTAATAGAGCTGACATCTACAGGGTGGAACGATGAAATTGTTGTCCTAAAGAAAACAACACTACAGCTTTATTTTAAAACTTTTATTGAAAAAATCAATTCAGCTAACTTGGTTATGTAATAGAGCTGACATCTACAGGGTGGAACGATGAAATTGTCGTCCTAAAGAAAACAACACTACAGCTTTATTTTAAAACTTTCATTGAAAAAATCAATTCAGCTAACTTGGTTATGTAATAGAGCTGACATCTACAGGGTGGAACGATGAAATTGTCGTCCTAAAGAAAACAACACTACAGCTTTATTTTAAAACTTTTATTGAAAAAATCAATTCAGCTAACTTGGCTATGTAATAGAGCTGACATCTACAGGGTGGAACGATGAAATTGTTGTCCTAAAGAAAACAACACTACAGCTTTATTTTAAAACTTACATTGAAAAAATCAATTCAGGTAACTTGACATCTATTCAATGTAGCCGCCTTCAGCCTCAATCACCGCCTCGATACAGATCCGGAACTGGGAGCATGCCTTTTCCACAAGGGCCGGCGGGATCTCAGCGAATACTCGGCGGATGGCGGTGATCAGGCTGGCTTTGGTGTTGTGAGAGGTCATGTTGGTGATGTTCTCGACGTATGACCAAACGAAGTAGTCTAGCAAGTTCAGGTCAGGGGAGGAGGGGGGCAGTGAGAGAAGGGTACAAAGTCGTAGCACTCTTTCTGAAGTCAAGCCCGAGTCTCTTTGGACTTGTGGACTGGCGCTGAGTCCTGCTGCCACACCCAGGTCTGCCACCGGCCACCTGATTGCACCAGGGGATCACCACACTCTTCAGCACATCCAGGTACACTTTGGTGTTGACTTTCAAGCCGACTTCGAAGATGTGAGGTGGCATAATGTGGCCCTCACTTGAAACCACACCAAAGACCATAACCGTAGCCGGAAACTTTGTTTTCGTCACCATGGGCACGTCCCTGTTATTCGTTGCAATCCAGATTTGCATTTTGAGGGTGCTGTCAATGGTCCTGTTGTCATAACTTGGATCGGTAGAGAGCATGAGTTGTACAGCGGCGCATCTCCGATCTCGCTCGTTGAACATGGTGTCACTTTCAGACATGATTGAAGGCTCCTATCGCTCTTGGGATTTGTATACAACTGGCCAACTAGTAGATGGTCTATTAGATTAAACCGGTTTTCATTATAACGGAAATGGAATCATGTCGTCTTTTCTAGGGCGACAATTTTATCATTCCATCCAGTATACTGGAGTAAATTGAGAAATTGTCTTCTTGATTCGGATTGAACTACCAATTACTTTCTTGAAATAGTCTGCATAATGTTTCCATGTAAATTTGATTGAATTTTCAAAGAAAACGAACGCTGTCTGTTGCGTTTAAAAGGTTGCATATCTTCGTTTCGATCTTTGTCTGGAAAACGAAGAATGGCAAATCAACTGATTTGCATACTAAAAAAAGTGTTCATTTTGGTGGAAAAAAATAAATAAATAAATAAATAAAAATAAGTTTAAGAAGCTGCAATTTTTGTAACTGTATTTTTGAATTTATTGACCAATCAGCACATTCACGCCCGTTTTAAGATTACTTCGATACTTTACAGACGACACTATTTGATTTGCCGCGAAAATTTTGAAGAGTCAAAACCTCAAATATTTTTTTAATCTTTTCCCTTGTAGATTGCTTTAAAATATATTTCTGAATCAATTCAAACCATAGATAAATCATCAACGCTTTTTAAATCTAATTTCGAGCTTACCTCAATCTTATAAATAAGCAAAGAAATAGATATTTTTAGTATGAAATTATAAACCGGTCCATTGGCCTAGCGGTCAGAGAGTTCGCCAATGACCCGGAAGACCGAGGTTCAATCTCCGGTCGAGTCATACCAAAAACACAGAAAATGGTTCTTGATGCCTCCTTGCTTAATTATCTGCATTATTATAAAGGATAAAGTAGAGTAATCATGAGAAAGGAATAGCACCCTTTCATACACCTAGGTGTAGTAGCTATTGAAAAGGGAACCTTCGGGTCACCCTCGACCAACATTACTTACTTATGGAATTATTCCGAATCTACTCAAATACCTTTCGGTTTATTTCGTTTGAGTGAAAATCTATATTCTCTTCTTTCATGAATGCATCTAATTTCAACATCGTTTAATTATCTTAAATTGAACGAATATGTTATTGATTACGTAGATCTATCAATACTGCTATTACAGCCTTCCTATACAGATAAAAAAATTTCAGCAGCAGTCACATATATCTACTATCTTAAATAATGACACACTCACGATATATATTCATTTACATTGACACTAAACAAAACTACTATATTGCAAGCATGAATCTTCACTTTCGCTTTTAAAATATTTGAACTCTGACTAATATTATCTCTTCTTACTTGAAAAAACTTGGTAATATCTATTTTTAACTGACATTTCACCCAAATAAAAGAAATAAAGGTTTATCGATTTGTAGATCGGTGTTTTATTTAATCACTTACACCTCTCTCCGCTACACGAAGTGTTGAATAAAACCATAAGAATAAATATTATCATTATATACTCATAAAAATGGGAGAAAGAATATATATATATATATATATATAGAGAGAGAGAGAGAGAGAGAGAGAAAGAGAAGTGTTGTGTAGCCTTAATGATATCAATAACAACAATAATAAATACAAAAACAGGCGGTAGGAACGGTTTTATTTCTTTCTACCTTCAGTTCTTGGTGACACAAAGAGAGAGATACAAATCATAGAATCCTATGCTAACCACACTATACTGACCCCAGTCCCCTCGTACAGCCCATCTAGGTGTCTAAGGTCTCAACTCACCTCTACCGGTCGAGACCCAAACTTATCTGCTTTGATCAGAGCCAAAAAACCCAAACGCACACTTTAACAGTCGAACCTCAGCTATCTGTCTTTTCAAAATACTCAAATTCTCAGGACCATCTCTTCCGGATATGACGTCAACGAACCACTCAATTCACTCCAACAGCCGTCCAGCCCATTTCCTGTTTGGGGGTTTATTATAACAGATGAGATTGTCATATCCTTTCCGCTTGGGCGTAAGACTGCACCACCTGACTATCGCACCTGAATAAACAGACACCGAATAGTTCAAAGCCTGACCAAACTGTTATGGTACCTACCTTACGGACTATAATGAACTCTTCCTATTACTATGAATACCGGGAGAATATTCATCTCGGTGTTAAGTGTTATGGTACCTACCTTATGGACTAAAACGAATTCTTCCTATTACTATGAATACCAAGAGAATATTCATCTCGGTGCTCCAGCCTAACACTTTGGCAGTCAGACTGACGTTCAGCACTCTTTTACCTATGCTGTATTTCTTCCGGAACTTTTACTAGTCCACAACTCAAACTAAACAATAAATTAACGAAAAGGGATTAATATAAAAAAAACCACTACCTTAATTATATAACACGATAAAAAATAAAGAAAAAATAATGGTTGGTTTGTTGGGTTTTATGGCATATCAACCTTTGTAGGTTATTTAACGCCAAATCCATTTTTATCTAAATAATCTGTTCTATTTAAAACAATTCAGTTTTGCAGTACACAGTTTAATTGTCAAAAACATTTCTATTTCAAACTATTCAAGCAGTTATATGTAACAATTCAGTTAAGTGTAAATACAGTTTTAATGTCGAAAAACAGTTCTATTTCAAATAATTCAGTTAAGCATAAGCACGCAGTTTAAATGTAAGTACGGTTTAATTGTCAAAAACATTTCTATTTCAAGCTATTCAGTTTAATCAAACAATTCATTTTAGCATAAGTATGCAGTTTGTTCTATTTAACCCATAGATAGGGCCCTATCAGGTGCTACCACTCCGGGCCAGAGTGGACCTGGGAGCAATGGAAATGAAGGGGTACTCCGCATTCCCCCAAGCTCCAGCATAGCTGGAACCTCACTATCAGATTGTTTAGTGTCATATCAGGACACTCGTTGCGCGGGGGGTCTTACCCCTCTGCAGAGGTGCAGTCAGTGTATTCTACAGCCCCAGTCGACTGGACAAAAGAAAAAAATAAATAACAAAAGGTATATGAATGAATATATATATATTATATAATATATATATATATATATGGAGAAATGGTAGATTTGGGTAAATCTGACAAGATGATAAAAAATAAGTCGAAAAGTAAACCAACACTAACAACGGATCTAATGATATTTCCTTCTTTATTGACAGAAGAACTTCCTCAGAATGAAAATGAGTTTTTCGTAAGTTCAGCAATTGAGGAAATAGATAAAAAAAAGATTAGAATATAAAAGGAGAGAGAAAGGTCTAAAGAAAAGAAACAGAAAAGCAAAAAAAAGGGAAAGAAATAGATATTGGTCAGAGTGATGGTGGCAGGGTTATTAGTTTTGACTGTAACCATCTGGGCAGATAGCCATGGCCAATATTGGTATATTCACTTTTCCACTTATTCTTATCAAACACACGCATATATATATATAATATATATAAACCCAACCCCTTATCAGGAACAGGCCGATTTTAAGTGGAGTTTAATAGGTTTTCCTTCTTCTAGTTTGGTTGCTACAGCACGGTTAAAGAACAGAGTCTACCCGACAATTTTCTCATTGCTGGAGGAAAAATAATTGGATTCATACCTTTCCCTGGAGCATTAGTACTTCGTAAAATACAAACAGTTTCATCCAGGATTTGAACTCGCATCACAGTGTCTCTATTTCCTAAGATTATCACCATTATATCACGAATGGCTATATATATATATATATATATATAAGTAAATAATGGAGTAAAATCCAACAACATAGAGAAAAAATTGATAACAAGGTAATCCAAGTAGAAGGAGAGATTTATTGAGAAGCTAAGTCGAGACAATAGCGTTTCGGTTCTATTGAACCATCATCAGGGCAGTGAGGAATGATATCTAGTTGTAACACTATGTAGGTGATCCGCCAAGCAGACGATCCCTTTGTCTGTTTTGGCGCGAAACCAAACAAAGGCCTGAGCACGCGATCTCGACGTGACCGGAAGTGGGAAAGGGAACGCGAGAGAGGAGTTGGGACAGGAACTCGGAGAGGGCAGTTGGCGAAGGGTGACGCAAGTGGCCAGTCGACACTGGACAGCAGAAGTGACCAGTCGGCATGAGAGAGGGTCGAGTAGCAGAAGACAGGTCAAGATGAGGCAGCACTCCTCGTAGGTTGTAGAATTTTCGCTAGAAATCCACGATAGCGTTAGTCTACATATGCACAAAGGGAATGCAATGTTACATAACTGCTCTTCCTGCAATTTGAGTTAACTCAAATATATTGCTCGTTTGTTCTTTTTCTCCCACTCCCTTGATTGTATTTCTTGTAGCTATGAAGAAATGTGCGATGCCCCTATCGGAACCACTAGTTGATCACCGGCCAAGAAGATCTAAATGGTTCGAAGAAGTTGACGTATTCGGGGGGGGGGGCGAGGGGGTATTGTCACATAGTGATGTTAAATCAACGGTGGATATTTAAAAAATTATACCAAAGATCTAGGGAAAACCTATAAATAATCATGAAACTAGCATTTATCTTTAAAATTTTCGTGTGATTTTAGAGAAATATTATTTAGAATTCATATGTTTTATTTGAACATCGAGAAAAATTTCGAATCAAAAGAAGGAAGAAAAAAGAAGAAGATACTGAAAAAGAAAAAGAGAAAAGAAAGAAAAAGAAAAAAGGCAAAAGGAAGGAAGAGGGAAGAGGAAAACGAAAGAAAGTAGAGAAAAGAGGATAGAAGAAAAGCAGGTGGGGAAAAAGAAAGAAGTGGGGGGGAGGATAAAACGAGTGAAACAAACATGAAAAGCAGTGAAACAAAGTTCTGTGACTGATAGAAATAAAATAAAATAAATAAAATTGAAATAAGATAAATTGATGTTATAAAAAAGAATTAAAAAGTTAGAATGGTAATTTTTTTAAACATCCATTGTTGATTTAACATCACTAGATATTATCCCTCACAGTCCTGATGATGATTCAATAGAACCAAAAACTATAGTGTCGGCTTTGTTTCTCAATAAATCACTCCTTCTAAGCTTGGATTACCTTGTTATCATCTCTCTCCCTCTCTCTCTCTCTCTCTTCTCTCTCTCTCTCTCTCTCTCTCTCTCTCTATGTATATATATATTGGTTTAGTTGTGTTTAATTCCACATTTATGTTTGTGATATATATATATATATGTGTGTGTGTTTGTGATATATATATATATATATATATATATATATTTGTGATATGTATATATATATATATATCACAAACATAAATGTGGAATTATACACAATTAAACCAATCAAGAGTAAATGTTCATGAATATACTTGCATGTTCACATTCTCTCTCTCTCTCTCTCTCTCTCTCTCTCTCTCTCTCTCTCTCTCTCTCTCTCTCTCTCACACACACACACTCACACACACACAAAGTTGTGTTGTCAGGTTGAAGTAGACTTGACCGGGTTTCGATCCCAGCTGAAGGCATCTCGCGTGTCTAGCCCTACTTATGGATTGTGATACAATGAAACAGTCTATCAGTGGATGACAATATATATGCTCCTCAACCCCGGGGTGGATTGAGCACTCTCGCGAAGGAATTACTGGTAGCACTCGTGCAATGCAAACCTCTACTAATGAACTGAGCACGTCGACCTCCAATAGCGTAAAATGTAAACAAACGGAAAATTTGATACATATAAGTTAAATTCCTTCGCTTACGTTGAGGCAGCTGATGGCTGTGAGGTTGTGTTATCAGGCTGACGGGTTTTGATCATAGCGGAAGGCATCTTGCGTGTCTAGCCACACTGATGAGTTATGATACAACGAAACAATCTGTGGGTGACAACATGTATATATATATATGTATAGAGAACTTCCGAGATCAGAGCTCTTCACGGACAATTAACTTCAACGGGACATTCGCAGACACAAATCCTGGAATTAAAAAGATCACGGCCAATCAAAACAACATTTACTATAAAAACAACAACCATTATTAACTTTATCATTCAAAATCTCCTGAAGAAAGCCTAACAATCCCAAACACGTGCAGAGCACAAATATATTAAACAATAAAAACATAAATACTATACGTGAAATTGCGGACCAATTGATTTTAAACTGTTGAATTTTCTCTCGTTGGATCAACAACGACAACAACAATATATATATATATATATATATAAGAATGAAAGAAACAAACAAACAAAAATGAATATGTATATTTATATAGTGACTTCAATACAGAGTCTAAATTTACCAAAAACATTTTGAAAAAAATTTAGTTTGCTTTTTCCAATATATACATATATATTGTCATCCACAGTTCAATCAGAACTCTTTAGTGTGACTAGATAGGCTAGATTCCCGAAGCTGGTATCGAAACCTGTCTGACTGAAACGCCAATCCAAGATTCTTCAACTCAGCCACGAGGAAACCAGCGCAAGCGATACCGGCTCATTGGCCTAGTGGGTAGAATGTTCGCCAATGATCCGGGAGACCTGGGTTCAATCACATGTCACGTCATACTAACGACTTTTAAAATGTTACTTGGTACCACATTGCTTAACACTCTGCGATATAAGGTATGTATCAAGGGTAAAGTGGAGCAATGCAGGGAAAGGAGTAGTGCCCTCCCCTATACCTTGGTGTAGTTGCTATTGAAAAGGGAGCCTTCTGGTCGTCCTCGACTACGGTCGCTAACTTTACAATATATATATATATATATATATATATATATATCAGGGAAAATGAAAATGAATTCGACAGTATGTATCCAAAGGTATTTATTGGATGCAGATATTTATTGTTGAATCATTTGCCACTTTAAACATTTCGGTTTTAATATTAAACTATCATCAGATCTATTACGTTACCCTGATCATGGTTTGATATAACAACCGAAACGTTATCATTGGTGCGTAATTCTATTATAGATAATACAATCCTCTGAATAAGGCTGGCCTTGTGCCACTTCTAGGCTCTACTTAGTAAAGGATAAATATGTCTTTCATGAATTAGACTGTGTTTGCCCTTAGACGACACACACAGCTGGAGCGGAAAACGAACAGATACTACCCTCTTTTCCTCAAGCGGAAGGACAAGTCAAGGATATTTGATTAATGAAGTACTCCAGTATTTTTTCCCTCTTCTTTCTAAAAATGGTTCTGATCTGTTTCTCTTTGGACAAAATCAGAAAATCAACCAGATGTCAGTGAATAAACCTTTGATTAAATGACTTTTAGCGTCGCTGCCATCCTCTCCGCCTCTTCGCTTTCCCGCCTCTTCGCTTTCCCGCCTCTTCGATGGTATTATCTCCCGTTCCTGCTGGTGATGGCTGTGAAATCTATCGACACCATTCATACCATTGTATTTGCTGCTCCCAGTGATGGAGACGCTAGAGAAAGATGAAAGCGGTTAACTGCATATTGACATAAAGAAAAAAGAAAAAGAAAAAAAGAAATAGAAAAAAAGAAACAGAAACAAACAGAAGAGAAAAAGAAAAGGAAGTTAGAGAGGAGGAGGTTATCACTGATTGTAAAGAAAACGTGCGGAAAGAGCGAAGGGTGTAATAATAAGAAAGAAAGAAAG
>OY757924.1:13532136-13567136 GCA_963585895.1 Sepioteuthis lessoniana
ACACACACACACACGCACACACATATATATATATTTATATATATATTGGTTTACTTAATTTTTTTTAGAATTCTTTTACTTCAAGACGTTAATTGTACCTGAAGTCAGTAAGCTGTCACCCATTACATTACTGACCACGTCCAACATTTCTTAACTTCGGACCGTGATTAGTTAATAGGAATGGCTTTATATAGTTTGCTTTGTTCGTCCACTATCTCTGTTCAAATCCAGATTAAATTTGCTTTAGAAAAACGGAATAATTGCCGCAACATAATCTTCCTTCTCGTTATTAATCAAATATGGAGTTTGCTAGTAAAATCTACGTTAAACCATGGGTCATATGTTCTTTCTTTTCATATTTCTATTTCGTTGTTCTCCTACTCTGTCATTTTGTCTGTCTGTCTCTGTGTCTCTCTCTTTCTCATATAATTATTTATGTGTGTGCGCGTATATTTAGACATGTGCGTATATATGTGTATATGAGTGAGTTTGTATGTTCGTTTAGACATATATTTGTGTGCGTGTATAAGTGTGTGTGTTTGTCTGTCCTCCACTGTGTTCGTATATAAGTGCATGTGTGCGTGTGTGAGTGTTTGTCTGTCCTCCACTGTGTTCGTATATAAGTGCATGTGTGTGTGTGTGTGTGTTTGTGTGTGTTTGTCTGTCCTCCACCGTGTTCGTATATAAGTTCATGTGTGCGTGTGTGTGTGTTTGTCTGTCCTCCACTGTGTTCGTATATAAGTTCATGTGTGCGTGTGTGTGTGTGTGTTTGTCTGTCCTCCACTGTGTTCGTATATAAGTGCATGTGTGTGTGTGTGTGTTTGTCTGTCCTCCACTGTGTTCGTATATAAGTGCATGTGCGCGTATGTGTGTGTTTGTCTGTCTTCCACTGTGTTCGTATATAAGTGCATGTGTGCGTGTGTGTGTGTGTTTGTCTGTCCTCCACTGTGTTCATATATAAGTTCATGTGTGCGTGTGTGTGTGTGTTTGTCTGTCCTCAACTGTGTACGTATATAAGTGCACGTGTGCGTGTGTGTGTGTGTGTTTGTCTGTCCTCCACTGTGTTTGTATATAAGTGGATGTGTGCGTGTGTGCGTGTTTGTCCTCCACTGTGTTCGTATATAAGTTCATGTGTGCGTGTGTGTGTGTTTGTCTGTCCTCCACTGTGTTCGTATATAAGTTCATGTGTGCGTGTGTGTGTGTGTTTGTCTGTCCTCCACTGTGTTCGTATATAAGTGCATGTGTGCGTGTGTGTGTGTGTTTGTCTGTCCTCCACTGTGTTCGTATATAAGTGCATGTGTGTGTGTGTTTGTCTGTCCTCCACTGTGTTCGTATATAAGTTCATGTGTGCGTGTGTGTGTGTTTGTCTGTCCTCCACTGTGTTCGTATATAAGTTCATGTGTGCGTGTGTGTGTGTGTTTGTCTGTCCTCCACTGTGTTCGTATATAAGTTCATGTGTGCGTGTGTGTGTGTTTGTCTGTCCTCCACTGTGTTCGTATATAAGTTCATGTGTGCGTGTGTGTGTGTGTTTGTCTGTCCTCCACTGTGTTCGTATATAAGTGCATGTGTGAGTGTGTGTGTTTTTGTCTGTCCTCCACTGTGTTCGTATATAAGTGCATGTGTGAGTGTGTGTGTGTTTGCCTGTCCTCCACTGTGTTCCTACATAAGTGCATATGTGTGTGTGTGTGTTTGTCTGTCCGCCACTGTGTTCGTATATAAGTGCATGTGTGTGTGTGTGTTTGTCTGTCCTCCACTGTGTTCGTATATTAGTGCATATGTGCGTGTGTGTGTGTTTGTCTGTCCTCCACTGTGTTCGTATATAAGTGCATGTGTGTGTGTGTGTGTGTGTGTTTGTCTGTCCTCCACTGTGTTTGTATATAAGTGCATGTGTGCGTGTGTGTGTGTGTTTGTCTGTCCTCCACTGTGTTCGTATATAAGTGCATGTGTGCGTGTGTGTGTGTTTGTCTGTCCTCCACTGTGTTTGTATATAAGTGCATGTGCGTGTGTGTGTGTGTTTGTCTGTCCTCCACTGTGTTCGTATATAAGTGCATGTGTGTGTGTGTGTGTGTGTGTTTGTCTGTCCTCCACTGTGTTTGTATATAAGTGCATGTGTGCGTGTGTGTGTGTGTTTGTCTGTCCTCCACTGTGTTCATATATAAGTGCATATGTGTGTGTGTGTGTGTGTGTGTGCTCATGAGGGCGCACGGCCTATTTCCAGATCCAGGAAAATATCTGATGTGTGTTTAGATTTCTTCAGAGTCTGTCCCGTTCCTTCCGCTCCGATCTTCTAGTTAATTTAACGGTTGCAGAATTTAAAATCGACCTGAACGTTGGGATAAAAAAAGCAACAAAAAATAAAAGAAAAATGACCGCAACACTTGTCAAAAATCAATAATACATAAAAAGAAATTATTTCGTTGTATGATTAATTCATCTTAACGGCATATCAGCCCGTAGAGGGATATTTTATGTCTTGAGGTAAGGGAATCGCGTTCATTGGTCATTCTTATTTATATTTTGTTTGTAGTTTGTTTTGTTTTTTAAGAATTTTTGATTACAGTTGTGAGGTTCATTTAATAAATGAGGTGAAATATTGCGGAAGAAATTGGTAATGGAAATATTGTTTCCTGTTGCACCATTTTAAAGGAAATCAATTGCGTCGGTTTCTTTCATATCCCAGAAGACAGTTAGCATGACCTTCTTTACTGATCACTGCTTCCAGAACTTTTTCTTTACCGGAGAGTCAGTGTATATCCACTCCATAGACTGTCTTTTTGAATCGGGCACGTAGTGGCAAACCCATTTTTAGCCCATTTGTAAACATTTTTTGTCTAAAACTTGCTTCTCCGTACACATCAAACATTCTTCTGTAAATTTCACATGATTTGTACTTTTCAGCCGCCAAATATTTTAAGGCAGACATCTATTCAAGCTGGGAGCGATCAGTTTGATTGGCTGCCATTTTGAATAGTTTCAAAACAAATACTTTTGAGAGATTAAAATGCCATCAACCAACCCCAAACAATACAGTTTACAATGTCAGAAAATAATTCTGAATGTTTTTTTTTTGGTGGGGGTATAAAACTATATTTCCCTAATTTATTGAGTGACACACTTATATGATATCAAGTATTCCTATCTAATACAAATAATGCCGATTACCCCTTCACTGCCATTGCTCCCAGGTCCACTCTGGCCCGGAGTGAAAGCACCAGATAGGCTCCTATCTTTTGAACTAAACAGTGCACTTATGCTAAACTTAATTGTTTGAAATAGAACTGTTTATATGTATAAAAATGGATTTAGCTTTGAATAACCTACAGTGGTTGTTATGCCACCAAACCAAAAATCCAGTAGATTAAATAAAAGGTTCGATTCGAAGTTCCGTGTAGACTCCAGAGTTCCTCATGAAACACCTGAAGAAGGTCGACGAACGTATCGTCCGAAACGTTGTGAATATAACAAAGATGAAGGCGATAGTCCGAATACTCTAAAAGTTAAAAATCATCAAGTTTAATCTCAACAATTTTGATAAATTATAAGCGATTATTTATTAGCAAAATCTACCAAATTCTGTAAACAAAATGAAATCTTTTTCTTACGGATATCTAAAATTGTCATTGATCATTCATTGCCATATATGTTGAAATTAAATGAATGAAAAAAAAAAGGTCTGATGAAACGCGTTAGACATTGCCAAAAGGGTATATTGTCCACAGATTATTGCAACGTGAAAATACACTATTAATAAAACAAAAAATTATATATATGATTAAAAACAAAACAACTTAAATTACCTTAGTTTCGTTTAAAATCCTCTTCGGCTTTGTCAATGGCGGCTGCGTTAGCAAGGATATAATCAAAAAAGACTTTACAGCGCCGAAAGATCGTTTCGAAAGTGCTAGTATTAAAAATTCAAAAACGAGACGGTGGTTTGGATTGGTTGTTCTTTCTAATGGCATATCAAACCGATTATAAAAAAAAGCATTAGGTCGCAATATATATATATATATATATATATATATATATGTGTGTGTGTGTGTGTGTATGTGTGTATGTGTTTGTTTGTTTTGATAGATTGGTTGATAGATATAAATATTTTGTGGAACGAACAAAATGTTTATGTGGCTTTAAGTAGAACATACATTTTAGATCGATCGCAGATCGTCAATGACCTGGGAGACTGGGTTCAATCCCAGGTCGGGTCATACCAAAGACTAAAAATGGTACTTGATACCACCTTGCTTAACACTCAGCATTATGAGGTACGTATCAAGGGTAAAGTGGAGCAACCCAGAAAATAGAGTAGCGCCCTCCTCTACACCTCGATGTAGTACCTATTGAATAGGGAGCCCCCATGCCCGTCTCGACTAAGGTGGCCAACTTTACTTACTTAATATATATATATATTGGTTTGGTATATATATATATTTGTAGGTTATTAATGCCAAAACCATTTTTATACATATAAACAGTTCTATTTCAAACAATTCAGTTTGGCGTAAGTACATAGTTTCAATGTCAAAAAACAGTTCTATTTCAAACAATTCAGTTTAGCATTAGTACACCGTTCAATGTCAAAAAACAGTTCACTTTCAAACAATTCAGTTAAGAATAAGTTCACGGTTTAATTCTATAAGAGCTATAAATAGAACTCAATCAGGTGCCATCAATCTGGGCCAGAGTGGACCTGGGAACGATAGCAATGAAGGGGTACTCCGCATTCCCCAAAGTTCCAGCATTACTGGAACCTAACCATTAGATTGTTTAATGTCATAATCAGGGCACTCGTTGGGAGGAGGGCTTACCTCTCTGCAGAGAAGCAGTCAGTGTATTCTACAGCCCTAGCCACGGGGAATATATATATATATATATATATATATATATATATATATATATATAGTGTGTGTGTGTGTGTGTGTGTGTGTGTGTGTGTGTGTGTGGAAATTCAGAATTGCTATTTTACTTTAAAACTAAATAACGATAGAACATTAAAAAAATCAATGGATGACAACAGACTTGTAGAACGACATTCCCGGTCAAATGATCATGATTTTGGTTGGTTGGTTGGTTGAGTTTTATAGCATATTAGAGTAGGTTACGGCCACCTGCCCCCTATCACGAAAACTATTCAAGTTAGACGAACCAGACATGCAGGACACTGCTGGAGAAGCAGAGATGAACTCATAAGAGATGTACTCTTATGGATCCCCACACATGGCCGCGCAAAAGCAGGACGACCAGCTCGAACGTACATTCAGCAGCTATGTGAGGATACAGGCTGTTGTCCTGAAGACCTACCTAGGGCGATGAACAATAGGGAGGAGTGGCGAGAGAGGGTCAGGGATATCCGTGCTACCAGTGCGATATGATGATGATGATGATTAAAGGCCAAATCCATTTTTATTTATATAAACAGTTCTATTTCAAACCAATCAGTTTAGCATAAGTACACAGTTTAGTTCTATTTGACCCATAGAAAGGACCCTATTAGGTGCTACCACTCCGGACCAGGGAGCGATGTTAATGAAGGAGTACTCCACATTCCCCAAAGCTCCAGCATTACTTGAGCCTTACCATCAGATTGCTTATTGTCGTATCCAGAACACTCGTTAGGGGTGAGAGAGTCTTACTCGTTTGCAGAGGTGCAGTCGGTGTATTCTGCAGCCCCAGCCGACTGGGCCAGGTTATGATTTTGACAGCATTGCAAAGTTTACTATCATAAAAGAACTTAAAGAATACAAACATAAAACTAGTAATAAAACAGCCCAGTTGACTGGGGGTGCAGAATACGCTGTCCGTACCTCTGCAGAGGGGTAAGACACCCACCACCAACACAAACGTGTATCCTTGATGTGACATTAAACTGTATCTGGTGATGAGGTTCCTCTCTTGGAGTATTCGAGATTGTAGAATCCACCTTCGTTGCCATTACTCCCAGGTCAACTCTGACCCGGAATAGTTGTACCTGTTAAAGTCCCATTTATGGGTCGAATAGAACTGTTTAAAAATTCAACTGTGCGCAAACTGTACCATAGAACCAACGTTTTGTGCTGTAAAGAAAGAAGTCCGCAGAAAAAGAAATACTCAAACTCGAAGGTAAGGGAAGAAAATATAGCAGTCATTTATTATTCAGCTATCATCGCTGCAACTCGAAAAGTTCATTTTAGTTGCGTCCTTCTTCTCCCTTCCTCTTGGTGGTGACGGGGTGTGGGTGAGAGCTAGCTGTTTGACACACGCCTGACAGATAGGTCGTAGCAGACTGGGGTAGGACGGATCGGGGCCTCCGGAACCTTTAACGCACCCGTTTTGACAACTGCCTTCAACTCTGCCAAAATCTCGTTACTTGTTTTCTTATAAAGAGATTTTGGAGAACAAATCGAAGATCCTCAAATGTTCGACGTCACTTGTGAAACACGTGATGATACATTTGTGATTATTTTAAAATCACGTCTAACTTTGCAGGTCATTCTGCCCGCACTCGCTAGTCTCGTGACACCTTCACTGATTGACGATAGCGCCCGTCCGTAATATTACAAAACAAATGACTGATTTTAAATTGATTTGTTAGTGCTACTTAGTGGTGCTTGAAACCATTTAACTATGCGCAAATAAAGCGATAAGTTTTAAATAGGAATAATTAAAACCATTCAAGTGTGTGTAAATAAATGATTAACACAAAATAGAATTATTCATGTCAGATAGAAATAATTGAAACCATTTAACTGTGTGCAAAAAATTAATTATTGGTATTTGGCATAATGGTTAGAGTGTTCGCCAATGACCCGGTAGACCTGGGTTCAATCCCAGGTCGAGTCATACCAAAGACTCAAAAAATGGTACTTGATGCTACTTTGCTTAACACTCAGCATTATAAGGTAACGATTAAGGGTAAAGTGGAGCAATCCAGGGAAAGGTGTAGCGTCCTCCCCTACACCTCGGTGTAGTAGCTATTGAAAAGGGAGCTTTCGGGTTACCCTCGACTACAGTTGCCAACTTTACTTACATAGCAATACTTGGAACCATTTAAATTGTGTTAAATAGAATTATTAGTGTTAAATATGAATACTTGAAACCACTTTACTGTGTGCAAACAACTGATTCATTTTAAAAAGAATCATAAATGTTAGATTGCAATAATTGGAACCATTTAACTGTGTGCAATCACTTGCAATACTCGTGTGAAACTGAATTAGCTCTCAGTCATTTAAAGATAAAATTACCTACAAACTATTTACCCACATATTATAACCATTTCATTGAGTACAAAGAAATGGCTAATGTTAAATTTAACTGTCAATGTTAAATAGCAATACTTGAAATCAATTGACTGTGTGCAAACAAATAAGTGCTGGCTTGTTTAAAAATGATACTGATTTGTTTACAAATCATATATGTTTAATATGAATCGGCATAAACGGAATTTGGCGTTAAATAACCTAAAAAGGTTGATATGCCATAAAACCCAAACAGTTATAAAAAAAACTCGGGACAAATAGATAAAACGCTTACAAACGCAGGTGCCATTTAGATTTTATTTGAAACTTAATAACCCAACCTTGAAATTGGCCCAGTCAACTGGGGCTGCAGAATACATCGACTGCATCTCTGGAAAGGCGTAAGACTCCTCCAACGAGTGTCCTAGATATGACACTAAACAATCAAATGCTGAGGCTCCAGTAATGCTGGAGTTTAGGGGAATGCGGAGTGCCCCTTTATTGCCATCGCTCCCAGGTTCCTTTCGGCTTGGAGTGGTAGCACCTGACAAGGTCCTATCTATGTATTTGATAAAACTAAATAGTGAACTGAATTGTTTGAAATAGAGCTGTTTTTATATTTAATTGTGTTTAGATAAATGACTGTTGTTTAAATTGAATTGTTAGTGATATATAGCAATACTTGGAACTATTTAACTTTGTTGACTAAACTGAATAGCTTAAAATAGAACTGTTTTTAACACTTAAAGTGTGCACTTATGCTAAACTGAATTGTTTGAAATAGAACTGATTATTTGTATAAAAATGGATTTGGCATTAGATAACCTAAAATGGTTGATACGCCATAAAACCAAACCAACCAAGCCAAAACTGCTTTGATATAGAATTGGCAGACTTGGGGTCATATGTAAGCACCTTCATAAATAATCTGGGTCAGTCACGGCTAATTTAGAACACACTCCTCCCAAAACTTAATATAGAACTCGCAAATAAAAAACTCGTTTGAAAGGTGCCTTCTCTACAGATATAAAAAAGGTCAGTTGAAGACAGTTGGAAACCAGAATATAATTTTTATTTAACAAATGTAATACTACGCCACCGTTGCATTTTTGTCGTTTCTCTTATGGCCAGTCAACTTTTAAAACTTTTTAAAAATTTCTAAGAAAAAATTATTTCGCACAAAAAACTCGAGGCTAACCTAAGGTCGAAAAAAAAGAAATAACACAGAAGAAATAGTTCTATTTGCCTAATCACTTTAGTAATTTACACACACACACACACACACACACACACACACATATATATATATATATATATATATATATTAGTGTATTATTCGGTCCAGTTAAACCGGGGTCGGGAATAATTCCGTCAGGACAAAAAAATCATTCAAGTATGAACATTTAAATTTTCCTGTTAAGAGCTCAATGTAACAGACATCACAGAGCAATAATTCCTTGATATGAATCAATAACATCAAAAATAACAGGACTTCTTCAGATCTAATGGATAAAATAATTCAGTGTAGACACAGGAAGGAATATATATATATATATATATATATATATATATATATATATATATATATATATATATATATATTCGGTAAAAGACCACGGATTGTTTCCTTTTCAAAATCTTCAAGAGAAGACGTTCGAGTCTTCTTATTATTTTTCTTATGTCTGGATCAAGATGGTGAAGAAAGTGTCCCATACTAGCCCATGTGCTTTCGACCATTTCGCTGGTCATCGTCAGGGGTCGCTGGTCATCGTCAGGTCATCATCAGGGATTGAGTTTTATTAATATTTATTCGGAGTGTTTTTTTTTTGTGTTTTTTGGTTTTTTTAGGAAAAAGTAAAAAGAAAAAGAATCCAAACGGCTGGAGAAAATATCTCTGGATAGGAATTGTTATTATCGCTTAAAAGAAGGGGCAATACAAAACGGTATATGCACAAACCAGAATCTGTCCTGGATAATGGAACGCACAGACTTCTCTGTGATTTTGAGATACAAACGGATCACCTAATTCTGGCCAGAACTACAGATCATCATCATCATCATCATGTCATGCCGCTGGCACGGATATGCCTGACCCTCTCTCGCCACTTCTCCCTATTGTTCATCGCTTTTGGCAGGTCTTCAGGGCCACATCCCGTATCATCACATAGCTGCTGTATGTATGTTCGAGCTGGTCGTCCCGCTTTTGCTCGGCCATATGTAGGGGTCCATAGGAGTAAATCTCGTATGAGTTCGTTCTTGATTTTCGTCCTGCATGTCTGGTTCGTCTAAGTTGGATAGTTTTCGTGATGGGAGGCAAGTGGCCATATTGTTGGTGTCTTGGTGGGTGTTGCCGCCAGGACTTGTTCAATATTGCTCTCAACATTCTTGTGTAATTGCCATCTAGCTTCTTCTTCAGCCGTTTAGTTAGCGTCCAAGTAGTGCATCCATATAGCAGTATCGATACGACCGCTGCCTGGAAGAAACTGCGTTTCATTTTATCGGTCAGGTCTGATTTCCATATGATCGAGAGCCTAGATAGTTAACCCAAAAAAGGGAACCTATCGAATAATGGACTTTACCGTCCCGAGGGACCACAAAGCGAAAATCAAAGGAAACGGAGAGATAAGCACTTATACTCTTCCATAGAATTAAAAAAGTTACGGAACATGAAAGTGACGGTGATACCAATAGTAATCGGTGCGTTTGGAACAATCCACAAAGGTTTGGTAAAGAGACTGGTAGACTTGGAAATCAGAGGATGAGGGGAGACCATCCAGGTTATAACACTGTTAATACCAGCAAGAATACTGAGAAGAGTCCTGAAGACTTAAGGAGACTTGCTGTCACTTTCTGACTCCGATGAAAGACCATCAGCTAACGCTGGTGTGAAAATTTCGCAAAAAGTAATCATAACACCACCTCAATCGCAGCACTACAGACAAAGCATATGTTATTGTAAAGATATAGAAAAGCATTTACTGGTTGCGTAAAACTCGGGGTTTGATTAGGTTTTCCGTATTACCTGATTATTAACGAGCCAGAGGCGAATATCTTTTCCGAATCTTCGAGGGAAGTTTCAAAAGATGTGGGGTGTAAAATTACACGAGTAATTACTTAGATTAATCTATTTTCTACGTTCCATAGCAATAAGGACAAAGGAGATCTAACAGCCTTTCGTATATTTCTGGTGCAGCTGAGTCACTGACAACTGTTATGTTGGTGATTGTCTGGGGGTGAGGTGAGCGAAAACGCAAAAACAAACAAAAGACCACAAATTACCTAAAATGTACGCCGTTCTGTTGTTTTATTGCCTCCAGTCAGTACGTGAAAACGGACTCAATGTAGACTTGTGTAGACCTTTTTCTTACCATTCATTACCAGATATCTTACAAATCAAATATAAGATATATGGATAAACAGGATCTGGCATAAAATAACCCATAAGGGATGATCTGCCATAAAACACAACTAAACCACACCAAACCAAACCAAACCAAACAATGAAATTGAAAAGCGAATTTAAGGAAAATTTGAAATAAAAAATTCCACTCTGACCCGGAGTGGTAACACCTGTTAGAGTCCCATCTATGGGTCAAATCAAACTATTTACTCCTTTACGATACTTGAAACTATTTAATTGCCCAGTTGACTGGGGCCTTAGAATACACCGACAGTTTCCCTGCACAGGGGTAAGACACCCCACCCAAAGGGTGTCTTGGATATGACACTAAACAATCTGATGGTGAGGTTCCAGTAATGCTGGAGCTTTGGGGAATGTGGAGTACCCCTTCATTGCCATTGCTCCCAGGTCCACTCTGACCAGGAATGGAAGCAACTGAGTCCTATCTATGGGTCAAATAGAATTAAACTATGTACTTATGCTAAACTGAATTGCTTGAAATAGGACTGTTTGACATTTAAACTGCGTACTTATACTAAACTGAATTGCTTGAAATAGAACTGTTTTGATATTTAAAATACGTACGTATGTCAAACTGAATTGTTTGAAATCGAATGTACGCTAAACTGAATTGTTTGAAATAGAACTATTTTTTTACACTAAAACTGTACTTACGCTAAACCAAATTGTTTGAAATAGGACTGTTTGACTAAACTGAATAACTTGAAATTGAAGTGTTTTTGACAATTAAACTGTGTACTAATGCTAAACTGAATTGTTTGAAATAGAACTGTTGGTTTGAATAAAAATGGATTTGGCATTGAATAACCTACAAAGGTTGATATGCCGTAAAACCTAAACAAACAAAGAAACAAATCATCAGATGTCACATGCCGGTAAATTTTCCACTACGTCACGGATTCCCCACCTCCACCCAAATATTCTTGAGTAAGCATCTGTCTATCACGTGGAGAAGGCTGACAAATTAACTAAAATTAAAGAAGGTTTTTAAATATTTATGCTGTCGTTATTGCTAGACATGACAAAAATGCAAGAAAGTGGTGGTATCTCGCGTTTTTTTAAACCGCAAAACTGTCCAACAGAGACCTGGCCTTTTTCAAATTATCTCCTAATTGAGTCAAATTAGCGCTAAAATGTTACAAAGTTCCTTTTTTTTAAAATAATTTGGTTTTATCATTGATAGATAGATAGATAGATTCTGACAGACATAGATAGATAGATAGATAGATAGATAGGAATAGGGATAGATAGATAGATAGATAGATACGAACATACTGAGTCTAGCTAGCTAACTAGCTTGATAGACAGATAAATAGATATAAAGATGCAAACATATTGAGATAGATAGATAGATATTTTTTAAAGAAACGTTACAATTTTTTTTGGGGGGGGCAGTTATTCCTGTTTTTGTTTTGTTTTTTATTTTGTTTTGTTTTGTTTTGTTTTTTAGTGAGAGTGATAATTTTTCGAACGTTGATTACTCTAATTTGAAACAAAATACCACCAACAGAAAAAGAATGAGTAAAACTTTCCCGTTTTTTCGTTTCATTTCTCAATCCACACGTTCTGATGAAAGTTTAATGTTTTCATATTTAAAACCGAAACGTGAAACATTGGCAAACAATTCAAACTACTAATAAAAGCAACCGCTGAAGACCTTCTGTTTTTTATTTGTACATTTCTATACGGTTGGGTTTATTTCCAGTTTCCACACACACACACACACACACATATATATATATATATATATAGTGTCGTCCACAAACAGACTGTTTCGTTGTATCACAGCTCTTCAGTGTGGCTAGACACGCAGGATGCTTCAAGCTGGGATTGAAACCTGCCCAACTTTACATTAGACTTAGTATCATACCGCTAAGCTAATATATATATATGTATTTTTTTCAGCCCCGCCTGCACTGAGATTCGATTGATGCACCATGTTTTGATAATGTTAGGGATGCATATATATATGATTTTTCAGCGAATAGTTTGTAGATAACATTTTTTAAACGAGCCAGACCTCATTTGCTAAACGGTTACAAGTATTGCTATCTAACCCTAATAATTCTAAGTAAGTTGTAAGTTGGCCAAACTGAAGGCTTCCTTTTCAATAGTACAACACAGAATTGTAGAGGAGGAAACTACTCTTTTCCTTGGATTGCCCCTATTACCCTTCGTCCTTACCTTATAATATTGAGTGATAAGCAAGGAGGCATCAAGTACCATAATTTCAGTCTTTGGTATGACTCGACTTGGGATTGAACCCTGGTCTCCGGGACCATTGGCGAACACCCAAACCATTATGCCACTAGGCCGGTTAAAATAATTCTTGTCAACATGATCTAAATCGTTACTAGTACTGCTATTTTTGTTTGCACACAGTTGAATGATTTCAAGTATAGTAAATGAGTATATAGTTCTATTAGACCCATAGATGAAATTTAAACAAATGTTACCTCTCCGGATCAGAGTGGACCTGGGAGTAATAGTAATGTAGGTTTACTCTATATTCCCTTAGGCTACAGGAGACGAGGCTCACCATCAAATGCAGTTTAGTGTCAAATCCAAGACATTTGTATAACCGTTCTGCTGAGATACAGTCGGCATATTTTACAACCCTAGCCGATGGGCTATCTATCTATCTATCTATCTATCTATCTATCGAAATCAGTTCATATATATCTCATCTTTTGAGGTGCTCGCGGTGTTAGAAGAAGAAGAAGAAGAAGATATTGATCCATGTATTCGAACGTTACATACTGTCATTACCTTAAATATATTTTGTTTTGGTTTTGTTTGGTTTTATGACATATCAACCATTGTAGGTTATTTAATGCCAAATCAATTTTTATACATATAAGCAGTTCCATTTCCAACAATTCACTTTAGTTTTATTTGACCCATAGATAGGACTCTATCAGATGCTCCCACTCCAGGCCAGGGTGGATCTGGGAGCAATGTCAATAGAGGGGGCACAATCCATTCCCCAAAGCTCCAGCATTACTGGAGCCTCACTATCCGATTGTTTAGTGTCGTATCCAGGACGCTCGTTGGGGGAGTCTAAATGCCTAACAATTCTATTTGACCTATATATAGGACCCTATCAACTCCTACCACTCCTGGCCAGAGCGGATCTGAGAACAATCGCACTGAATGGGTATTCCGCATCACCAAAAGCTCCAGCATTACCGGAGCCTCACCATTGAATTGTTAAGTGTCATATACAGGATACTCGTCGGGGGAATCATACCCCTCTGTAGAGATGCATTCGGTGAATTCTACAGCCCCGACCGACTGGTCCTCAGATATATAACGGATCAGTCTATTTTAACTACAAGAAGAAAAAAATAAAAGTAAAATAACGTATTACCCGTCAAAAAAAAAAACCAAAACAAAAAGAAAAAAACAAGGCAAATATAAAAAGAAAGTGAGATAGAGTGGGCAAAGCGATAATGTCATTCAACGCTTATTGTCAGCTTCAAAAAGAAGATAGATAGATAGATAGATAGATAGATAGATAGATAGATAGATCTGAACAGGGTTTGATAGATAGATAGATAGATAGATCTGAACAGGGTTTGATAGATAGATAGATAGATAGATAGATAGATAGATAGATAGATAGATAGATCTGAACAGGGTTTGATAGATAGATAGATAGATAGATAGATAGATAGATAGATAGATAGATAGATAGATCTGAAAAGGGTTTGATAGATAGATAGATAGATAGATAGATAGATAGATAGATAGATCTGAACAGACTTGGATAGATAGATGGATTGATGGATGGATAGATGGATGGATTGATAGATCTGAACAGGTTAAGATACATTTGAATAGGCTTAGATAGATAGATAGATAGATCTGAAAAGGGTTTGATAGATAGATAGATAGATAGATCTGAACAGGCTTGGATAGATAGATGGATGGGTGGATAGATGGATGGATTGATAGATCTGAACAGGTTGAGATACATTTGAATAGGCTTAGATAGATAGATAGATAGATAGATAGATCTGGGAACAATAGCTATGAAGGAGTACTGCGCATCCACCCAAGCTCCTGCTCTACTGAGGCCTCACCATCAGATTGTTTAGTGTCATATTCAGGACACTCATTGGGGAGTCTTACCTCTCAGCAGAGGTGCAGTCGGTGTATTCTACAGCCCCAGCCGACTGGACAAGACAGTCAGAGAGGTGCAAATTGCAATATATATATATATTTAATTCCGTGGAATTTAGTCTGCGACCTCAGGGTTTCATGAAGTTTTTACAAAGCAAAAATCATCAGGCAACTAACAAAATGAAATTTTGTTAACTGCCTGATGATTGTTGTTTTGTAAAAACTCCATGAAACTCAGGGGTCGCAGACGAAATTCCATGGCATTAAATATATAAATCTATTATATATTTATTTATTATTATTATATAATAGCTCAATCCTAGATATTGAGCACTCTCCATATTATATTGCACTTGGTTCGCCACAAACCCACAAAGTAATTTAGTGACAACAAACACCCCGGCGCCTGTCCTAGAAAATGACTCGCATAAACTCCTATGGAACTTTAACATACAAACGGATCACCTAATCCCGGCCAGAAGACCAGACCTCATAATAATCAACAAAAGAAAGAGAATCTGCAAAATTGTTGACTTTGCTGTCCCGGCGGACCACAGAATAAATCTGAAGGAAAGTGAAAAAAAGGATAAGTACCTCGACCTTGCTAGAGAATTGAAAAAACTATGGAACATGAAAGTAACGATTGTGCCAATTGTGATTGGTGCGTTAGGCACAGTAACTAAAGGATTATTAAAGGGCCTGGAGGACTTGGAAGTTAGCGGACGGGTGGAGACTATCCAAACGACAGCAGAGGACGGCCAGAATACTGAGATGAGTCCTGGAGACTTGAGGAGACTTGCTGTCACTCAAACTCCAGTGAAAAACCATCAGCTAATACTGATGTGAAAAACTCTAGAGGAGTAAAAATGATAATATATATATATATATATATATATATATAACAAGGGTGAGAGGATATACCTAATAATATCAGCATTTTTAATAGATACTTTAAGGGGTGTATCAAAAGAGTTTACGTTTTTTAATCATCTGTCTTGAGAATTAAACACATTTGACAGCTGACATATTGTGTGAAGGAATTGTAAGAAAAACAGCTAGACATTTAAATTAAAAAGAAATAAAAGTATTTATAAAACAATGAGCAAAAAGAAAAAAAATGAGCAAAAAGAAACAAAAATTACAGATCGAATTGTTTTCTAGTTCCTTCTCAACGGTATGTATGTACTTTTTTCTACCATCGAGACATCACCATCTCTTGATAAAAAGGTCGTTAATTCATCCACTGAAGCGACTTGCCTGAAAGTTGTTCAGCGTCTGGTTTTATTTTTTGATCCCTAGGATTTCCGTAAATCGGAATCATCGTCAAGGAATTTCGAAGATCATGTGGCAATTGTTTTGTATTCACCCCCCCCCACCGGTTGCAAAGCACTTTTTGTACCGTTCCAACAACTTCTGGAAGGCTCCATGGAAATCCTCTTGTGTGAGCGTGTCAATGACCTTCGTCACAGCCTCTTTCATCTCCTCAGTTGTCTCATAACGACAGTCTGTGAGCTTAGGGAATAAGCAAAAGTCACAGGTAGCAAGGTCTGGACTAGAGGGAGGCTGAGGAACTGTCTTGATACCTATCTTGGTCAAATAGTCTGTGACAAGGATGGAGTTGTGGACTGGTGCATTGCCCTGGTGGAAACGCCACTAACCCGATTTGAAGAGTGCTGGTCTCTTCCCTAGGAATCTCTCCCTGAACTCCCTTAAAACCTCAACATAGTAACCCTAATCCTAACCCTTTGGCCAATTAACTCTGGTCTATTGACTTCCTTACTCCTCCCACACCTCTCATCGTCCCTCACAGACTTCCTTGAATCTCTTATGCCACTCAAAAACTGATGCTCGATTCATGCAAGATGATCGAAAATCAGTCTGAAGCATTCCATACGTTTCTCTGGCATTTTTTTTTCAAGTTTATAACAGAATTTTATTGCATATAGTTCTAAAGTGTTCTCACGTCCAGATTGCATATTTGAAATTCACCAGCTGTGCCAATTAGGCTTTTGTAGGATGTATTCCAATTGCTGCTGTCGCTGTTGATTTGAACCTGAAATCATAAAAATTAGTCAGTCATCTCATAAGATGTATAGCAATAACATACTGAAATTTTCAAGAGTCTATGACAATTTTAAATGCCTGTACAAAAACGTCTGAAAACTAATTGAAGGTACCACGTACATTCGAGGCTTTTACAAACGGATTCGTTTTTTTTTTTCTTGAATTAAAATACATCCAAATGTCCCATTACGCTACAACTGTACGAGAGGCTACTTCCTCCGCCATTAGCGGAATGTGACACAAGGTCAATTTTTTAGAAGATTATCAACATCATCATTTGAACCAAGAGCTGTAGAATACACCGACTGCACCTCTGCAGAAGTTTAAGACCCCTGCCCAATGAGTCTTCTTGATATAACACTAAACAACCAGTAATGCTAGAGCTTTGGGGAATGCGGAGTACTCCTTCATTGCCATTGCTCCCAGGTCCACTCTGGCCCGGAGTGGGAGCACCTGAGTTCTTTCTGTGGGTCAAATAGAACTAAACTGTGTACTTATGCTAAACTGAATTGTTAGAAATAGAAGTTTTTGACATTAAACTGAATGTTTATGCTAAATTGAAATGTTTGAAATAGAACTGTTTATATGTATAAAAACAGATTTGGCATTTGACGTTTCCGGATTCCAGAATATGACACTAAACAATGCGGAGTACCCCTTCATTGCCATCACTCCCAGGTTCATTCTGGCCCAGAGTTGTAGCACCTGATAGGGTCCCATCTATCGGTCAAATACAAATGTTTGACATTTAAACTGTGTACTTTGATATATACAACTGTTTTATCATTTAACTGTGTGTAAGCAAATGTTTAATTGAATTTTTAGTGTTAAATAGCAATACTTGAAAACATTTTTGTGTGAACAAATGATTAAAAGTAAGTAGAATTATTTGTATAAAATAGAAATAAGTCAAACTTTTTAATTGACTGCAAAAAATGAGTTCGGGTTCGTTTAAAAATGTTATCTACATGTTTAGAAATCATGTAGTTGATATATATGTATAAAAAGTAATGGTTGATATGCCATAAAACCCAACCAAACCAAATCATCTACATTTAATATATATGTATAAAGAGGATATGGCATTAAATAATCTGCAAGGGTTGAAATGTCATAAAACCCAACCAAACCAAATCATACATATTTAATATATATGTATAAAGAGAATTTGGCATTAAATAACCTACAATGGTTGATATGCCATAAAACTCAACCAAACCAAATCATATATATTTGATGTATATGTATAAAAAGGATTTGGCATTAAATAACCTACAACGGTTGATATGCCATAAAACCCAACCCAATCAAATCATATATATTCAATATATATGTATAAAGAGGATTTGGCATTAAATAAACTTCAATAGTTGATATGCCATAAAACCTAACCCAACCAAATCATATATATTTAATATATATGTATAATGAGGATTTGGCATTAAATAATCTGCAAAGGTTGATATGTCATAAAACCCAACAAAACTAAATCCGCTCGTATATGTATAAAGAGGATTTGGCATTAAATAAAATACAATGGTTGATATGCCATAAAACCCAACCAAACCAAATCATATATATTTAATATATATGTATAAAGAGGATTTGGCATTAAATAACCAACAACAGTTGATATGCCATAAAACCTAACCCAACCAAATCATATATATTTAATATATATGTATAATGAGGATTTGGCATTAAATAATCTGCAAAGGTTGATATGTCATAAAACCCAACAAAACTAAATCCGCTCGTATATGTATAAAGAGGATTTGGCATTAAATAAAATACAATGGTTGATATGCCATAAAACCCAACCAAACCAAATCATATATATTTAATATATATGTATAAAGAGGATTTGGCATTAAATAACCAACAACAGTTGATATGCCATAAAACCCAACCAAACCAAATCATATATATTTGATATATATGTATAAAGAGGATTTGGCATTAAATAACCTACAATGGTTGATATGCCATAAAACTCAACCAAACCAAATCATATATATTGGATATGTATGTATAAAGAGGATTTGGCATTAAACAACATACAACGGTTGATATGCCATAAAACCCAACCCAATCAAATCATATATATTTAGTATATATGTATAAAGAGGATTTGGCATTAAATAAACTTCAACAGTTGATATGCCATAAAACCCAACTAAACAAAATCATATATATTTAATATATATGTATAAAGAGGATTTGGCATTAAATAACCAACAACGGTTGATATGCCATAAAACCCAACCAAACCAAATCATATATATTTGATGTATATATATAAAGAGGATTTGGCATTAAATAGCCAACAACGGTTGATTTGCCATAAAACTCAACCAAACCAAATCATATATATTTAATATATATGTATAAAGAGGATTTGGCATTAAATACCCAACAACGGTTGATATGCCATAAAACCCAACCAAAACAAATCATATATATTTAATATATATGTATAAAGAGGATTTGGCATTAAATAATCTGCAAGGGTTGATATGTCATAAAACCCAACCAAACAAAATCCGCTCGTATATGTATAAAGAGGATTTGGCATTAAATAACCAACAAGGGTTGATGTGCCACAAAACTCAACCAAACCAAACCATATATATTTAATATATATGTATAAAAAGGATTTGGCATTAAATAACCAACAACGGTTGATATGCCATAAAACCCAACCAAACCAAATCATATATATTTAATATATATGTATAAAGAGGATATGGCATTAAATAACCTACAATGGTTGATATGCCAGAAAACCCAACCAAACCAAATCATATATATTTGATATATATGTATAAAGAGGATTTGGTATTAAATAATCTGCAAAGGTTTGTATGTCATAAAACCCAACCAAACTAAATCCGCTCGTATATGTATAAAGAGGATTTGGCATTAAATAACCCACAAGGGTTGATGTGCCACAAAACCCAACCATATCAAGCAATCATCATCAAGTGATACTAACAGCACCGATTACCCTGATTCTCTCTCTCTATCCGTCCCTATCATCCATTGCTCCCAGCAGGTCTTCCAAACAGCATCATGTGTCCACACAGAGCTGATGTAAGTAGGTTCTCTCTGGTTGGCCAGAACTAGTTTGTCAATGTATAGGGTTCTCAGAGAAGATTGTCACTTATGAGTTCGTTCTTGCTTCTCCAGCAGTGTCCCACGTGTCTTATTTGTCTAACTCAGATGTTTTTTGAGATGGGAGGTAAGTGGCCATATAGCTATCGTTTTTTAGGGTGATGCTTCCATGATTTGTTCAAGATAGATTACATGCATTCTTGCGTAGTTCCCATCTAGATTTTTCTCTATGAGTTTTATTAGCGTCTATAGGGTGTATCCATACAGTAGTATGGTACATGAGCAATCTCAAACATAATATAATCAAATTGCAGTTTTAAGGGAGAGGGCTGATTGCTAATTATGAGCCCTAGAGTTTATGAAACTAATGGTTATGAGGTAGCCACAAACGAGCGAGTAGACATTTACTGATTTTAAGTTTAAAGTATGTATATTTTGGCAGCATTTCTTCATTGATACATATTTGATTGATCATAATAGACATTTTTTGTCTACATATTTTTTCTTAATCCTTTCGAATAGCCCTATTGATCTTATGATATTCCGCGGATATTGATCGATAAACCTTCCATAATTAGTTATTTCCCAAGTACTTCCTGTCCAACTTTGGGCCATCATCAGGGAAGGATATATTACAAAAGGGATGTAACTTTTTTTTATGTACATTACTATTTTTTAAGAATGAGCGTTTGTACTGTTGCATTGTGTAGCGTTTACTTTTCGAATTTGTTTCTATAAATAGCGTCAGTAGCTAAAGACATTTAAGTACATTAGCACTGGTTTCAAAATTAATTCTATTAAGTTTGGGTTGTATGTTCCTAATATGTAGTGCCTCGAGAATCTGTAGTTTTATTTTAAGTTATATATATCCTCATCATCAATTCGTGCTGACAGCATGGGTTTCCCTGATTCGCTCTCTCTATCTGTCCCTATCAGCCATTGCTCCTGGTAGGTCTACCAAACTACATCCTGTGTCCGCACAGAGCTGATGTAAATAAGTTTTTACTCGTCGGCCAACACTGGCACGTCCATGTGTAGGGATCCATAGAAGAAATAAGTTTTTCCTTCTAGACCAGTTACTATAACAAAGTTAAAGAGTTAGTCTGCCCTACTATTTACCCATAGCCGAGGGGAGAGTTATTGATTCATACCTTTCCCGTGAGTATTTGCCTCGTTCAGGATTTGAAATCGTGTCTCCAGGTTCATATCTAATAATGATGACCGTCACGCGACGAGTGCCTAACAAAAATGGGTAGGACCAAAGGTCAGAGGTCAGAGGTGATGAACTTTTTTAGTAAAAGATTGAAAAGTTCTGTTTTATTCATGGATGGGAACCGAACATGAACTACCATTTCTAGTCAGAGTGGACATAAGCGTAATGGCAATGAAAGGGTACTCCAAATTCCTCAAAGCTGCAAGACTAGAGAATCATCATCAGATGCTGTTTGGTGACGTACCCAGGACACGCTTTCCCAGTCGGCTGGGACTGTAGAATGCACCAACTAATTCTCTGCAGAGGAGTAACCACCCCCTCACCAATAAGTGTCCTAGATATGACGCTAAACAATCTGATACTGAGGTTCCAGTAATGCTGAAGCTTTGGGCAATGCAGAGTACCCCTTTATTGCCATCGCTCCCAGGTCCACTCTGGCCCGGAGTGGTAGCACCTGATAAGGCTCCTATCTATGGGTTAAATAGAACTAAACCGTGCCTCCTTCACTATACTGATCTCTGCATTTAAACTGCGTATTTATGCTAAACTGAATTGTTTAAAATTGAACTATTTTGAGATTTAAACTGCATACTTATGCTAAACTAAATTGCTCGAAATAGAACTGTTTTGACGTCTAAACTGTGTACTTATGCCAAACTGAATTATCTGAAATAAAACTGTTTTGACATTGAACTCTATATATGGGGCTGTAGAATACACTGACTGCACCTCTGCAGAGGGGTAAGACCCCCCCCAATGAGTGTCCTGGATATGACACTAAACAGTCTGATGGTGGGGTCCCAATAATGCTGGGGCCTTGGGGAATACGGAGCCCCCTTTCATTGCCATTGCTCCCAGGTCCACTCTGGCCCAGAGTGGTAGCACCTGATATGGGTTAAAAAGAACTAACGGCATACTTATGCTAAAGTGAATTGTTTGACTTAACTGAAAAGCTTGAAAAGCTTTTTGACAATGACACCGTACTTACATTTAAACTGCGTGCTTATGCTAAACTGAATTGTTTGAAAAGGAACTGTTTTTTTTTACTTTGAAACTGTACTTACACTAAACTGATTTGTTTGATATGTAACTGTTTTGACATTTAACTGTGTGTAAACAAAATCTGTACTTATACTAAACTTAATTAGCAAAATTAGAACTCCTTGACTAAACTGAATAGCTTGAAATAGAAATGTTTTTCACAATTAAACTGTACTTACATTTTAACTGCGTACTTATCCAAAACTGAACTGTTTGAAATAGAACATTTTTCATAAACTGTACTTACATTTAAACAACATGCTTATGCTAAACTGAATTGTTTGAAATGGAACTGTTTTTGACATTGAAACTGTACTTACACTAAACTGAATTATTTGATATGGAACCGTTTTGACATTTAACTGCGTAAACAAAATCTGTACTTACACCAAATTTAATTAGTTGAATTAGAACTGTTTGACTAAGCTAAATAGCTTTAAATAGAAATGATTTTCACAATTAAACTGTGTACTAATGCTAAACTGAATTGTTTGAAATAGAACTGATTATTTGCATAAAAATTGATATAGCATTAAATAACCTTCAAAGTTTGATATGCCATAAAACCAACCAACCAACCAGGTTCACGCTGTACTGGAGTGGTCGCACCTGATAGGTTCCTATCTATGGGTCAAACAGAACTAAACTTTGTCCTTATGCTAAACCAAATTGCTTGAAATAGGACTGTTTTGGCATTTAAACTGCGTACTTATGTTAAACTGAATTGTTTTAAATGGAATTGGTTTTTTTTGCCCAGTCGGCTGGGGTTGTAGAATACACTGGCTGCACCTCTGCAGAGGGGTAAGACCCCCAATGAATGTCCTGAATATGACACTAAACAATCTAATGGTGAGGTCCCAGTAATGCTGGGGTTGTGGGGAATACAGAGTACCCCTTCATTGCCATTGCTCCCAGGTCCACTTTGGCCCAGCGAGGTAGTACCCGATAGGGTTCTGTCTATAAATTAAATAGAACTAATGGCATACTTATGCTAAACTGAACTGTTTGATGAAACTGAATAGCTTGAAATAGAAATGTTTTTGACAATTAAACCATACTTACATTTAAACTTCGTACTTATGTTAAACTGAATTATTCGAAATAGAACTGCTTTTGACATTGAAACTGTATTTACACTAAACTGAATTGTTATATATAACTGAATAAACTGAATCGGTTGAAATAGAAATGTTTTTAACAATTAAACTGTGTACTCGTGCTAAACTGAATTGTTTGAAATAGAACTGATTATTCAAATAAAAATGGATTTGACGTTAAATAACCTACAAAGGTTGATATGCCATAAAACCCAAACAACCAACAGTGGAACTGTTTTTGTTCGCTAAACCGAATTGTTTGAAATAGAACTGTTTTGACATTTAACTGTGTGTAAACAAAAAACAACACTTATACGAAACTGAATTGTTTGAAATAGAACTGTTTATGTACTTTTTCTTTTTCTTTTTCTAAGTAGAGGAATAATATAGTGAAAAAAATCCGGCGAACACTTACGCGTGACATACGGAAACACTGCTGTTTCGACCTTAGTAGGTCCCATCAGCAGTGTATACCGAGATCTCAACCAATGGAGATTGAACCAGCGACCACAGAGCCGAAACTCTACCACTGAGCCACCAATCCCTATCGCACACAAATAACGCCAAATTAACTATGCGACCAGTTAACCTGAATGTGTCTTGCAAGTTACATCCGTACTCTTTACAGGGGACACGGTCACCTCCAGGGCCACGTCTTTCCAAGAACTGTTAATATGTTTTAAAATGGATTTGGCATTAATAACCTACAATGGTTGATGTGCCATAAAATTAAACCAAACCAGGACACTCGTGACTGGGAGTGGGGTCTTGCCCCTCTGCAGAAAGGTTGTCAGTGTTTTCTACAGTTCCAGCCGACTGGGTAGAATATAAAGTTTGGTTTGGTTTGGTTTCTTTGTTTAATGGCATATCAACCTTTGCAAGTTATTTAATGCTAAAGCCATTCTCCTAGAAGAACAGTGGTACTATTTAACCCATAGCTGGGAGGATAAGGGGGTTCATACCTTTCCCAAGTGTACTTGCCCGAAAGTGAACGTAATGGCGAGACTGGAGTACGAACTCGCTTGCTACGATTCCGCAGTCCATCGCTTTAACCATTACACCACGAGGACACCCCCGGTAGAATCTAAAGAAAATTAACTAACGAGAATGGAATGAAAATATGGAACGAAAGAGATGAATACCGATAAGAGGGTTTGGGTTTCTTTGTTTAATGGCATATCAACTCTTTTTAGGTTATTTAATGCCAAAGCCATTCTCCTAGAAGAACAGTAGTGGTACTATTTAACCCATAGCTGGGAGGATAAGGGGGTTCATATCTTTCCCAAGGGTATTTGCCCAAAAGTGAACGTAATAGCGCGACTGGAGTTCGAATTCGCGTACTACGATTCCGCAGTCCATCGCTTTAACCATTACACCACGACGACAATACCCGCCCGCCGCTTAAGAGAAAAAGAATGATTCTGCAAAAAAGAAAAAAGAAAAGAAAAAAAAACAAAATGGTATCAAAGGAAAGTGTTTTTAAAAAGAGGGAAAATGATAAATTTTAAATAAAGAGATAGAAAAGAACGCGCGTTGGCTAAATGAAGAATAATGTTTTAAAAAAAAAAAGAAAAGATAGACAAAAGATGATTGATAGGAGCAGATTCACTGAAAGTTCTAAAACAGAAAAAAAAAATAATGATAATGTTGTAGACATGAACAGTTTCAGATGAGAAGAATGACCTTGAAGGAAAATAAAAAAAGAAAAGTTTCGAAAAAGAATAAATGAAGTAGGAAAAGACAAGATGAAGACGAGTGGAAAAGGCGAGAAAGAATGAACTGAGAATCGACAAAAAATGGTTTACAAAATGCAAATAAGAATAATTTTCAGAATACGACATTGAGAAATTTCTTTAATGAGATAGATAGATATAGAGATAGATATGAATACAGAAAATTACATAGATAGATAGATAGATAGATAGAATACAGAAAATTATATAGATAGATAGATAGATAGATAGATAGATAGATAGATAGAATACAGAAAATTATATAGATAGATAGATAGATAGAATACAGAAAATTATATAGATAGATAGATAGATAGATAGATAGATAGATAGAATACAGAAAATTATATAGATAGATATGAATAGAATGAGATAGATAGATAGATAGATAATCTTCAAAGAAAAAAATAAAGATTATTCAAAGTTCGAGTATAAGGAGATTTTTCCCCCCATTTACGTATTTTTCAATGGGTTTCCTGAAAAAAGAAACTGTCGTTTAGAAGGAGAAAAAAAGAATATTTAAGCAATAAAGGAAAGAAAGAAAGAATGAATGAAATAATATTTGAGAAAGAAAGAAAGAATGAATGAATGAAATAATATTTGAGAAAGAAAGAAAGAAAGAATATTTAAGCAATAAAAGAAAGAAAGAATGAAATAATGAAATAATATTTGAGAAAGAAAGAAAGAAAGAAAGAAAGAAAGAAAGAAAGAAAGAACACTTTGGCAATGAAAGGAAAGTAAAGAATGAAAGATTCTGATAAAATAGAAGAAAGAAAGAACACTTCGGAAATGAAAGGAATTAGAAAAGCAAAGAATGAAGGATTCTAAGAAAGAAAGAAAGAAAGAAAGAAAGAAAGAAAGAAAGAAAGAAAGAAAGAAAAAAGAAAGAAAGAATATTTAAGCAATAAAAGAAAGAAAGTTAGAAAGAATGAAATAATATTTGAGAAGGAAAGAAAGAAAGAAAGAAAGAACACTTTGTCAATGAAAGGAAAGTAAAGAATGAAGGATTCTGATTAAATAGAAGAAGAAAGAAAGAAAGAAAGAAAGAAAGAAAGAAAGAAAGAAAGAATATTTAAGTAATAAAAGAAAGAAAGTAAGAAAGAATGAAATAATATTTGAGAAAGAAAGAAAGAAAGAAAGAAAGAAAGAAAAAACACTTTGGCAATGAAAGGAAAGTAAAGAATGAAGGATTCTAATAAAATAGAAGAAAGAAAGAAAGAAAGAAAGAAAGAAAGACAGAACACTTAAGCAATAAAAGAAACAAAAATAAGAAAGAATGAAATAATATTTGAGAAAGAAAGAAAGAAAGAAAGAAAGAAAGAATACGAATCCTAGAAAAAAGAACTTTTTAAGGAAATGAATTCATATATCCGAGGCGTATCTTGCAGTTAATCTTTTTCTTTTCAAATATTTTCCCTTTTAATTTTCTCATTCAGGATATGAAGATCGTTCCCTCTGTGCCCTAGGTATGACATGAAACTACATCCGGTAGTAACATTCCAGTTCTGAAGATCTGAGTAATATGAGGTCACCTCTTCGTTATATTTACCCCCCAGATCCACTCAGACCCGGAATAGTAGTACTTGTATGAATTCCATCAATGGGTGAAATTGATCTATTTAAAAAGTATTTGCACGAAAAATGAATTTTTGGAACTCTACAACTATGTGTAGAGGATTTTTATGGATATTTTAATCCTTGCAAGATTTTCCCACCAGCGTCTTCTGGGGATCTTTCACTGGAGTCTGAATGACAGCACGTTTCCTCTGGTCTCCAGGACTCTTCTCGGTATACTGACCGATCTCAACAATGCTGTAGCCTGGATGGTCTCGATTCGTCCTCTGATTTTCAAGCCTTTAGAAACCGTTTCAAGCACGCCAATTACATCTGGTATCACTGTTAATCTCAAGTTTTATAGCTTTCTTAGAGCACTATAGGTAAATACGGCTATTTGCGAAATGTACATGGGACGTTCATTACATATATACATAACGTTGAACGCAAAGAACATAGGAATCTCAAAATTCAAAAACACGTAACGACTTCTTGTTCAGGTACGAAACCTTTTTATTAACTTTGAGTTAAAGGTTTCGACATAAGGAGGAGAGACACAATCTTCTATGCTGTCTTATTCATTTGCCCCCCCCATCTCGAGCGGCCCCCGTTGGGCGCAAGTTCGCCTCGCGTATGCGAGCTCCAAAAGTCGAACCTCTTCGTTTGGCGTCTAGTACTCAACTCTCTAACTTTCTTCGGATTCCCTCACAAACCACCGCGCGCTTCCGGTGCATGACGTCACCTGCGCCCTGTCACCCCGTTCTGTCATCTCGGGCTATTGTGACATCTCTGAGTGGCACGTCCGCTCTGTGTACACACGCACGCGCGTGTTAACACCTGCATCAAGTTGCACCTAACTAACCCATGTGCATAGCCGAAAGGTTCTCAGCCTAACTAAACTCAAAGGCATGAACCGAAATCCCTTGGCCATTACGTTACATTAGTTCTCAGGCAAGGTCTAACTGCTTCTCTTTTGTCTTTCTTTTATTTTCACCCGGTGGATCACCGAAACGGAAATACAAACTCGGGGGCATATATTTTTTTGTTGTTGTTAACACTGGGTCTGGTCGTCTGGCCGAGATTAGATGATCCGTTTGTTGCTCAAAATCCATGAGAATTTTGTACTTCTAATGCTCTAGGACGGATTCTGGTTTGTGCATATACCGTTTGGTAATGTGTTCAATTTTTAATCTCTTGCACACTTCCCAGTAGATCACCTTTCCCACCCAGTCGTGCATAGTCTTGGATTCCTTTTATACTAGTTTCGCTTATCACGCGATAAACCATTTCACCTCTTTTTCTTTTGTTAAACGGAATTTCTTGTAATACATTTATTTATTTATTTATTCATTTTCATACGAACTGTTTTCTTTGTCTCTTGTTTACAGTGTTTCGGTCGTTTACTCTCCGGCCTTCCTCGGGAGTATTTACTGTGGAATCACCGAGCAATATCCCAATATAATTCAAGAGTATAAAGTGAAATATAAGACAGGATAAAAATCACAACAGAGGCTTACGATATATATATATATATATATATATATATATATATATATATATTTCAAAAACAACGATTAACTTTTTCTTCTCCAGTGCTTGCTATCTGGAGTGTGTTTGATTATAATGGATTTATACGTTAGAATCTTAGCCCGGCTTCGTCGGGTACCTCTAATAATATATATATTCATATATATAATTATTAGATAGATAGATAGATAGATAGATATGTGTGTTATGATTATATATATATGCATAAACACACACACACACACTCACACACATACACACACACACACACATATATATATATATATATATATATATACTACGTCTGAAAACCTAGCAGAGACATCTCATTAAAATTGGTCGCTTATGCCGATAACAGCATATATCTCGGATTTAGATTAAATCGATTGAAGGGAACCAATGTTAAGAATTTACCTCAGAACATAGGATTTCATTGTCAACAAGAGATACCATTAAAAAAATAAATAAATAGTCGTTTCAAGTTGAACTATGTAGAATATATCCAGTTACATTGACAGCCACGTTTACGCTTGGTTTTCTTGACATCATTATCTTGTCTTATAATTCAAATATATCACTGAATTAACGCTTCATTGCTGGGCTCATGTTATTGACTGAAATGTTGTGAATGTAAAAAAAAAATTACATGACATGGCTACATTTTCATTTGATATACCCACAATATGATAGAAAAACAATAATGTGTGGTGGTAGCATAAGTTATTGTTGAAAAGCTCAGGATTTGTGGTAATGATGCACTGACCCCGAAATCATGGATGACTCACAATTTTCTTTTTCTAATAGGTCATAATTTTTTTAAAAGAAAATTCTCTGAAATACAAAAAAAGAATCGGAAATTTCTTCGAATTTTCTTTTCTTTGATTTGATATCATCAATTGTGATAGACTCCTTTGCTAATGAATTTTCGCTACAACTTAAGGAACTTCAGCATCAATCATCAAAGAAAATAATCACTTCCTGTGTGTGTCTAAGCCCCTTAAGTTTCATTAAGATTTGTGGCAATTATAAAAAATGCTCCAGTTTTTTCTCTGCCTGTCTTTTCTCCTACAATCTCTCTCTCTCTCTCTCTCTCTCTCTCTCTCTCTCTCTCTCTCTCTCTCTCTCTCTCTCTGTATATATATATCAGAGAAAATAGAAATGAATTCGACTGTATGTAAATATAAGAATATGAAAAAATATTCAGTAGATGATTCAAATATTAATTAAATCATCCTTTGAATACCTTATATATATATATATATATATATATATATATATATACAAAAATTATAAACAAACAAAAATTATCCGAAAATAATGGTTTTCTAATTTAGTATGTTTATTATAATACACATAAAACAGGTTGGTTGGTTGGTTGGTTGGTTGGTTTATGGTAATTCTATTGACCATAAGTTTTTCGTTTGCACACAGATTAGATGCTAAACAGTTCTGTTTGACCCATGGATAGAACCCAGTCAAGTGCTACCACTCCCGGTCAGAGTGATCCTGAGAGCAGTGGCAATGAAGGAGTACTCCGCATTCCCCAAAGCTCCAGTATTACGGGAGCATTACCATTAGATTGTTTAGTATCATCTCCAGGACACACGTCGGCGGGTCGATTTTACCCCTCTGCATAGATGAAGTCAGTGTATTCTACAGCCTCAGCCGACTGGGCCACAGGACACTCGTTGGTGGGTGGAGGAGTCTTACCCCTCTGCAGAGATGCAGTTGGTGTATTCTATAGCCTCAGCCGACTGGACCACAGGACACTCGTTGGTGTGTGGAGGAGTCTTACCCCTCTGCAGAGATGCAGTTGGTGTATTCTATAGCCTCAGCCGACTGGACCACAGGACACTCGTTGGTGTGTGGAGGTCTTACCCCTCTGCAGAGATGCAGTTGGTGTATTCTTCAGATCCAGCCGATAGGGCTTTAGTTTTTGTCTTCTTTAAAAATTCTTAAACTTTATCGTCATTCTCGTGGCCTTCACAGTACAATTTTGATACCAACAGTTTTTTAAAGTTTTATTTCTTACCTTATTTGTTGCAAGAGTTGAGGTAGTTGCTTTGCGGGTTGTTTTACCGGCGTCAGGAGTCTGTGTTCGTGTCTTAAGTTCTTTTGGATCATTTTCAATGTAAGGACTCCTTATTTGAAATATTAACTCAATTCTACGTTTACATTCCTTGTTTTTGATTTGGTCATATGCCAGATTTTTCCAAGTTTAGTAAAAACGAACATGACAGAAATCAGTTTGAATGTTACATTCGTTTACTGCCGATACCATCTTGAATTTCATCTCCAAAGGCAATGATGTTATTTCCTTCCAAATATATATATATATATATATAAACACACACAAGCACGCATACCTACATATATATATATATATATACGCGTTTGCGTGCCATCCTCTTCGGACGAGCAGGAGATGACACAAGGTCAGTTTTTAAGGGGAGTTTAACAGTTCTGAATTCAGATTTTTCCTTCTCCTAGCCTAGTTGCAACACCTAATTTAAAGAGCCTAGTATGATTTACTATTAGCCTATACTTGAAGGAGGACTGTTAAATGCATAGTTCTGATACTCATGTGTGTGTGTCTGTATGTGTGTGTGTGTATGTGCGTACACGCACACACATACACACACACGTTAATAGAAGAACTCTGCGTTGCTCAAGATGAAAATAATTAGTATAATAAAACCACTTTATATTTTTTTTTAATTTTCTTTACTTTCTTGGGAAATAATTTGTCTAATTAATTTTTTTCGCAAAAGTTTCAGTGCCTTCACAAGTCGAGGGAAGAGGGCTCCAGCACAATTTTATTTTCTTTCTAGACGAATTAGACCTTCAGGTTGAATTCTAGGCAAGAATATTCCGGCCACATTCGGGAACTGTAAAGGGTGCTCCCTTATCTCTTCCATCTAGCAACAAATACCAGTGTTTTAGTGGTATTTGTTGCTAGATGGAAGAGATTAAAGCAGTTTATATGCCATATACCAACTTTCATCGAAATTGGTCCGTAATACTAAAAGCTTTCCGGGTCATTGGCCTAATGAGTAGAGAATTCGCCAATGGCCTGAGAGACCAAGGTTCAATCCCAGGTCGAGTCATACCAAGGACTCAAAAAATGGTACTTTATGCTGCCTTGCTTAACACTCAGCTTTATAAGGTATGGATCAAGGGTTAAGCGGAACAATCCAAGGAAAGGATTAGCGTCCTTCCCTACACCTACTTTCGGTTCACCCTCGATCATGGTCGCCAACTTTACTTTTTTTTTTTTACTAAGAGCTTATATGGAAGTAAATAATGGAAAATAATCCTACAATATGGAGAAAAATTGAAAAACGAAGTAATCCAAAGTGAAGAATTTAATATGAAAGTAAGTCGACGTTCAAATGTTTCAGTTTTAATAAGCTATCATCTGGACTTGAAAAAGATGTTATAAAGTGCCGTTAGATGCTTAGCGATATACAAAACAAAGGAGGAGATAATAAATACGGAGAAGTTGGGGGCGTTAATCGTCTGATCAATAAATAAGCGTTCATATTTCAAAAATATTATGTGACTGAGTAAGTAAAATGGAACGAAGAAGAAGAAGAAGTTATATGTAACAAGGGCACCAATAAACAATTGAAGCAAATCGATATATATATATATATATATATATATATATATATATATATATATATATATATATATCGTATTAAGGATACGTTATTCATATAAAGAATAGTGTTCAACTGCGACGCCGGAGTAAGCGAGTTCGAGCTCCAGTCTCGCTATTACGTTCACTTTCGGACTAATACCCTTGGGAAACAATAGTTTCCCTTATCCCTCCGGCTATGGGTTTGGTAGTACCACTACTATTGTTCTACAAAGCTGGCCTTGCCATTAGATAACCCAGGAAGGTTGATATGTCTTTAAACAAAGAAACCAAATCAAACAATTTGTATATAATTATATAGTTTCAAATACTCCAAACTCATGCTAATACCCCAGTTGAATAGTACGACTAATGTTCTTTTAAAAGGATGGCTTTGGTTTTAGATAACACATGAAGGTTGATATGCCATTAAACAAAGAAACCAAACCAAAGCAAACTATCATTATCATTTTCTTACTAGTTTGACTCCATCTCGATAAAATTGCTTTGGAGGTGAGTTACTTTTGCTAGTACCAATACTGTTCTTCTACAAGGATGGCTTTGGCATTAAATAACCCACGAAGGTTGATTTGCCATTAAACAAAGAAACCAGACCAAAGCAAACCATCATCATTATTTTATTACTAGTTTGACTCTATCTTAATAAAACTGCTTTGGAAGTGAATCACTTTTGTTAGTTCTCTTCTTCTACAAGAATGGCTTTGGCATTAAATAACCCTCAAAAATTGATTTGCCATTAAACAAAGAAACCAAACCAAAGCAAGCCATCTTTATTATTTTATAACTAGTTTGACTCCATCTTGATAAAACTGTTTTGGAGGTGAAACACATTTGCTAGTACTACTACTGTTTTTCAACAAGGATGGTTTTGGAATTAAATAACCCACAAAGGTTGATATGCCATTAAACGAAGAAACCCAACCAAACCGTATTAATAATTGTTACTCGAGGCTATAATTGTTAAGGCTTATCATTAGATAATCAAAATGTGTTTAGAATAACAGTCATTCTAAACACATATAACTATGTGTTTAGAATGACTGTTATTAAATACATAACTTATAATTATTGTTGCTTTTTTTAAAAATAAATCCCTGTTGCGTAGCCTGGAGTAGGCAGCAGGAGGCATTAGTCTCCACATAAACCCAGACAAAACGGAGGAAATGTCTTTTAATCAAGAAGGAGCCATCTCCACTCAAAATGGTGGCCCTCTGAATCGTCTCATCTAGCGTGCTATCGATAGGCTCTTGGTTATATGGAATTCTGATCAACCTGATGAAATAAAACAGTTTCTTCCCAGTTGTTTTTGTGTCAATGCTACTGTATGGACGCACCTCATGGACGCTGACAATACATATTGAGCAAAAGCTAGATGGGAAATGCACAAAAATGCTATGAGCTATATTGAAAAAATCCTAGAAGCAACACCCCACGAAACACCAGCTGTACAACCATCGCAAAAGCCTTCCAAGTAAAACGAACAAGACATGCGACACACTTCTGGAGGAGCAAGGATGAACTCATTAGTGAAGATCTCTCATGGACCCCTTCGCATGAACGTACCAGGATTGGCCGACCAGTAAGAACTTATTTACAGGGTGGAACGATAAAATTGTCGCCCTACAAAAGATGACGATTCCATTTCCGTTTAATGAAAACTGGTTTACTTTTTTTTTTTTTTTTTTTTTGCAGACCATCTTCTAGTTGGCCAGTTGTGTACAAATCCCAAGAGCGATAGGAGCCTTCAATCATGTCTGAAAGGGACACAATGTTCAACGAGCGAGATCGGAGATACGCCGCTGTACAACTATGCTCTCTACTGATCCAAGTTATGAAAACAGGACCATTGACAGCACCCTCAAAATGCAAATCTGGATTGCAACGAATAACAGGGACGTGCCCAGGGTGATGAAAACAAAGTTTCCGGCTACGGTTATGGTCTTTGGTGTGGTTTCAAGTGAGGGCCACATCATGCCCCCACACATCTTCGAAGTCGGCTTGAAAGTCAACACCAAAGTGTACCTGGATGTGCTGAAGAGTGTGGTGATTCCCTGGTGCAATCAGGTGGCCGGTGACAGACCCTGGATGTGGCAGCAGGACTCGGCGCCGGCCCACAAGTCCAAAGAGACCCAGGCTTGGCTTCAGAAGGAGTGCTACAACTTGGCACCGTTCTCTCACTGCCCCCCCTCCTCCCCCGATCTGAACCCGCTGGACTACTTCGTTTGGTCATACGTCAAGAACATCACCAAAATGACCTCCCACAACACCAAAGCCGGCCTGATCACCGCCATCCGCCGAGTATTCGCCGAGCTCCCGCCGGCGCTTGTGGAAAAGGCATGCTCCCAGTTCCGGATCAGTGTCGAGGCGGTGATTGAGGCTGAAGGTGGCTACATTGAATAAATGTCAGCTCTACTACATAATGAAGTTACCTGAATTGATTCTTTCAATAAAAGTTTTAAAATAAAGCTGTAGTGTTGTTTTCTTTAGGACGACAACTCTTTCATTTCACCCTGTACAACAGCTCTGTGTAGACAGAGGATGCAGTTTGGAAAACCTGCCGAGAACGATGGTTGATTGGGACGGAAGGAGAGAAAAAGTCTGGGAAACCTGTGCCAACAGCACGACCTGATGATGATGATGATGATGACTTGAAACCATACAACTATGTGCAAATTATTTGTATTAGATAAAAATACTTGAAACCATACAATTGTGGGCAAATTATTTGTATTAGATAGGAATATTTGATACTGTGTGCAAAAAAACTTTTAAAAAATAATTACGCAAAATATGAACTTTGAATGGATGCGATTCCTTAACATCTAAGTATACAATAATCCCAGACGCGTTGATATGCCGCTGAAAACAATTAATCACTTCATCAAAATCAAAAGCGAAGCAAAACTTATGATCAAATGCTGACTCATTATTTTGTTTTAAAAATTTTTTTTTTTCAATTACTAATCATTCGCGTCCATAGAAAATTTAAACGATAATTGAATTCAGTTGAAGGTAAGATCGATTCGGCCATATTGCATTTTGGGAGAATTGAATATATTTCTGAAGATATGATTACAGCAAAATGCCGAAAGAAATAATAGCCACTAGATTCAATTAAATGTTTATCTTGCAATCCAAATGTGATTTTACAGACGGACATTGCTCAGGCAAGATTTTTATTTTCTTGCCTCGTGGATAAGACATTTATTCACACTTTTTTAAATCGCTTGCCT
>OY757924.1:13569636-13639636 GCA_963585895.1 Sepioteuthis lessoniana
TATAGTTCCAATGTCAAAAACAATTTTATTGCAAACAATTCAGTTTAGCATGAGTACAGTTTCAATTTCTAAAACAGTTCTATTTCAAACAGTTCAGTTTAGTTTACAAAAACAGTTCTACATCAAACAATTCAGTTTAACATAAGTACAGTTTTTTGTTTACACACAGTTAAATGTAAAAACAGTTCTATTTCAAAGAATTCAGTTTAAGTGGGTAGAGTGTTCGTTTAGTAAAAAAACAGTTGTCTTTTAAGCAATTCATTTTAGCCTTGGGATACAGTATAGTATAGGTGTAGGAGCTATTGAAAAGGGAGCCTTCTGGTCGCCCTCGACTACGGTTGCCAACAGCATGTTCATATTTCTGCGATGTTGTAGATTTAAGTGATAAATAATACCTAATAATACCCGTTTGATTGTATCATGCTTCATTAAAGATAAAATCCTGGTGTCTTACTTGGAATAGATCTTTAGGGGTGTACTTATCTATGGTCGATAGTATATATTTTCGATCCACATTGTCAATTCGTATGTCAATAAAATCACGGATGGTTAGTTGTGTTTTAGCATATCAAGCCTTGTCTGTTAATTGATTACAAATCCATATTTACCAACCCCCTCCTTTCGGGCAGGATATGACACAAAGTCAATTTTTTTAAGTGGAGTTTAACAGGTTTCAATTCAGAGTTTTCCTTTTCCTAGACTAGTTGCCTCACCAAGGCTAAAGAACCTAGTCTGCCCTACTATTTACCCATAGCTGGAGGGAGAATAATTGGATTCATACCTTTCCCAAGGGCATTAGTGCTACGTGAAATGCAATTAGCCTGGTCCAGGATTTGAACTCGTGTCGCCGAGTCCATTTCCTACGACGATAACCATTGGTTGTAATTGATTACAAATCCTTTTTATGTATATATATATATATATATATATATATATACAAACATGCATATATATATATATGTGTGTGTGTGTATGTGTGTGTGTTGTATACTTAGGCAGCAAATCATTATCTAAACAGATTTGTTTGAATACCACAGATTTTTTCTTTTTTAAAATCTTCAAGTGAAGACGTACTTTATTTATAGTTTGTTTTTTTTAATTATTTTTTATCGTTACTGCTTCGAGGATTTATCATCATCATCATATCGCGCTGGTAGCACGGATATCCCTGACCCTCTCTCGCCACTCCTTCCTATCGTTCATCGCCCTAGGTAGGTCTTCAGGACAACATCCCATATCCTCACATAGCTGCTGAATGTACGTTCGTGCTGGTCATCCTGCTTTTGCGCGGCCATGTGTGGGGATCCATAAGAGTACATCTCTTATGAGTTCATCTCTGCTTCTCCAGCAGTGTCCTGCATGTCTGGTTCGTCTAACTTGAATAGTTTTCGTGATAGGGGGCAGGTGGCCGTACAGTTGGTGTCTTGTGGGGTGTTGCTGCCAGGACTTGTTCAGGATTGCACGCAGCATTCTTGTCTAATTGCTATCTAGCTTCTTCTCCAGCCGTCTTGTTAGCGTCCATGTAGTGCAGCCATATAGCAGTATCGATGTGACCGCTGCCTGGAAGAAACTGCGTTTCATTTTATCTGCCAGGTCTGACTTCCATATAATCGATAGCCTATTGATAGCTGTCCATGCTTTCGTTAACCTCGTTTCGATGTCCTTTTCGGTTGATTCGACGCTGCTTCCTAGGTAAGTGAATTTGTCTACCAGTTTAAGAGGGGTTCCTTCTAGAGTGGAGATGTCCCCCGTTTGGTTATAGCACATATATTCCGTTTTGTGTGCATTAACATAGAGGCCTATGCTTGCTGCTGCTCGTTCCAAACTATGCAGAAGTGTTTCGGCTTGGTCGGGTGTATTTGCCAGTATCGCTATGTCATCGGCGGAGTCGGCGTCGGTAATTGTTGTTGCAGGGTACCTTCTGCTTCTTTTCTTCGTCAGCTCGAAGCCATTCTCTTTGATTTTGTCAATCGATGTTCTAAGTACGTAGTCTAGACAAATGATAAAGAGGTACGGGGCCAGCGTGTTCCCTTGTAGTACTCTTGCTACAATGTCGAAGTATTCTGTGTCTCCATCCGGTGATCGTACTTTTACTTTAGCGTTTCTATAGAGAATCGTTATTGCCGCTACGGTTTCTTTAGGTATGCCGTACGCTAGTAGGATTTGTTCCATCTTTCCTCTGTGAATGGAATCGAAAGCCTTGGTAAAGTCGACAAATATTAATGTCGCTTGTAGGTTCTTTGCCCGTACACCTTCAAGGATTCTACGGATGGTTAATATTTGTGAGGTCGTGGATCTATTTCTTCGGAAGCCATTTTGGTTTTTTCTAAGTATGTTGTCGATTTTGGGTTCTATGCGGTTTCGTAGTAGGGCATTGTAGATTTTGGCTGCTATAGATGTAAGTGTTATGCCTCGGTAGTTTTTGGCTAATCCGAGGTCCCCATTTTTAGGTAAGGGGAGTATGCATCCCTTCCTCCATCTATCTATCGGATTTTCGTTGTATACTGCGTTGCAGTGTCGGAGCAGTATGTCGTCGAATTGTCTGGTCTTCCATACTTCCGGGGGAATTTCGTCCAGCCCTGCCACTTTCCTATTTTTAATTTTTCTGAGAACCGAGTCGAGTTCTTCTTGTGTGAACGGTCCTAGTTTAATGTCTAATTGTTTGCTAATTATTCTGGTGATTGGTTCATGTGTTATTTTTGGTGGGTTTCCAAGTAAGTTTTCGAAGTGCTGTTTCCACAGTTTTATTCTTTCTTGTTGGTTTGCTGCTTTCAGTTTTGCTTTGGCTGTGTTCTTTCTTCTGCTCACTTCGTTTATTGTTTGCCAGGCTATTCTATATTGTCTATCTTCCACCGAGTCTCTAATCTTATCTATCTGATTTTGAATGTATTCTGTCTGTTCCTTTATATATGTGCCTGCTGATTGATATTGTGCCGTTTTTAGTTTTAAGTCATTTGTGTTTGTTGGGTTTTTTCGATAGTTTTTGGAGACTGTTTTCACTAGTGCACGTTTTTCTCTCACCGCTAAAGTTTCCCATGGGACTCTATATTTAGCTTTAAGTTTTGTTGGAATGTATTTTGCTACTGCCTCGAGGTGTGCATTGACGAAATTTTCATATTCGTCGTTTGGTGTACTTTTTTCCGTCTTTTCTCGTAGTGTTTCGAATCTGTTTCTTAATTCTAATATGTATTTATCTCTTATATCTTTGTTGTTCAATAGGACCGTGTCATAGTGTTTGGTGGTCGCTGTTCGTTTGGCGTTTTTTCGTAGGCTTAACCGTATTTTCGCCGTGACTATTCGGTGATCGGTGGACACACCCTCAAAAGAGGAGTATGCCTCGCAATTCAATGCACTATTTTTCCATTTCTTGTTTATAAGGACGTAGTCTATCGGAGCTTTAGTATTGTTTGCGTACGTGTATGTCCATAGTTTGCCCTCTCTTTTTTGGTAGTTTGTATTGAGGCATGCTAATCTATTTTCTATCATGAAATCTGTTAGATGTTGCCCATTCCTATTTGACGTGTTGTGGAGGCTGTATTTGTTGTTTCCGTTTTTCCCGATTTGGGCATTCATGTCTCCGCCAATGACTAACATGTTGTGTTTCGGGATGCTACGCACTAATGAGGATAACTCATCGTAGAAGGTGACTAGTTCAGTTTCTTCCCTAACATTGGTGGGGCTGTAGCATGAGATGATTGTTGCTCTGGGGTTGCCGTTAAAAGTAGCTGCCATCATTCTAGGTTGTATCTTCTCAACGCTATTAAGCGTTTTTAATGCTCTAGGTCCTATAAGTAATCCTACCCCTCCTACTGTGGCGTTGATAGAGTTTTTCCATGCGGATACAGTGACGAGCGACCAGCCATTGCCAGTTTCGTGATATTTGATATCTTCGGTGTGTGTGTATCTGTGTTCTTGTATGCATATTATGTCAATCTTATGTTCTTCGGCCGATGCGATTAGCTCTGGTAGTTGTCCTATTCTATTTAAGGTTCTTACGTTAAATGTGGCTATTTGTAGTGTTTGCTTGCATTTTAGTAGTTTTGATTGTTTGAGCTCTGTAGCTGATTTTTCGAACACTGAGGCCAGGGCTCCAACCTCAGCAGGACGCGCCCCTTTTTTACCTGCACGAAGAGCGATGCAGTTTGTGTATGTGGTTTGAGTGTGGGTCATGGTTATCTTTCGATGGCTGTTTTATTCTTTTCTATAGAAGCCACTCAAGTTTTTATTGTTGTTTTATATATTTTCTATTGTTGATTCGGGTCTTTCTTATGTCTGGGGATTTGAGTTTGTCATTTTTATGTTAAGTCATTATATGCTGTTTTACGGCGCTTATGTCGGGAAGGGGGTAGGTAAAGCGACGAGAGAGTGTGGTTGTTGTATGGTCAACGTAGGTATTAGGTGTTATGTTATTTTCCAAGAAACATTCTTGAAATGGTCATGTAAATTTACATACTACATTAGTTTGAGTAAGGGGGTGGGGGGAGTTTATGTTATTCTTAATGATGAGATTAAAAATCAACCAGTCACAACTCCACTTTACTTAACTATCATAGTGAATGCCCCCAAAATATAAAATAGCCCTTATAAAAAAAACTTACTTATAGAGCTTACCACATATCCTGCTACTGTTATATTTTGACCTTCGGCCCGAGCAAAATGCCATTCAAGGTGATGCACCGGAAGGAAGTGACACATTCCACTGGCAGTTAGGAGAGGAAATCGCGTGGGCGGAAATTGGCTAACAAAATGGGACAAGCTAAAAAATCCCATGATACTCTCATAGACTGACGCACCGGAAGAAGGTGACCTCTGAACTGCATGACAGTTGTTTCCGCTTGATGACGATTAAACATTCGATTTCAAAGATCGAGTGGGCGTCGAACGATTATATAACTCAGTTGAGTTCGACGAGCCAGTTGAGTTCGAGTTCCAGGGAGATCGGACGGAGATAGACGAGATGTGGTAAGGAAAGCCACATCAGGCCGAAGGGGCCATTTGGGTTCTGATGAGTTGGGGTCAAGAGAAGATGCTGATAAGATGCAGTAAAGAAAGCCAGCACCCAGCAGAGTGGACCCCAGGGCTTCGGTTGAGTATCAGAAGAACGAGAAAGACACAACGCTGACGGCCATAAGTTTGGGGGTCAAAATATTGCAGTTATGTTCGATCTCCAGCCCCCTCTCACAGTAAAACCCCACACAACCTTTTCGAACCCTTGCAATAAAGTGAGAGGTAAATATTTTGTTAAAGAAGTCTTCCTGGGTCTGATTAATTTATTGCGTCAGTATGTATCCTGCATGAACATGTAGATGAGAATACTACACTACAATACAATATTTAACAAAGAATTAAAGAACATTAAGCAAACTTTAGTCAATAATAACTTCCCTAATAAACTAATCGAACAACAAATAAAACAATATCTCCCTGATATCCACAAAAATAACAACAGCAATAACAATAACAATACCAATAGAATAGACCTATACTACGAGAATAGGCGACATCACCACACTAGATGGAACCTCTCTGAAACTAGTAGACAACTGAGACCTAGGAAGCAGCGTCTCATCAACCGAAAAGGACATCGACACGCGGCTAACGAAGGTATGGACAGCTATCGATCATATGGAAATCAAACCTGACCGATAAAATGAAACGCAGTTTCTTCCAGGCAGCGGTCGTATCGATACTGCTGCATGGATGCACTACTTGGACGCTAACTAAATGACTGGAGAAGAAGCTAGACGGCAATTACACAAGAATGCTGCGAGCAATATTGAACAAGTCCTGGCGGCAACACCCCACAAGGCACCAACTATACGGCCACCTGCCTCCCATCACGAAAACTATCCAAGCTAGACGAACCAGACATGCAGGACACTGCTGGATAAACAGGAATGAGCTCATAAGTGATGTACTCCTATGGACCCCCACATATGGCCGGGCAAAAGCAGGACGACCAGCTCGAACATACATTCAGCAGCTATGTGAGGATACGGGATGTAGCCCTGAAGACCTGCCAGAGGCGATGAACGATAGGGAAAAGTGGCGCGAGAGGATCAGGGATATCCGTGCTAGCGGCACGACATGATGATGATGATGATGACGAGAATCAAATGCTTAAAAACTATAAAGCAGACGAGCAAGTAACTACCAACATTATACACTGGCACATGAAACCCACCGAACATCAAAAACAAATAAAACTCATTATCTGTTATACTAGATTTAAAACATCCAACCTTATCGTTAAGAATAACACAAACTCCCCCAAAACCCCACTAACTCAAACATGTAGTATATAGATTTACATGTCCATTTCAAGAATGTTTCTCGGAAAATAACAAAACACTTAATACTTACATTGGCCATACAACAAACACACTCTCTTGTCGCTTTACCTACCACCTTTCCAATATAAGTGCCATAAAACAGCTTATAATGACAAAGCATAACAATGACAAACTCAAATCCCCAGATATGATAAACCTCCTAATTAACAATACAAAAATCATATATAAAAACAATAATAAAAACCTTTTATAAATCCTCGAAGCAATAACTAAAAAAATATTTTTTTAAATACAATTATATAAAATAGCATTCACCGCAAGTATAAACATATTAAACGAATTCAGTCACTAACCACCCATCCTAACAGAATGAACCAAACCCATCAATGATTTATTTTAAAAAAAAGCTACTCCTAATAAATATAAAACTCAATTCAACAAACGATCTAACACGACCCCCGAAGATGACAAGCAAAATCATTGAAAGCTCTTGGGCTAATTTAGGGCTCTTTCTTTACCACCTTGATCCAGACATAAGAAGACTAGTGAGAAGAATTGGACGTCTTCATTTGAAGATTTTAGAAAAGAAAAAATCAGCGGTATTCAGCCAGACCTGTTATATATATATATATATATATACGAACACCTCCTGAGTCAAAAGTAATCTACCTTGTTTTCACCTCACAGTATTTCCCTCTACTTAGGGTATTAAGCATTCTTACCTTTAGCTTAAGGTATTCTACCGGTGTTTTTTCTTTTGACTAGGCATTGCAGTGCTGTTTGATTATTTTCAAGCATTACCAATGTTTTTAGCCTTTTCTTCTTTTTTTATGGAATTTTTTCCCGGATATCAGTTTGTGTAATATTTTTTTGGAAATTGTAGCATCTAAGTTTTTTTCACACCGTCAGAACCACAGAATAGATATAAAACATATATATGTGTGTGTGTGTGTGTGTGTGTGTGTGTGTGTGTATAAGGGTTGATATGCCATAGAACCCAAACAAACAAATCAATCGAAGACAAGAAACGAAAAGTGGACTGATTGATTGATTGATTGAATGATTTTAACGGCATGCCAACTCGTCCATGAGTATTTTATGCTTAGAGTTAAGGAAATCGTGTTCATTGTACGTTCATATTTAAATTATTTTTTAATTTTTTAAGAAGGTTTTTTCTGCAGGCGGTCCTATCAAATACGAATAATTCTTAAACATGTCTTTTCTTGCACACGGTCCTATCAAATACGAATAATTCTTAAACATGTCTTTTCTTGCACACGGTCCTATCAAATACGAATAATTCTTAAACAGTTCTTTTTTTGCACACGGTCCTATCAAATACGAATAATTCTTAAACAGGTCTTTTTTTGCACACAGTCCATTCAAATACGAATAATTCTTAAACAGGTCTTTTCTTGCACACGGTCCTATCAAATACGAATAATTCTTAAACAGTTCTTTTTTTGCACACGGTCCTATCAAATACGAATAATTCTTAAACAGGTCTTTTTTTGCACACAGTCCATTCAAATACGAATAATTCTTAAACAGGTCTTTTTTTTTTGTACACGGTCCTATCAAATACGAATAATTCTTAAACAGGTCTTTTTTTGCACACAGTCCTTTCAAATACGAATAATTCTTAAACAGGTCTTTTTTTTTTTGCACACGGTCCTATCAAATACGAATAATTCTTAAACGGGTCTTTTTTTTGCTCACTGTCCTATCAAATACGAATAATTCTTTAACAGGTCTTTTTTTGCACACGATCCTATCAAATACGAATAATTTTTAAACAGATCTATTTGATCCATAGATGGGACTTTACCACGTACTTCCCCTTCAGGGAGAGTGGACCTGGGCAATGAAGAATACTTCGCTCCTCCAAAATCTCCTGCTTTACTGGAACCTCACCCTCAGATTGTTTAGTGCCATATCCAGGACATTCGTGGTGGGATCTTACCCCTCTGCAGAGATGCAGTCGGGGTATTCTACAGCCCCTGGCGACTGACAAAAAAAAAAGATTTGTCCTGAGTATGACATTAAACTGGATTTGATGGTGAGGTTTCAGTTCTGGAGACATGTAGAGTACCCTTTTACGAGCGTGATCATCAGATGCATTTTTTTTTTTTTTTTTTTTTTTGCAGGGTGGGGTCATACACCTCTGCAGAGGACACAGTGTATTTTCGCATCATGATAACATATTTTTTAAACATAATTATAAGGCTTGCCTCGTTTTCAATATCTTTTTTTTCGTTTATCTTTTTAGTATATCAAATTACATTCAGTATTGTTAGATTTTTTAAGTCGAAATAAAGAAAACTAAAAGTAAAATAAAACATAACACAATAACAGGGTTTCAAAAATGTGTAAAGAAACAAAAAAATAATATTGTAGCAGATATAAACAAATCCCTAATGAAAACGAGGCAAGACGCCTGCAGTTTACTGAGTGACATGTTTTATCAAACGAACACACACTGAAAGGTTTGTTCTGCCAGACGATTGTCATTTATACAGCTTAAAACGTTATACCTCTGCATATTTTTTAGAGAGTTACATCCGGTTGCTTGTCTCATGGGAACACACTCACTGTTCGTTAAAAAAAAGACTTGAAATACATAATAACTTGGAGATAAGAACACGCTCACTGAATATGGATAAGACCCTCCTCAAAAAAAGATTGTTTGGTTTCGTTTTATGGCACATCAACCATTGTGAGTTATTTAATGCCAAATCCTATTTTATATATATAAACAGTTCTATATCAAACAATTCAGTTTAGCATAAGTTCAGTCTTTTTGTTTACACACAGTTAAACGTAAAAAAAATTCTATTTCAAACAGTTCAGTTTGGCATAAGTACACAGTTTCAATATCAAAAAAGTTCTAGCTCAAACAATTCAGTTTAACATAAGTACAGTTTTTGTTTACACACAGTTAAATGTAAAATCAGTTCTATTTCAAAGAATTCAGTTTAAGTGGGTAGAGTGTTCCCCAATGGTCTGAGAGACCTGGGTTCAATCCCAGGTCGCGTCATACCAAAGACTTTAAAAATGGTACTTGATACCTCCTTGCTTAACACTCAGTAATATAAGGTACGTATCAAGGTTAAAGTGGAGCAACGTAGGGAAAGGATTAGTTCCCTTCCCTACACCTCTGCGTAGTAGCTATTGAAAAGGGAGCCCTCTGGTCGCCCTCGACTAAGGTCACCAACTTTACTTACTTTTACATAATTTCAATCTCAAAAACAATTTTATTTCAAACAATTCAATTTAACATAAGTACACTGTTCAGAGTAAAAAAAAAGAAGTTCTCTTTTAAGCAATTCATTTTAGAATTAGCGTACAGTTTAGTTCAATTCGACCCATTGATAGGATCCTATCAGGTGCTACCATTTCGGGCAAAGTGGACCTGGGAGTAATGGCAATGAAGGAGTACTCCAGATTCCCCAAAGCTCCAGCATTACTTGAATCTGGTTTGGTTTAGTTTAGTTTCTTTGTTTAATGGCATAACAACTCTTTTTAGGTTATTTAATGCCAAAGCCATTCTCCTAGAAGAACAGTAGTGGTACTATTTAACCCATAGCTGGGAGGATAAGGGGGCTCATACCTTTCCCAAGGGTATTTGCCCGAAAGTGAACGTAATAGCGCGACTGGAGTACGAACTCGCGTACTACGATTCCGCAGTCCATCGCTTTAACCATTACACCACGAGTACACCCCCTTATTTGAATCTCACCATCAGACTGTTTAGTGTCGTATCCAGGACACTTGTTTGTGGGGGGGTCTTACCCCTCCGTAGAGATGCAGTCAGTGTATTCTACAGCATTCTGGGCAAGCAAACAATGATTATTATCAAAGTGAAATAATTACTAGAAACCATATAAAGCCATACAACCATATGCAAATTATTTGTATTAGATAGGAATACTTGAAATCATACAAACATATGCAAATTATTTGTATTTAATAATAATACTTCATATCCAATAACTATTAACAAGCAACTACATGAAAATGTAAACAAAAATGTACAATGAATGCAATTCACTAACCCCTAGGCATAATATAACCCTATAAAGTTTTATTTGCCATTAAAATCAATCACTAATAATGTTATTTTTAACAAAGAAAAGAGAAAGCTTAGTTTTATATAGTGGTTGCTTTTCCCTCTCAGTTCATTCAGTGATACTGTGATATATAAAACTCATTCAGTGATACTGTGATACATAAAACTCATTGAGCGATGCTGTGATACATAAAACTCATTCAGTGATACTGTGATACATAAAACTCATTGAGCGATAGTGTGATACATAAAACTCATTCAGTGATACTGTGATACATACTGTGATGCATAAAACTCATTCAGTGATACTGTGATACATAAAACTAATTCAGTGATACTGTGATACATAAAACTCATTCTGTGATACTGTGATACATAAAACCATGATTACTGAAACCAAGTAATCTGGAGATTAAAGAAGGCGTGAGTTCGAGTCACACCAAAAGCTTAGTCTTGTTTTCGATGTTGGCATTCAGAGAAGTGATATCTCAAATAAGTTGTGATAAGCAGTCAGAAGATAAAGATTTATATTAGTCAAAACGATTGATAATAATGTTTGATAAAGCTTTATTTAGAAAAGAAAAGGATTTTAAAGGGGGTGCAGTCCACGTGACCTAGTAGCTGTCTTTCTGGACTGCGACATCGTAGTAAGCGAGTTTGGGCTCTTGTCACGCTGTTACGTTAACTTTCAGACTTATGTTACAAAATGAATTGGTTTCCTATTAATTTTTTAAGGTGTAGAATTCAAAATATTATGAATTCAAAAGTAAAGTGATAATTCGTTAATCCTGGAAAATAACCTGTGATATGAGAGCCAAGACTTGACTCCTGGCTGACCTTTTTAGCAGTTTTCTAATTAGTTGGTTCACTCGTGAGAATGGGTCAGTTAATTAGAGAGTAATTCAGGCGTCGTAACAAACAGACGCCGAAAATTGGTGTTTCTCCAACCATGCGGTTGACGTTGGAATTTGGGTGAATGGGGACGTCGAAAATCAAATAAAGTATTTGTGTCCACTTATAAGAAAAGAGGTGCTCACGGAGAACTAGATAAACCCAAGAATAACCGATGAGGTCACAGATAGAAGATACAACATCAATACCCTTGGGAAAGGCATGAAACCCCTTTATCCTCTCCAGCTATGGGTTGAAAAATATTACTGCTGTCCTTCTATTAGGATGGCTTTGACATTGAATTATCCACGAAGGTTAATATACCTTTAGATACAAAAAACTGTTTCAAAAACATACCTGGCTGTTATGCCGGTGGTTATTCTTGCTATAAAAGGATAGTGTCTCAAACTTGAAGACTTGATAGGGTTATTAGGTCTTATGATATAGGCACAATTAGCCAAAAGTATAGGGATCGGTGTAATTTCCATAGAATGCTAATTTACAATACAGCTGATAGGCTGCTATTTATTTCTTTTAATCAAAATACGAAAATTGTTACATATTGACCTTTGACAGACCGATTAGTTAGGGATTTCAAAACAGAATTTTGCACCAGTGTAAACAAGGAACAGCGGAAATGAATCACAAACCTCTGTTTTTATTTGACTATTTTGCGTACGACTTATTTTTGTGTTATGACTGCATAGGACCAAGTCTATCCCTAGACACCTATCCTAATTTCACCGTGGTTGTAGCAATATTCCATGGATCAATTGAAATAAATTATACTATGAATACTACAAGAGCAGAGAAAACGAAAATCTACGTTAAAAAGTTGGGGGGGGGTTCCACATTTAAAGAAATAGCAGACATCATTTCATTTTATTTAACAATCTAACATTTTCTGTGATGTTCTATCTGTGTGTATTATCTGTCATCTCAGGAACACCTTCCCCATGCCAATATGATTTAAGAAATCTATTTCTTACATTATGCAGAAAAACAAATTTTGTTTTGCGAATTAGTCGTCTTTCATCTCCTCCATGACAAAACGAGTCGTCAAATCTATCCTCTTATTACGCTATGAAACAAAAAATAATTCCTAGGGGTTTATAGTGTGAGTTAATTTTTTTATAAATTTAGTCACTCTCCCGCCACAATAGGTCTTCGAAACAAACTGATGTAGAATCTGGTGTTGTTTTTTTATGTAAATAGAATTGAATTTTTTTCAACTTTTCGACTTTTGATCTTTAAGTGAAAGCGATTGAAATTTTGAAGTACAATCTATCTTTCTCAGAAGAGAAACCTAGTCAGGAGCATTTGGGAAAATATTAGTCGCGAAAATTGTCCTTCCACGTGCCATAAAAAAGTAGTTTGTGGCCTGCATGTGATATCCGAGTCGTATGCTTGGGACCCGTAATTTACTGTAGATCCCACACATAAGGCAAATTTTCAACAGGTAATGTCATCATCATCATCATCAAGATACGCTATTATCTTGGATTTTCTAGAGTCTTCCTCTTCATCCGTCCCTATCATCCATCGCTCCCGACAGGTCTTCCAGACAGCATCCTGTGTCCGCACGGAGCTGATGTAGATAATTCCTTAGTGGTCGGCCAACACTGACACGTCCATGTCTAAGGGTCAATAGAAGAATGTCACTTATGAGTTCATCCTTGCTTCTCCAGCAGTGTCCCGCTTGAATTGTTCGTCTTATTTGAATGGTTTTTGTGAGATGGAGGGTAAGTGGCCATGTAGGGGTCCATAGAAGAACATTACTTATAAGTTTATCTTGGCTTCTCCAGCAGTGTCCTGCATGTCTTGTTCATCTTATTTGGATGGTTTTTGAGACGGAAGATCAGTGGTCGTACAGCTATTGTTTCGTGGGTGTGGCTTCCAGGATAATTTCTATAAACTAGCTGAGTTCATGGGAATACCGTAGAATACACGTATGATAGCAAACAAAAATAAGAAAATATAATTTTACCATCTCTGGTGACATGGGACAGCAATGGGGAAACGTGTGAATTGTCTCTGACGGTGAGTTAAACGTCTTAAGGCTCTTAAGCAAAATTACGGTTCATCAACACGTTTACCAACCGTTTTGAAAGGGTCAAACTGAAAAAGAAGGAAAATGCGGTAACAAACAACTTCAATTAGTAATTGTCGGCGACCTTAGTCAAGGGTGACCCAAAGGTTCCCTTTTCAAAGCTACTACACCGAGATGTAGGGAAGGGCGCCACTCCTTTCCCTGGATTACTCTACTTTTACCCTTTATACGTACCTTATAATTCTGAGTGTTAAGCAACGAGATATCAAGTACCATTATTTGAGTCTTTGGTATGCCTAGATTGAGGATTGAACCCCGGTGTCCCGGGCTAGTGGCGAAGGAATTAAAACTCCTCCTGTTAATAATAGGAACACAAAATAGGAGAAATTGAAACCCCTCCTATTAATAATAGGAACACAAAATAGGAGAAATTGAAACCTCTCCTGTTAATAATAGGAACATAAAATAGGAGATATCATAACGATCCTGAGCCGAAAAGACAGTCTATGATGTAGAAACACAGACTCTCCGCAAAAGAAAAAGTTCGGGTGCAATGGTCAGCAAAGATGTTCATACTGACTGTGTTCTGGGACGTGTGTGACAACATACCCGCTTGCCGGTTCCCACTATCTCAACCTCCTAAACCAGCGCATGACCATCCAATCGTCTAGTGGTTTCTCTCATCTCCGGCCAGGGGCATTTCACATTGCTTTACAGACGCACAAGGCACAACATACACAACCGAGAGGGTAGAAGAAAAGAAAAACAAACGAGCACGGACTTGGGTTAGCTCCAAGCACAAGAAGGGATAAGTTTGTGACACTTTTGTGTGGTCTTCTGTGCATCTGGTTATCGTGAGCGTGTATCCGAGCGAAATTCCTACACGGCCACCAGGAATGCTGACTCATTCTGTCGCGTTGACTGACCTGGCTTCTGAGTCCACAGGTCCCAGCTCCTCGCTTGGCAACCACCCCTCCCTGGCCGTCGCCTCTCTCCGACTTCTGTTGATTGCCCTGGGTCCTTGCCTTCCCTCGTTTTCTTCCTGTCTCGCAGAAAATTTCGCGCACAAGCCCTTTGTTTGGGTTTCGCACCAAAACAGACGAAGGAATCTTCTGACTGGCACTCACCCACACACATAGAAACAAATGCCCAACATCGTGCCACACATGAAAGATCGACCACTTTGGATTTCCTTGAAATTGGTGAAACTATAAACAGTCTTTCCTATAACCAACGCCCCAGGAAAAAAATCCCCTTATTTATTGAATGAACGTAACACGTGACTGGCACTCACCCACACACACAGAAACAAATGCCCAACATCGTGCCACACATGAAAGATCGACCACTTTGGATTTCCTTGAAATTGGTGAAACTATAAACAGTCTTTCCTATAACCAACGCCCCAGGAAAAAAATCCCCTTATTTATTGAATGAACGTAACACGTATGAAAAATTATAGGGCTGCTGCAAAGTTATAGGGCCACTAAAAAGTTATAAGGCCACTAAAATGTTATAAGGCCACTAAAAAGTTATAGGGCCACTGAAAAATTATAGGGCTACTGAAAAATTTTGTAGGGATTGAGGTAAAGATTGACTATTCTATATATTCTTTCTTCATTTTAAACCACTTGAAGGGTGGGGAGTTCCCGTGGTATAGTGGTAAAAGTGCTGGACTGCAGCCTCGAAGTAAGCGAGTTCGAACACTAGTCGAGGTATAACGAGTGCTTTCGGACCACTTATCTTCCCGACTGTGGGTTAAATAGTATCACTCCTATTCTTCTATAAGGATGACCTTGGCATTAAATAACCCTCGAAGATTGATACACCATTAAACAAAGAAACCAAACCAAGTCATCATTATTATTTTATTACTAGTTTGACTCCATCTTAATAAAACTGCTTTGGAGGTAAATCACTTTTGCTAGTACCGCTACTGTTATTCTAGAAGGATGACTTTGGCATTAAATAACCCACAAACGTTTGATATGGCATTAAACAAAAAAAACAAGCCAAACCAAGGCATCATTATTATTTTCTTACTAGTTTGACTCCATCTTAATAAAACTGCTTTGGAGTTGAATCATTTTCGCTTGTACCACTACTGTTCTTCTACAAGGACGGTTTTGGCATTAAATAATCCACGAAGGTTGATATTCCATTAAACAAAGAAACCAAACCAAGACACTTGGCAAATAGTTTCTTAAGTTCTGTTTTTAAATAAACTCTAATAAAAATTTGATCATTTGGGTTGGGCTAAGAACTTTTCGGCGCCACGTGTTTTTCCATTTTAGAAAATCATATATATCTGATTTTGTTCACATAGCAAGAGAGACTATGTTACTCTCTCTCTCTTTCTCTCTCTCTCTCTCTCTCTCTCTCTCTCTCTCTTTCAATTCCTCTTTCTTTTCTGCTTATTCTCTCTTCCTTTCCTTTTCCCCATACTTTCTTTCGTTCTTTCTTCTGTTGATTTAAATCGTGTCAATTTTGACAGGAACTTTGCCAGTAAAATATTATTTAGGACATAATAATGATACCCGAAGTATTAGCCATTTGACTCAAACCGGAATATTGCAGAAACATTATCAAGGTACATAAAAAAGAACAAACACTAGGAAACATTAGACGATAATTTTTCCAGAACAAAAACGAACATTTCACGGATAAAGATTATAATCATTATTATTATTCCGCTGAGAGTTTTTCACATCAGCTAAAGATTTTTTTTTTAACAGAGTTTGAGTGATAGCAAGACTCTGAAAGTCTCCAGGACTCTTCTCGGTATTCTGGCCGATCTCAATAATCCTGTAGTTTGGATGGTCTCCACACATCCTCTTATTTCCAAGCACTGGAGTCCTAAGTGACTGAAAGTTCCCGCAAGTCTCCAGGACGCTACTCAGTATTCTGGCCGATCTTAATAATGCTGTGGATTCAATGGTTTCGACTTGTCCTCTTCTTTCCAAATCTTCCAGTCCCTTTACGAATTCATTGGGGATTGTTCCAAGTGCACCAATTACAATTGGTATCACCTGTAACGTTACGCCCTCACCCCCACACGCATTCATCCTCTTCTCGAACCTTTTCTTCTTGGCCGGCCGGTGATCAACTAGTGGCTGAGGGGGTAACGCACATTTCTTTACCGCTACACAAGAATACGATCGGGGGGACAGGAGAAAATAAAACAGACGGACAAACACGAACAAAACTTGGGGTTAACCAAGAGCAGAAGGAGGTATTGCAACACTTCATTTCCTTGTGAGGACTAGCGCTAGCGTGGGTTACTAGCGAAAATTCCACAAGCACTGGAATGCTGACATCTTTTGACTCAATCTTCTTCGCTGTCACTGGACCCTCTCTTCTCTGCTACTGTCTCCGGAGTCCGGTGTTGACTGCCCCTGTCCGTAGTTCCACGCCAACTCTCTTTTCTGTCCCGCCGCCAACTGCCTCTCAGCTCCTTTGTCCAGCCAACTCTCATTCGCGTCCCCTTACCACTTCCGGATACGGCGAGATTTCATGTCCAAGAATCCTTTGTCTGGTTTCGCGCCAAAACAGAGAAAGGAATCGTCTGCTTTGGCGGCCCACCCACATAGTGCTACATACCCCCCCTCTTACCCTTGTCATTTATTCACAATAAATTACAACACAATTCAACAACAAGCAAAAAAAAAAAAACATTTACAGGCAGTAACAACCGAAATTACAAAATTTTAAAGGGGTTCTGTCGTCCCCTAAAAAAAAAAAAATAAATAATATAACAACATAGCAAAACTGCACTGAGGTGGTTGGGATCACTCAACCCTTACCATATCATCATACACATAAAAAAAAAAAAAAAAAGAATATTGCTGGATTCAGCTCTTCCACCTTGCTTTCCTCTGAACAATTCTGGGGTCTCCTGACTCACCCCTATTCTTCATTCCAATAGGACTTTTCGATTTACCTCCAACATTATTCAATTTTCTTTCAATTCGCCCCGCCCCCACCCAACAGAACATAGGGGAATTTTAACCACCCCTACCCAACGATTTCAAGAGGACTTTTCCATTCACCTCCAACGTTATTCAACCTTCGAACATTTCGCCCCATTCTCCAAACCATCAGAACACAGGGGAATTTTAACCACCCCTACCCAACAATTCAGGAGCATTTTTGGACTTGTCTCCCCCCTTTCCTTACGACGTGGGAGCATCAGTAATCTCCGCAGTTCGATCGGTGTCGTAACAGGAATAATGTTTCGGAAAGCACTGTGGAATTCACCTCCCAACCCAGCAACAGTTGAGCAAGGAACCTTTTTTTTTTATTCATTCTAGCACCTTGCCAGCAAGCCCCATGGATTTTCAAAAGACAAGAAAAAAAACAAAGCAATTGACACCATCTCCCAGATCGTCCAGCCATGACCAGCCAGAGGGGAGGAGCAACCGGACACCGCCCCGCACCCAGGCATCGTCCTCCCAACCCATCGTCAACCGTTTCCTAGGTACCATATCCATCAATTCGTCGTAACCAGCCCACTCGCTTTCCCAATCATCATTTGTATAACTTACTACCCCTCAATACCAGTCCCCGAAACGGGGCCCCCGTGCAACCAGCCCTCCAGGGGGAACACGATCAGACGAAGTGAAGAAGTGCCAAGAGCAATTAAATTTACAAAAAAAAAATAAACCCAGAAAATCCATGAAGGTAAAAAAAAAAAAATTTAAAAAAAGATAAATAAATAAACAAATAACAATAAACAACAAAGCAAATGACAAGGTAAGCTCAATCCCCCAAAATTAACAAAAAACAAGGCAAAGTATAACAAAAAAAAACAAACAAACAAAAAAAAACAACAAAAACCAAAGGATAGCAAAAAAAAATCCACACAAATTAAACAACAAAAAAAAATTAATAATAAACAATTCAAAGACAAATAAAAATAAAATAACTACAATTGACAAATGTATAAAATAAAATTGTTCTGAAGGAATCTGTCACGCATCCACCTTCTAACCTTTGTCTCTCTTCCCTTGAGATCTCTGCCCACTTCCACCATTTCTCTTTGCGTCTTTCTTTCCTTCTCTCCTGTCCACTTGAATTCTTCCCTCTACCGGGGGTGGTGTGGAAGGGGATAGCGTTTGCTTCCAACCGTTTTTTTTTAAATCGACAAAAAACAAAAAACGAAAACTTTCTTTTCTTCCTAAAATCCAAAGTTTAGTTATTCTTTTTTTTTTTTTTTTTAACTGAGACAGGCATGGATGCAGTGACGAAAATTCCCTGGCAATCTCTCTTTCTTACTACTTTTCGTTCTCTTTTTTTTTCTTTTTTTTTTTTTCATGACTTTATCTGTTCTTCCTTCTTTTTATTTGTTTTAATTTTTCCATTTTTTTTTTTTTGTTTTGTTTTTGTGATAGAAGCTTTCCTCCACCTTCTACCCTCTGCACTCGGAACGATCCGACTTTGACCAGTCGATTTTAACCTAGCTTAACGATCTCACTCTCTCTCTTATTTTTCGTTTCATCTTCCCTTTCTCTGGGGTTTTAAAATACCACAATTTTTTCTTTCAGTGAACCTTACAGCAAAATTTTTTTTTTCGGTGACTTATCACCTTTCCAGCATAAAAAAAATTACGATAAAACTTCCCAGAACGGGCTAACTTTCTTTTTTAAGCCACTGGCCCTAACACTTAAGTATAAAAATTACTATGTGAAACTGCTACGAAGAGGAAAGAAAAAAAGCATTTGAATTCTACCGGTCAAGTTAAGTGTGAAAATAGGGTAAGGGAAGAATTATTCTCCTCCCGTCTAACAAAAATACAACAAAAATTATCAGCAGTTAAGGGGTTAAACATATACACACACACACACAAAAACGAAATAGATTACTTGGGGTTTTTTTTCTACATCTTAAAATTTCCTTAATCTGAAAAATCTTTTTTTTTTTTGTGTTCTTATATTCGAGTGCAGTGGGGGGGTAATGTGTATTCCTACCTTTGTAGATTTCTTTCTTTTCCACTTTTTTTTCTTTGGCTCTTTCGTTTTCTTTTTCTTTTCTCTCTGTCTCGCCGGTTGCGGGTCCTTATGGCATTTTTTTTCTTCTTTTTCCGTTCGTCTGTCAGCTTCTTTCGATTCCCTCGTCCGATCATTTCCAATTTTTTTTTTCATCAGGTCTCTTTTATCCTGGTCACGGCACCATTTGTAACGTTACGCCCTCACCCCCACACGCATTCATCCTCTTCTCGAACCTTTTCTTCTTGGCCGGCCGGTGATCAACTAGTGGCTGAGGGGGTAACGCACATTTCTTTACCGCTACACAAGAATACGATCGGGGGGACAGGAGAAAATAAAACAGACGGACAAACACGAACAAAGCTTGGGGTTAACCAAGAGCAGAAGGAGGTATTGCAACACTTCATTTCCGTGTGCGGAGTAGCGCTAGCGTGGGTTACTAGCGAAAATTCCACAAGCACTGGAATGCCGACATCTTTTGACTCAATCTTCTTCGCTGGACCCTATCTTGTCTCCTCTACTGTCTCCGGAGTCCGGTGTTGACTGCCCCTGTCCGTGGTTCCACGCCAACTCTCTTTTCTGTCCCGCCGCCAACTGCCTCTCAGCTCCTTTGTCCAGCCAACTCTCATTCGCGTCCCCTTACCACTTCCGGATACGGCGAGATTTCATGTCCAAGAATCCTTTATCTGGTTTCGTGCCAAAACAGACAAAGGAATCGTCTGCTTTGGCGGCTCACCCACATAGTGCTACACACCCTCACCTTCATGCTCCTTAGTTTATTTAGTTCTCTTGCAAGGTCAAGGTATTTATCTCTCTTCTCGCTATCTTTTGATTTTACTCGGTTGTCTGCAGGACATCAAAGTCCACTATTCTTTTTCTTTTTACTGTCACGGGATCTGGTGGTCTAGCCGAGATAAGGTGATCTCAAAATTCCAGAGAACTTTGCGCGTCTCATTCTCCTGGATGGGTTCTGGGTTGTGCATATACCACTTGTTCGTTTGATCAAATTATTATTATTATTTTACTTATTTCGATCTAGCGTTAGTTCAGGGTCTTTCACATGAGTCTTAGTGACAACAAGTGTCCTCTAGTGTCCTGCAGTTTTCTCAGGATTCTAGCTTATCCTGTTGTGATCTGAATGGTCTCGATTTGTTCTCTGATCGCCAATTCTCAGTCTTCACTCCAAACCCTTAGGAACAGTTCCAAGTGCACCAACTATAACTGGTATCACCGTCACACCTTCCACAGTTTTTTACCTCAAGGGTAAGATCCATGTGTTTATCTATCTTTTTGCTTTCCCTCTTTTTTGCACTGTGGTTTGCTGGTCCGGCGAAATCCAGTGTATGACATGGCGTTTTTTTTTTCTTATTTGGCCCAGTCGGCTGGGGCGGTAGAATGCACCGACTACATCTCTGCAGAGTGGCAAGACCTCTCCAGTGAGTGTCCTGGATATGACACTAAACAATCTAATGTAATACTGGAGCTTTGGGGAATATGAAGTACATTTTCATTGACTTCGTTCCCAGGTCCACTCTAGCCCGGGGTGGTAGCACCTGATAGGGTCCTACCTCTGGATTAAATACAACTGCCTGATATTTAAACTGTACACCTTGACGTTTAAACTGAAGGCAAACAAAAGACTTTTGCCAAATGGAATTGTTAGAAATAGCACTGTTTAATCATTTAACTGTGTGTAAACTAATGACTGATGTTTAATTGAATCGTTAGTATTGAATAGCAATACTTGAAAACTTTAAACTGTGGGCAAATAAATGATTATTAGTAAATGTAATTATTCGTATAGATAAGAAATAAGAAAAACCATTTAACTGTGTGCAAAAAAAAAAAATGAGCTCAGACTCATTTAAAAATGTTACCTACAAAATGTGATTAGAAATCATATGTTTAATATATGTATAAAAATATTTGGCATTAAATAACCTACACAGATTGATATGCCATAAAACTCAACTAAACACGAGTTCAAACCCTGGACGAGACTGATAACATTTCACATAGCACTAATACTCTAGATTGTGTGCAAAATACCCTTGGGAAAGATATGAATCCAATTATACTCCCTCCAGCTATGGGTAAATAGTAGGACAGACTGAGTTCTTCAGTCTTGGTGAGGCAACTAGTCTAGGAGAAGGAAAAGTCTGAATTCAAACCTGTTAAACTCCACGTAAAAATTGACCTTGTGTCATATCCTGCCCGAGCGGAGGGGTTGGTAAATATGATAAAACCCAACCAAACCAAATAATATACATTTGAGATATGTATAAAGAGGATTTGGCATTAAATAACCTACAATGGTTGATATGCCATTAAACACAACCAAACCAACTCATATATATTTGATATATATTTATAAAGAGGATTTGTCATTAAATAACCTACAATGGTTGATATGCCCTAAAACCTAACCAAACCAAATCATATATATTTAATATATATGTATCAAGAGAATTTGGCATTAAATAACCTACAATGGTTGATATGCCATAAAACTAAACTAATTAATACTTCTAACCGGGATTAGATGATCTGTTTGTGTCTCCAAATCCCAGACGGATTCTGGTTTGTGCAGAGATCATTTATTGATTATGTCAAATTTCAATCTCTTGCCCAATTCCCAGTGGATCATCGACTATTCAACCATTTGTGGATGCATGCCTTTCCCAAGGGTATTAGCACTATATGAAATATGAACGACTGCGTTCAGGATTTGAACTCGAGTTTATTTCCTCAGGCGATAACCGTTACTCTACTAGTGCATCTCAGAGTGGTAATACATTTTAGGGTCTCATCTATTGGTCAAATAAATCTATTTTTTAAAAATTATTCGTATTCGATTGGATCGTGTGCCAAAAGAATCTTACGAAACAGCAACACAAAAACGTACAATGAAAACGATTCCCTAACCTCTCGTGACCCAGTCGGCTGGGGCTGTAGAATACACCGACTGCATCACTTCAGAGTGGTAAGACTCCCCACTTCCCAACGAGTGCCCTGCATATGACACTAAGCAATCTGAAAGTGAGGTTCCAGTAATGCTGGAGTTTTTAGGAATGCAGAATACCCCTTTATTACCATCACTCCCAGGACCACTCTGGTCTGGAGTGGTACCACCCGATAGGGTCCTGTCTATGGGTTTAATAGAACTAAACTGCGTACATAAGCTAAACTGAACTGTTTGAAATAGAACTACTTTTGACATTTAAACTGTGTACCTCTGCTAAACTGAATAGTTTGAAATACAACTGTTTTTAACAATTTGACTGCGTACTTAGGCTAAATTGAATTGTTTGAAATAGAACTGTTTATATGTATAAAAGTGGATTTTGTATTAAATAATCTTCAATGGTTGATATGCCACAAAACCAAACCCAACCAAAATGACTTAATTTAGCTTTAAATGACCCGAAACGGGTTGATATGACGTAAAACAAAACAATCAACCAACCAAACATGAACACAGTTCCATAATCTCTAGACATAAAATGACCCTTTAGGGGTTGAAATGCCGTTAAACTCTATCACTCAATCAAATCATTAGTTTCATCTGCGTGGGTTTTTCTCATTACGTTTCGACCCACTCATTCTTCGGGCTTCTTCAAGAGTATAATTCAGAAATGATTGAGACCTTATCTTAACCTGAATAACGTCTGAGAGACGAATGAAAATAAAAATAAAAAAATCAAAGTAATCTTTGCCATTTCTTCTTCTTCTTCTTCTTCTTCTTCTTCTTCTTCTTCTTCTTCTTCTTCTTCTTCTTCTTCTTCTTCTTCTATAAGGGGATAAGCCTGCCATTACCAAAAGCCTATTTGGTTCGATAAAGTACGGATATCATTTTATTGGCAATTTAGATTTTGCAGCATTTGGCTCCGTCGGCCATTGACAGTTCGGTGCTAAATTTGCTGGGATCCAACGATGCAGAAGATTTGAAGGTAGCACTAAAAGACCCTCAATCAATGAATAAATCAATCAATAAATTAATAAAACAACGCCGAGACTTTTCTGATACCAAGAATGATATTATTATATCAATAAAATTAGTTCTTACTTTTGATAGTTTCAAACGATAAGCAAAAACAGTCGAAATTCTACGGTTAATGTGCACAATTAACACCAGCCAACAATGAAATTACCCCTACAGAATACACCAAACGCATTCTCTGAAGAGAGTTAAGGCCCTCTCGCGCAACGAGTGTCCTGTTTTGACTCTAAACAATCTGATGGTGAGGTTCCAGTTATGCTGGAGCTTTGGGGAATGCAGAGCACCCATTCATTGCCATCGTCCCCTGGTCCACTCTGGCCCGGAGTGGTAGCACCTGATAGGGCCCTATCTATGGGACAAATAGAACTAAGCTGTGTACTTATGCTAAACTGAATTGTTTGAAATAGAACTGTTTTGACATTTAGAGTGCGTATTTATGCCAAACTGATTTGCTTGACATAAACTGCTTTTGACAATTAAAGTACGCACTTATGCAAAACTGAATTGTTTGAAATGGAACTGTTTTTGATATTGGAACTATTTTCTTATACTAAACTGAATTGTTTGAAATAGAACTGTTTTTAACGTTTAACTATGTGTAAATAAAAAATATATATTTATACTTAACTAAATTGTTTGAAATAAAACATTTTATATGAATAAAAATGGATTAGGCATTAATAACTTACAATGGTTGATGTGCCATAAAACCAAACCAAACAAAACGAAACAAAACTGAAATTGCCCCCAGAATATTCATAAATGTTTTCAGCTAATTTTATAGCGCTGATTTCAAAAAGGTTGTCCATTTTTATCCATCTCGCATCATTTTTGTGTGACGGAAATTCTGTATATATGATCAAATTCAAACTGCAATGAAATTATATTCTGGAGCTGCCCATGACATTGTGCCTTCCAGATTATTATTATAATGATGACATTTCTGAATTTCACAACGAAAAGAAAAGGACTATTTTTCCGTATGCAAGATTTTCTCTTTTTTGCTTTGATTTGATGATCGGTTGTTTTTCGCAGAATTGAATTGTTTTGTGTGGTTTACCACACAAAACAATATGTTATTTAAGATTGGAATACAACGGTGGTAACGGCACTTTTCATTATACTCTACAGGTCACCGATACCGATTGTAACACTATACTGGGCAAAGGAACAAATGTAACAATATGGCGGTCACCCTTACTGATACCAGTACCAAATGTAATACCATAAGGACAACATTTGTGGTATCTAATGTCCTACTATTACTTTTACTTTGGTCTTATCCAGGTAACGGTGATAAATGTAATGCTGTGACTGGTTCTTTATTACAGCCTTGGCTCTGTGACGACCATATGCGTTTCCAAGTAGTTTATTTATCAATCCCTTCTGTGCCCACGTTGTGTTTGAAAAATCCACAGATAGTGAATGACACAATCAATCCGGAACTTCTTCGACGTGATTTGTTGGAACAAATTGCCTGGGTATTGGCAACTTAAAGACAAGAACTTTCTGTTAACAATTCACAATCGTTTATTGGAACGTAATGGTCAAACATGAGCGTTAGGGTATTTGCCAATAGCCTGGGAGACCTGGGTTCAATCCCAGATCGAGTCATACCAAATACTCAAAAAATGGTAGGGGTGTCCTCGTGGCGTAATGGTTAAAGCGATGGACTGCAGATTCGTAGTAAGCGAGTTCGTATTCCAGTCGCGCTGTTACGTTCACTTTCGGGCAAATACCCTTGGGAAAGGTATGAACCCCCTTATCCTCCCAGCTATGGGTTAAATAGTACCACTACTGTTCTTCTCGGAGAATGACTTTGGCATTAAATAACCTACAAAGGTTGATATGCCATTAAACAAAGAAACCAACCAAACCAATCAAAGAATGGTACTTGATGCATCCTTACTTAATATTCAACAATATAAGGTAGGGATCAAGGGTAAAGTGGAGCAATCCTGGGAACAGAGTAGCGCCCTCCAATACACCTTGGTGTAGTAGCTCTCAAAAAGGGAGCCTTCGGGTCACTTTCGACTATGGTCGCCAACTTTACTTACTTATTGGTTTAACAGAACTATGTCCGGGGATGTCGTCGTGGTGAAATGGTTAAAACGATGGACTGCGGAATCGTAGAAAGCGAGTTCGAACTCCAGTCGCGCTATTACGTTCACTTTTAGGCAAATACCCTTGGGAAAGGTATGAACCCCCTTATCCTCCCTGTAGCACTATATGGGTGGCCCGCCAAAGCAGACGATTCCTTTGTCTGTTTTGGCACGAAACCAGACAAAGGATACTTGGACATGAAATCTCGCCGTATCCGGAAGTGGTAAGGGGACGCGAATGAGAGTTGGCTGGACAAAGGAGTTGAGAGGCAGTTGGCGGCGGGACAGAAAAGAGAGTTGGCGTGGAACCACGGACAGGGGCAGTCAACACCGGAATCCGGAGACAGTAGAGGAGACAAGATAGGGTCCAGCGAAGAAGATTGAGTCAAAAGATGTCGGCATTCCAGTGCTTGTGGAATTTTCGCTAGTAACCCACGCTAGCGATAGTCAGCGCACGGAAATGAAGTGTTGCATACCTCCTTCTGCTCTTGGTTAACCCCAAGCTTTGTTCGTGTTTGTCCGTCTGTTTTATTTTCTCCTGTCCCCCCGATCGTATTCTTGTGTAGCGGTAAAGAAATGTGCGTTACCCCCTCAGCCACTAGTTGATCACCGGCCGGCCAAGAAGAAAAGGTTCGAGAAGAGGATGAATGCGTGTGGGAGTGAGGGCGTAACGTTACAAATGGTGCCGTGACCAGGATAAAAGAGAACTGATGAAAAAAAAATTGGAAATGATCGGACGAGGGAATCAAAGAAGCTGACAGACGAACGGAAAAAGAAGAAAAAAATGCCATAAGGACCCGCAACCGGCGAGACAGAGAGAAAAGAAAAAGAAAACGAGAGAAACAAAGAAAAAAAAGTGGAAAAGAAAGAAATCTACAAAGGTAGGAATACACATTACCCCCCCCCACTGCACTCGAATATAAGAACACAAAAAAAAAGATTTTTTAGATTAAGGAAATTTTAAGATGTACAAAAAAAACCCAAGTAATCTATTTCGTTTTTTTGTGTGTGTGTATGTTTAACCCCTTAACTGCTGATAATTTTTGTTGTATTTTTGTTAGACGGGAGGAGAATAATTCTTCCCTTAACTTGACCGGTAGAATTCAGATATTTTTTTTGTTTTTTTTTTTCCTTCTTCGTAGCAGTTTCACATAGTAATTTTTATACTTAAGTGTTAGGACCAGTGGCTTAAGAAAGAAAGTTAGCCCGTTCTGGGAAGTTTTATAGTAATTTTTTTATGCTGGAAAGGTGATAAGTCACCGGAAAAAAAATTTTGCTGTAAGATTCGCTGAAAGAAAAAATTGTGGTATTTTAAAACCCCAGAGAAAAGGAAGATGAAACGAAAAATAAGAGAGAGAGTGAGATCGCTAAGCTAGGTTAAAATCGACTGGTCAAAGTCGGATGGTTCCGAGTGCAGAGGGTAGAAGGTGGAGGAAAGCTTCTACCACAAAAACAAAAAAAAAATGGAAAAAATAAAAAAATAAAAAAAAATGGAAAAATTAGAACAAATAAAAAGAAGGAAGAACAGATAAAGTCATGAAAAAAAAGAAAGAAAAAAAAGAGAATGAAAAGTAGAAAGAAAGAGAGATTGCCAGGGAATTTTCGTCACTGCATCCATGCCTGTCTCAGTTAAAAAAAAAAAAAAAAAGAATAACTAAACTTTGGATTTTAGGAAGAAAAGAAAGTTTTCGTTTTTTGTTTTTTGTCGATTTAAAAAAAAACGGTTGGAAGCAAACGCTATCCCCTCCCACACCACCCCCGGTAGAGGGAAGAATTCAAGTGGACAGGAGAGAAGGAAAGAAAGACGCAAAGAGAAATGGTGGAAGTGGGCAGAGATCTCAAGGGAAGAGAGACAAAGGTTAGAAGGTGGATGCGTGACAGAGTCCTTCAGAACAATTTTATTTTATATATTTGGCAACTGAAGTTATTTTGTTTTTATTTGTCTGTGAATTGTTTATTATTAATTTTTTCTTGTTGTTTAATTTGTGTGGATTTTTTTTGCTATCCTTTGTTTTTTTGTTGTTGTTTTTTTTGTTTGTTTGGTTTTTTTTGTTTTGTTATACTTTGCCTTGTTTTTTGTTAATTTTGGGGGACTGAGCTTGCTTTGTCATTTGCTTTGTTGTTTATTGTTTTTTATTTTTATTTATTTATTTATTTTTGGTATCGAGGGGTAGTAAGTTATAGAAATGATGATTTGGGAAAGCGAGTGGCCTGATTGACATAGAATTGATGAACATGGTACCGAGGAAACGGTTGACGATGGGTTGAGAGGACGATGCCTGGGCGCGGGGCGGTGTCCGGTTGCTCCTCCCCCCTGGCTGGTCATGGCTGGACGATCCAGGAGATGGTGTCAATTGCTTTGTTGTTTTTTTTTATCTTTTGAAAATCCATGGAGATTGGTGGCTGGCTGAAAGTCAGTTACAGTGAACTTTCAATAACTCCGAGAGGCTTATTTTGTCTATTGCAGGGGGCAGTGAAGACCCCCAGGTTGGGAGGTGAATTCCACAGTTCTTTCCGAAACATTATTCCTGTTACGACACCGATCGAACTGCGGAGATTACTGATGCACCCACGTCGTAAGGAAAGGGGGGAGACAAGTCCAAAAATGCTCCTGAATTGTTGGGTAGGGGTGGTTAAAATTCCCCTGTGTTCTGATGGGTCGGAGAATGGGGCGAAATGTTCGAAAGTTGAATAACGTTGGAGGTGAATGGAAAAGTTCTCTTGAAATCATTGGGTAGGGGTGGTTAAAATTCCCCTGTGTTCTGTTGGGTGGGGGCGGGGCGAATTGAAAGAAAATTGAATAATGTTGGAGGTAAATCGAAAAGTCCTATTGGAATGAAGAATAGGGATGAGTCAGGAGACCCCAGAATTGTTCACAGGAAAGCAAGGTGGAAGAGCTGAATCCAGCAATATATTTTTTTTTTTTTTTTTTGTGTAAGATGATATGGTAAGGGGTGAGTGATCCCAACCACCCCAGTGCAGTTTTGCTATGTTGTTATATTATTTATTATTCTTTTTAGGGGACGAACGAACCCCTTTAAAATTTTGTAATTTCGGTTGTTACTGCCTGTAAATGTTTTTTTTTGCTTGTTGTTGAATTGTGTTGTAATTTATTGTGAATAAATGACAAGGGTAAGAGGGGGAGTATGTAGCACTATATGGGTGGCCCGCCAAAGCAGACGATTCCTTTGTCTGTTTTGGCGCGAAACCAGACAAAGGATACTTGGACCTGAAATCTCGCCGTATCCGGAAGTGGTAAGGGGACGCGAATGAGAGTTGGCTGGACAACGGAGCTGAGAGGTAGTTGGCGGCGGGACAGAAAAGAGAGTTGGCGTGGAACCACGGACAGGGGCAGTCAACACCGGACTCCGGAGACAGTAGCAGAGAAGAGAGGGTCCAGTGACAGCGAAGAAGATTGAGTCAAAAGATGTCAGCATTCCAGTGCTTGTGGAATTTTCGCTAGTAACCCACGCTACCGATAGTCCGCGCACGGAAATGAAGTGTTGCAATACCTCCTTCTGCTCTTGGTTAACTCCAAGCTTTGTTCGTGTTTGTTCGTCTGTTTTATTTTCTCCTGTCCCCCCGATCGTGTTCTTGTGTAGCGGTAAAGAAATGTGCGTTACCCCCTCAGCCACTAGTTGATCACCGGCCGGCTAAGAAAAGAAATGGTTAGAAGACTGATGTAAAGTGGGGTGGGGGTGAGGGCGGTAACGTTACATCCCAGCTATGGGTTAAATAGAACCACTACTGTTCTTCTAGGTGAATGGCTTTGGCATTAGATAACCAACAAAGGTTGATATACCATTAAACAAAGAAAGCAAACCAAACCAGAACTATGTCCAATATATTCATAGAAATTGTCGCTTCATTATACAGATATACTGTTCGACGTTCAGACTCCATAGAGTAGCACGAAAGAGAGAGAAAATCTGTAAGGATCAATGAACAAGGACACAAAGAGATATCCCTCCCCACTTACACACACGATCCGACCGACGTTTAACCCCAAGTGACTCACTGAACGCCAACTTCTATCTGACTTTTTCAAAATTCGCTAATTTTTATATACCTAAATTCAGGATATCTTTATTGTGATGTCATCTCACACGTGTCCCCAATTTCATCGTGTTTTCATTTCGTCGGTCAACCTGTGAGAAGACATGAATCTATTTTGTTTACATTTGGTCTTCCTGTGTAGAAATAACAGGTGTCCCTTATCCTGGTCATTGGTGCACTCGCTAGAACTTTCCAAATTTGACTTACATTTCCGTTCAAAGATTTCAGCTAACTTAAGAGCTAAAAGAAAAACTCGCGGCCCGACCAAACAAGATAATAAAATAATGAATACAAACAACCATCACAGTAATTAGGTTATGGATGTAGAAATGAACATGAATATTACTGTAACTTTTTTCGTTGTATGATAATGTTATACCATTTATTTAAACCTGTACGACGGGAAAATCTGTTAAAAAGAATCGATGGAGTAAAGTGCGACGTGTTAGCGCACTGACTACCACTATAAAAGTAAAGTTGGCAACCATAGTCGAAGGTGACCCGAAGGCTCCCTTTTCAATAGCTACAACACAGATGTGTAGGGGAGGGTGCTATTCCTTTTTCCTGATAGCGCCACTTTACCCTTGATACATACTTTATAATGCTGAATGTTAAGCAAGTAGGCATCAAGTACCATTTTTGAGTCCTTGATATGACTCGACCTGGGATTGAACCCCGGTCTCCTGGACCATTGACGAACACTCTACCCACTAGACCAATATATATATAGAGAGAGAGGGAGAGGGAGAGAAGTAGGTGCATTCTGGTGGTGTAACGGTTAGCAAGCTAGACGAGCAAACCTACACGAGTGAGTTCGAGTTTCATTAGGCACCCTATTCATTCGGCTTTGTGTCACATCGAAGCAAAGAGCTTTGTAAATTACTATATATATATAAAATTGGTGACCTTAGTCGAGGGTAACCTGAAGGCTCCCTTTTCAATGGCTACTACACCGAGGTGTCAGGAAGAGCGCTACTCCATTCCCTAGATTGCTCCACTTAACCCTTGATCCTTACCTTATAATTATGAGTGTTAAGCAAAACGACTCCAAGTACCATTTTTGAGTCTTTGGTATGACTCGACCTGGGATTGAACCCCGGTCTCCTGGACCATTGGCGAACACTCTCTCCATTAGGCAAATAGCCCGGTACTACCACTATACTAACAGCCATAACGGGTACACAAAACTGCTTCGGTCACATGATATACGTACTGATGTACTTGTATGTAACATAATACCGCAAAAGATTTTATATCTTTTTCTTCATTTTTTTCCCTTTTTCTCTGTGTGGGTTAAAAAGCAGTAAATAAAACCAGGGATACTCATCAGTAAGTGAGACTGTGTTGAAGAGGACTCTTTTACTCCTTAGGCAACGTGGGTTTTAAAAGGGTCTTGTAATTTTGCTTTAATCATGAGAGTACGACATTTTTGAGAATAACGAGGGCGTCGAAAGGAAAAGCAGAGATTTCTTTTTTTTATGTTGGGCGAAAAATCTGGTTTCATCACTTCTCTCACCCCTCATTTTTCCCGTGTCTCTAAAGAAATCTTCAATGATACTATGCTGTCGATAGTAACGAAAATTTAGGCTGTTTACATTATACCTTGACTCATGCAAAGACACACACTCGTTATATATATACATATATATATATATATATATATATATATCAAATTACCGTGACCAGAAAATCCGACATATACCCACATGCGACATGCGGAACAGTGTTATATTTTGACCCTCGCCCCGGCCCAAAAATGCTATTCCAAGGTGATACACCGGAAGGAAGTGACACATTCCAATGGCCAGTAATCGAAAGAGATCGGGTGGGCGGATTAAGGCTTATGATATGGGACAAGGTGAAGGTCCCATTGTGCCACTACAGTCATGCACCGGAAGAGAGTAACCTCTGAACTGCATGACAGTTATTTCCACTTGATGACGATTAAACATTCGATTTCAAAGATCCAGTGGGCGATCGTGTGGGCGTTGAATTATTATATAATTGAGTTGAGTTAGGTGCCAAAGGAGTTGCCAGTAGAATTCCAGACAGCTAGAGACCAGATGTGGTAGTGAAAGCCACACCCGACCGAGGGGGCCCTCGGAAACCCCCGATTGAGTGGACCCCAAGACCTCTAGTTGAGCATCTAAGAGAACAAGAAAGACACAACGTGACGGTCATAACAGTGGGGTCAGAATATGATGGTTATGTTCGGTCTCTAGCACCCTCTCACATGCAAACCTTGAACAACCCTTTCGAACCCTTGCAATAAATTGAGAGGTAAATATAATTGTAAAGAAGTCTTCCTGTGTCTTCCCTCTTGCGTCTTTGATATTGAGTCGTTGTGATGCTAAATGATGATGTAGATGACTATATAACAACAGCTGTTTCGACCTTATTGAGTATTATCAGCAGTACATACCGTGATCTCCACCACTAGAGATCGAACCGGCAACCCTAAAATGCAGAAACCGAACTTCTACCAATGGGCCACCATTTCCTGCCACGCATAAGCGATGCCAAATCAACAAGAAAGCGCGACCATATGATCTAATGTATCTTGAAAGTACGTTTATACCTTACAGATGACACGACCACCTCAAGGGCTTGAGACCAAATAAAGTCTAAACAGTTGTTCAGTGTTTCGTACGTCGCATGTGGATGCTTGCCGAATTTTCTGGTCATGGTAATTTAATTAATATAATATCAATTCCTCTAATTATATATATATATATATATATATATATGACGAGTGTGAGTGTGTCTTTTGAAGAATGTATATTTAGGCAGTAAGTTATTATTCAAGCAAGTTTTGTTAAAGACGATGGAACACTGTTTATTTTTTTTTTTTATATTTTTTCGACTCCTGGTTATTTTTCTAGTGTCGGGATCTAGATTGTAAAGGAATTTACAATGCACTTTCGACCATACTTTTGGTCGTCATCAGGGGTAGTGTAGTTTTTAGTTGACTGCTAGATTTTCTTTACTGTTTTAATAATTTGTAGCGTTTTGTTTTGAAATTGTCGATTAGAACGTTTTCAGCGTTTTGTTTTTGTTTTGTGGGGAAAAGAATAGAATAAATAGAGATTTTTAGTTATTAAAATATTTAATATGTTGGTGCCTATATCAAATGCTATTTTATCTGTTACCTTTTTATTTTTTATGCATATTGGTACTAGGATTTGTAATCGTTGAGTTGAGTGTTTGCCAATGGTCCAGGAGACCAGGGTAATTCTAACGTAAAAATTCTTTTGACAGTATCTTTTCGATTTTTTCGATTTCTTCAAAATCCTTCTTTTTCTGTCTGATGATTGTCGTATAAAGATGGCATGAAACCAGTGGTCACAGATAAATATCAGTGCAATTAAATATATATAAAAACTAAAATGTATATATATATATATATATATACAGGGCGAAACGATAAAATTGTCGTCCTAAAGAAAACAACACTACAGCTTTATTTTTAAACTTTTATTGAAAAAATTAATTCAGCTAACTTGATTATGTAGTAGAGCTCACATCTATTCAATGTAGCCACCTTCAGCCTCTATCACCGCCTCGATACGGATCCGGAACTGGGAGCATGCCTTTTCAACAAGCGCCAGCAGGAGCTCGGCGAATACTCGGCGAATGGCGGCGATCCGGCTGGCTTTGGTGTTGTGAGAGGTCATGTTGGTGATGTTCTCGACGTATGACCAAACGAAGTAGTCCAGGGGGCTCAGGTCAGAGGAGGAGGGGGCCAGTGAGAGAAGGCTACAAAGTCGTAGCACTCCTTCTGAAGCCAAGCCAAGCCTGGGTCTCTTTGGACTTGTGGGCCGGCGCCGAGTCCTGCTGACACATCCAGGGTCTGCCACCGGCCACCTGATTGCACCAGGGGATCACCACACTCTTCAGCACATCCAGGTACACTTTGGCGTTGACTTTCAAGCCAACTTCGAAGATGTGAGGTAGCATGATGTGGCCCTCACTTGAAACCACACCAAAGACCATAACCGTAACCGGAAACTTTGTTTTCATCACCCTGGGCACGTCCCTGTTATTCGTGGCAATCCAGATTTGCATTTTGAGGGTGCTGGCAATGGTCCTGTTGTCATAAGTTGGATCGGTAGACAGCATGTCTACCGATCCAACTTATGACATCATTGTGTCACTTTCAGACATGATAAAAGGCTCCTATCGCTCTTGGGATTTGTACACAACTGGCCAACTAGTAGATGGTCTGCAGCAAAAAAAGAAAACCAGTTTTCATGAAACGGAAATGTAATTATTTCGTCTTTTCTAGGGCGACAATTTTATCGTTCCACCCTCTCTCTCTCTCTCTCTCTATATATATATATATATATATATATATATATTGTGGTTATTTTAACCATAGAAGAAAAAGTAGAAAGGTATAGTTTTCTGAAGAATGTTAATCCTAAGTTAAATCTTGCTATTTGACAGTAGATTCTCTCGGTTATCGCTCTTGTTTTCCTCTTGTTGAAAAATATGAATCGTTTTTCGCCATTAACTGAATTAATTCTATTGTGTCTGGAAAGAAGAGATATGCAACAAAGAAACATGAATATATTGAATAAAGCCTGTCCATGGTAGATAATAGTAAAGGAATTTTTTTAAAAAAACAAGAAAAACTTGAATGAACGTGAATTAATTCAATAAAATCAATCTAAAAAGTGACATCACTCACGGCTACAAAAGTTGCAGTTATTTTCTTAGATTTTTGCTTAGATGAGGCACATGGTCGTATGAGGGCGCGCTCCTGGCGAAGCCCCGGGGCCTGTTCTGGACTTCGGTCCGGAGCGTGGCCCTGGAAAAGGAACAATGGCAGACTTGGGGCCTTTAATTAGGCACCTAGTTTCGACTAGGCTACCTTCGGGTGGGCGAGCTGCATTTTTTTCTCCTTTGTCCCCCTTGTACGGCACTAGACCATGCGTCTAGTTTAAGCCGCAAACTGGCATACGTGCCCGTACCCACATTTGGGTTCGTGAAACTGCTTGCCTCATCAGGCTCACATTGCACCAAGTGAGCCGATGAGCAGCACTGACAAGCAGGGTTCGAGTCTCGGCTCGTTCCCGACCTCCCCTCCCCTTTGTCCCCACTTTAATCGGCCTTCAGGCTTTTGACCTTGTGTCAAGTCGTGTCTGGTGGCAGGCAGCGACAAATATTGGCACATGGTCGTATGAAAGGGGCAACCAAGCGGACTTGAATTCACTCGTAAAGGTTTGCTAGTCTGGCTTGCATTAAACCAACCGAAGCGCCCGTGTCTGTTGAAGTAAAAAGTGTTTCGAAATAAATATCAAAAAAAGATTAGGACAAGAAAACACTTTTCTACAGAAAGATTGCCGTAAAAGAATCTCTCCATTCTAGGGTATCCCTGGCTTTACCAAAAGACCCCTTCAACGTGTGTCCTGGATATGACACTAAACAGTCTGATGGTAAGGTTCCAGTAATGCTGGAGTTTTGGGGAATGCGGAGGACCCCTTCATTGCTATCGCTCCCAGGTTCACTCTGGCCCAGAATGGTAGCACCTGATAGGGTTCTATCTATGGGTCAAATACAAATTAAACTGTGAACTTTTGCTAAACTGAATTGCTTGAAATAGGACTATTTTGACATTTAAACTGCGTACTTATACTTAACTGAGCTGTGTTGAAATGGAACTGTTTTTAAATAGTACTTCAGGCGCTTAGGTTGGTATAAAGCAAGCTAGACTAGCAAACCTTCACGAGTGATTTTGAATCTGATTGGTTACCCCTTTCATACGGCCTTGTGCCTCATCTAAGCAAACTGTATACTTATGCTAAACTGAATTGTTTAGAATTTAATTTGACGTTAGATGATCCGAAAAGGCTTGATACGCCATATGACAAAACAACTAACTAACCGACCAACGACTGTACAGAGCGGTTAAAAAACAAAGAAAACGGCAACAATGAGATGAATTAAAAGAAAAGCAGGACGAAGAAAACTCGTAGATCCATCAATACAAGGACATAAGGTGTTCTATGAAAATAGAAAAAAAAGACTAATGGCAGCAGCCAGTAACAAAAATGGTAACATAAAAAAAAAAACAGAAAGAACAAAAACTAGAAAGCAGAAATGGGGAGGAAAACAGCTGTATGGATATTTCAAGCGACAAACTGACGATTCTACACGAGAAGATCTGGAAATGGTTAAGAAAAGGAAACCTTAAGCAAGAAAAGCAATCTCTTTTAATAGCACCAAAAAATAATGCCATAAAAACACAAAAACAACAATAAATGCCATCAAGACACAAAAACAATAATAAGTGCCATAAAGACACAAAAACAACAATAAATACCATAAAGACACAAAAACAACAATAAATGCCATCGAGACACAAAAACAATAATAAATGCCATAAAGACACAAAAACAACAATAAATGCCATAAAGACACAAAAACAACAATAAATGCCATCAAGACACAAAAACAACAATAAATGCCATCAAGACACAAAAACAATAATAAATGCCATAAAGACACAAAAACAACAATAAATACCATAAAGACACAAAAACAACAATAAATGCCATCAAGACACAAAAACAATAATAAATGCCATAAAGACACAAAAACAACAATAAATACCATAAAGACACAAAAACAATAATAAATGCCATAAAGACACAAAAACAATAATAAATGCCATAAAGACACAAAAACAACAATAAATGCCATAAAGACACAAAAACAACAATAAATGCCATCAAGACACAAAAACAATAATAAATGCCATAAAGACACAAAAACAACAATAAATACCATAAAGACACAAAAACAACAATAAATGCCATCAAGACACAAAAACAATAATAAATGCCATAAAAACACAAAAACAACAAGAAATGCCATCAAGACACAAAAACAATAATAAATGCCATCAAGACACAAAAACAATAATAAATGCCATAAAGACACAAAAACAATAATAAATGCCATAAAGACACAAAAACAACAATAAATGCCATCAAAACACAAAAACAACAATAAATGCCATCAAGACACAAAAACAACAATAAATGCCATAAAGACACAAAAACAACAATAGCCTAGCTAGTGTAGTTTATGTGGAGACATAGGTAAAATGGTTAAACCCATAAAAAGCGAATGCAGCTAACGAACACAAAAGGAGTACAAGAGTAACCATGACTGGGTGGGAAAGGTGGACCACCGGGAACTGTGCAAGAAATTAAAATTTGACCATATTACCAAATGGTATATGCACAAATCAGAATCTGTCATAAAGAATGAGTTGCAAAAATTTTCTGGAATTTTGAGATACAATCGGATCACCTAACCCCAGCCTGACGACAAGACCCAGAGGTAATTGACCAAGGAAAAAAATCGTCATTTAATGGATTTTGCAGTACCAGCTGGCCATCGAGCGAAAATGAGAGAAAGCGAAAAGATAGACAAAAGCTGGACCTTGCTAGAGAGCTGAAAAAGTTGGGGAATATGAAAGTGACGGTGATACTAATTGTATTTGGTGTACTTGGAATGGTCCTAAAGAGGTTTCGAAAGAGGACTGGGGGAGCTGGACATCAGAGGGATAATCGAGACCAACCACATTACAGCATTGTTAAGATCAGCTAGAAGACTTGAGGAGACTTGCTGTCACTGAGACTACAGTGATAATTTTTTTTTAAGTTAAACCTATGTGAGCGGATGTTGTTGTGTGTCTGTCAGTATACATCGAGTTCTTGTTGCCAGGTTATTGTTCGACGTTAACGATGTAGGAAAAGATGACAAAATCTCAAAGAAGAACAAGAAAGAAACAGCAAAACACTCTTATCTCTGCTCCACAGTCGGACACGGAAAAGGAATTCAGCGACTCATCACGTGACGGATTTTTGCAAATAAACGAAAAACAATGAAGTCTGTTTCTGTCCGTTTTGATAAAATATTCATTTTAAAAACGAAACAAAACAAAAAAAAACCCATTGTGCTGTATTCAATGAAACACAGACATTATATCGATTATTTCATTATTTAAAATAAAAAATCTTCACCGAAATATTTATCACCGTAAGAATGCATACATTCATCGAGCGACGTGCATCCATCTGTCGGCTTGGGCCTAGAATATTCTGTGTCTCTTACAGATGGGGTAAGACCCCTATCCCTTCCACAAAGGGTGTCCTGGCTATGATATTAAATAGCATCTGATCGTAAGGCTCCAATCCTGTAGCTCTGAGAAGTGTAGAATACCCCTTCATTGACATTACTTCCAGGTCCACTCGGATCCGGAGTAACAGTACCTGTTAGGGTTTAATTAAAATCTATGCAAAATTATTTGTATTAGATAGGAATACTTGATACCGTACAGCTGTAAATTATTTGTTTTAAGATTTGGTTCCTTTGTTTAATCGCTTATCAATCTTCGAGGGTTATTTGATGCCAAATCCAACCCATTGCTATTTCAAACAATTCAGTTTTGCTTAAATACAGAGTTAATTGTCAAAATCATTTCTATTTCAAGCTATTCAGTTTAGTCAAATAGTTCTAGTTCAAACCATTCAGTTTAATGTAAGCACTGTTTCGCTGTCAAAAACAGTTCTATTTCAAATAATTCAATTTAGCATAAGCACACAGTTTATATATAAATATGCAGTTTAAATGTCAAAACAGTTCTATTTCGAACAATTCAGTTTAGCATAAATACAGTTTAAATACAAAAACAGTAAACTCTCGAAATCAAAGTTTAGTTCTATTTGACCCATAGATAGGACCTTACCAAGTGTTACCACTCTGGGTCAGAGTGGACCTGGGAATGATGGCAATGAAGGGGTACTCCGCATTCCCCAAATCTCTAGCATTACTGGAATATCACCATCAAATTGTTTAGAGTCATATCAGGACACTTATTGGTGGGGGTCTTACCCGTCTGATGAGGTACAGTTGGAGTATTCTACAGCCCGCCCCCTGCCCACAACCGACTGAGCAAGGGACAGTGGTAGTACAATACGTTTTTATTGTTTAATTCAAAATGGCTGTCTATGCTGCGAACAGACCCAGTGTATTATTAAATACTGATTTATTCGAATTATTTCTGCTTCTTGTTGCTTAGATACATAGAGATACAACGTTTCGAACGTGTACCCTCCGGTTCTCTTCAGGCATCCATTTTGGTTGATTAGGTATTTCGAGTTGTTTCTTATGTCCATGTGATGGCGTTTTCTATTCACTCCGGCTAAATCAGCCTATCACAAGGACAAAATAACGCAAAAATGAATTAATTCAATATTTCTTCTATCAACCAAATGGCCACACGAAGATGACCGGAAAGTACATGGCATAAACTCTCTCTCTCTATATATATATATATAATTTTTCTTTTTTTTTGTTAGTCCAAAGAGAGAAAAAAGTAAGTATTTCAAAATGAATCGGTTCCATAAAAAGATTTGTTTTGTTAAATTATTTTTTCCTCTTTCACGTGTTTCTAGCTTCTTGCTGTCGTCAGAGAGTCTTAAATGATTTTGTGGCGACCGTTTGAATAGGGTTGCTTGTGCTTTTCTATTCTGTGATAGATTTTCTGCAGGTGTTGGTTCTCTTTTTCTTTTTCTTCTTTTTCCTTTTCCAAGACGGTGTTCTGTGTTTGTTTGTTTTTTTTTTTGGCGGGGGGGTTGTGAGTGTACTTCTTTTTCTCCTAATTAGTCTTTGATATTTGATATTCCAGAAAGTTTATTGGTTGTTTTACTCTGGGTGATTGCGTGTGTGTGTGTGTGTGTTGGAGAAGTTTTTTTCTTATCTATATGTAGTTCTTGCTGGTCGGCCAACACTGCCACGACTATGTGTAGGGGTCCATAGAAGAAGGTCACTTATGAGTTCATCCTAGCTTCTCCAGCTGTGCACCGAATATCTTGTTCGTCTTACTTGGTTGGTTTTTGAGATGGGAGATAAGTGGTCGTAAAGCTGTTATTTCGTGGGGTGCTGCTTCCAAGATTTGTTCAAGATAACATGTAGCATTCTTCTAAATAATGAAGTAATCCACTGGAGGCCCAGAATAAAATCCCCTACATTTTGTCCAGACAGCATATATATGAAGACACTTGATTGGTTTGGCTTGCCTTAGCTTAATGGCATATCAACCATTGTAGGTTATTTAATGCCATATCCATTTTTATACATATATTACACAGTAATATTCCGTTTTTTTCCATTGTAACATCTACAAGCCCTGATGAAGACCTCCAATTGAATCAAATAAATTCATCCATCATAATTATTTCTCATACAAAAATACTTTTGATAAAATATTTTTGTATTCACACAAAAGATTGAAGTCGAAACGCGTCGGCAAATAAACAAACCATCTTTCTTCCGTTTTACCTTTTCTACGTACATTCTGTCGGATTCAACTCATTTCTTCCCTCTCTCTTTCTCTCTCTCTCTCTCTCTCACACACACACACACACACATATATATATATATATATATATATATATATATATATATATATATATATATATATCTAAGATTTGGTATCAAATAAGGAGGTGCCCGTGGTGTAATGGTTATCGTAGGAATTGGACACGGCGACACGAGTTCAAATCCTCGACGAGACTGATTGCATTTCTCATAGCGCTAATACCCTTGGGAAAGGTATGAATCCAATAATTCTCCCTCCAGCTATGGGTAAATAGTAGGGCAGACTGATTTCTTCAGCCTTGGTGAGGCAACTAGTCTAGGAGAAGGAAAAGTCTGAAATGAAACCTATTAAACTCCGCTTAAAAATTGACCTTGTGTCATATCCTGCCCGAGGGGAGGGGTTGGTAAATATGGGTATCAAATAACTCATAAGGATTGATATGCCATTAAAAATACAAAACAACTAACGACCTTACATTACGTGAGTTGTTTCAGGCCGGAATGAAACTGTCGATTTTATTCATTTATTTTATGCTTTATTGTTTTATTTTCTAAACCAGCGCCGCAAGAATTTTACGAGAATAAATTATTCCAGCTGACACTGCTAATCAAGGATCATTTTACAGTAGCCTGTTCCGTTTATTTCGCCCCCAGGCAAATGATTCACAAATAATATCTTATCTCCGTCAAATTGGTCGTCTTTTCATTCAACTAGTTGGTTCAACCGTTCTCAGCCAATACCAACCATAAATGACAGAAAGACAAGGCTATCAATTACTTTGAAAAAAGCAATAATAATAAAAAAAGTGCATTCAACCTTCATCTTTAGGATACGATTTTCGTTTGTCGTCGTAACCAAATACATTGTTATTGGTTGGTTGGCGTTTTGAGGCATATCAACTCTTATGGGTTATTTAACGTCAAATCCAAACGAATTGGTAAAGCCTATTTGTTTGCACACAGTTAAATGGTTTCACGTATTCTTGTCTAACACTAGTGATTAAGTAGAGTGTTCGCCAATGGTCGGGGTGACCGGGGTTCAATCCCTGGTCAAGTCAAACCAAAGACTCAAAAAATGGTACTTGATGCCGCCTTGCTTAACACTCAGCATTATAAGGTAAGGATCAAGGGTAAAGTAAAGCAATCCAGGTAATGGAGTAGCGCTCCTCCCCTACACCTTTGTGTAAAAGCTATTGAAAAGGGTGCCTTCAGGCCACCCTCGACTACGGTCGCTAATATATATATATATATATATGTGTGTGTGTGTGTGTGATATGTAAGCATATAGTTTGCTGATAACTTCATTTTTAAACGAGTGATAAGAGATTATTTGTTTGCACACAGTTAAATGCTATCAAGTATTGTCATCTAATAATTATTATTTTCGATATCAATAATTTGTTTGCACACCGTTAAATGGTTTCAAGTATTGTTATCTAACATTGATAATCCTATCTAATATTAATCATTTGTTTGTAGGCAGTTAGATACTTTCAAGTATTGTTATCTAACATTAATAATCCTATCTAATATTAATCATTTGTTTGTAGGCAGTTAGATACTTTCAAGTATTGTTATCTAACATTGATAATCCTATCTAATATTAATCATTTGTTTGTAGGCAGTTAGATATTTTCAAGTATTGCTATCTAACATTGATAATCCTATCTAATATTAATCATTTGTTTGTAGGCAGTTAGATACTTTCAAGTATTGTTATCTAACATTAATAATCCTATCTAATATTAATCATTTGTTTGTAGGCAGTTAGATACTTTCAAGTATTGTTATCAAACATTGATAATCCTATCTAATATTAATCATTTGTTTGTAGGCAGTTAGATATTTTCAAGTATTGCTATCTAACAATAATAATTCTGTTTAATATTAATCATTTGTTGGCACATAGTTAAATGATTTCAACTATTGTTTTTTTAACTTTAATAATTCTATTTATCAAGTATTCTTTTTAAATATAAAAAAATTGGACACCGCTGTATGATTTCAGATAACTTAGAGTGTTCGCTAACTGTCCGGGAGACCTGGGTTCTATCCTAGGTCAAGTCATACCAAAGACTTTAAAAATGGTACTTGATACCTCCTTGCTTAACACTCAGCAATATAAGGTACGTATCAAGGATAAAGTGGAGCAATCCAAGGAAAGGAGTAGCACCCTCCCCTACACTTCGGTGTAGTAGCTATTGAAAAGGGAGCCTTCTGGTCGGTCTCGACTAAAGGGAGACAACTTTACTTATGATAATAAACCTTAGTAAATGATTAAACAGTTCTATTAAAGAAATTGAGAGAAATAAAATGTGTAGGAATGTGAGAGACACTAAAGACAAGTTTAGTATTTAACTGGGTAATGTTTTTGGGGGGCTTTAGTGGGCTATTAACGGTAATTCAAACGGTAAATTAAATAGTAAATTTAAACAGTATGTTCCACAACTTTCTAGTTCGGATATTGATTCGAAAAGATAACACAAAAAAAAGGGGTGTCCTCGTGGTGTAATGGTTAAAGCGATGGACTGCGGAATCGTAGTAAGCGAGTTCGTACTCCAGTTGCGCTATTACGTTCACTTTCGGACAAATACCCTTGGGAAGGTATGAACCCTCTTATCCTCCCAGCAATGGGTTAAATAGTACCACTACTGTTCTTCTAGGTGAATGGCTTTGGCATTAAATAACCTTACAAAGGTTGATATGCCATTAAACAAAGAAACCAAACCAAACAAACAATAAAGTTTTTAAAAGGGAATTTTATACATAAGAAATAAGAAAGAAAGGGACAGAAAAGATAGTGTTGCATTTTTTTTTTACAATTTGCAGGAAACTTATCTGAGAGATTGTCCGGGAAACAAAATTCTTTGAATTTGAGTTCTTTTCTTTTCTTCTTTTGTTTTATCGAAAAGTTTCAAAGTTCATTAAATTTCGAGTTTTCTTTAAGGTTCTCGGATGAATATTCTTTCAGTTTTTCCTGCCTTTCTGTTCAGTCCCCGAATTCGTACGGAGGGTCAGACTAGTAGTTCTTGACAAAAAGGAGGAAATCCCTTTTTGGTGCCGCACCGTCTGGGACTACTCCCTTCTTCACTCCGGTCAAATCAAGTGCTGCACGTGGTCAGCCGATTTTTTCTTAGAAATAAATTTTTATACTATAGGAATCATATTGGGATCCTCATGTATTCCTTTAATCTCAATACTCAAAATTCCCCAAAGCTGCAGAAGTGAAGCCTCACCATCAGATGATTCATATTCTATAAAACACGACACGACCAATCAACATATTCTCTGTATGTGCGTTTGTTATTATGCGCATGCGCGTGTGTATGACAAATACTTGCGCACGTGTTTCTGCTTTCCCATCTATTTTTGAATATAAAGCATGTGTCTGTGATGGAGAAACAGTTTTCTTCTCTTTTTTTTTTTTTTTTTTTTTTTTTTTTAAAGTTATTGTTGGCTCAGTGGAAACATCAGTAATTGAAAAAAACTACATTTGCAAGAAACCTGGACGTTCTTCACACCGGGTCATATCGCTCGATTAGTCAGATCGAAACAAGTTATTTATGCGGAAAATAATAAAAGAAATACGCTAGAAGAAATAATTCTTAATACACTGGGTTATTTTACAAAAAGATAGATATGATGATGACCATAAAACAAAATCGTAAATAAGTAAAATTCGGGAGAATAGCAAATTATATATATATATATATATATGTGTGTGTGGATGACTATATAGATATATACTCCCCTACCCCCGTAAGGCTGAGTTCTCTGGCGAAGAAATAATCGTGTTGCCATTAGCGTTTATTGCAAGCCTCTTCATATATGAATTGAGGTCTCGGCAGCCGTTGAACGGATGTATGTAAACAACAGTAATTGTGATTCATAACCGTTTAAAATTTACTTCGCAGCTAATGGCTCCTCATGGCTGAAGGGTTAGAAGTTTGGCTTGGCGTTTGAGTCAACCGGGTTTCGATCCCAGCTACGGGAAGCTAATGTCTAGCCACACTGATGAATTCTGATAGATCGAAACAGATCTGTCTGTGGATGACTATATATATATATATATATATATATATATATATATATATATATATATTCTAGCAGTGTTGTTTGTATCTAACCAAGTGCAATATTATATGGAGAGTGCTCAATATCTAGGTTAGAGCTAATAATGATAATAATAATAAATAAATAAATATTAGATTTATTTAAATAATGTCATGTAATTTAGTTTGCGACCCCTGGGTTTCATGGAGTTTTTACAAAACAACAATCATCAGGCAGTTAACTAAAGGAAATGGATCAAAAATCGAAAAATACGATTAAAAACCGTTGGGATTGTGTAGGAATATTTACGTGTGATTGTAAGTGTGTGCGCGTGCGCGTATGTGTGTTTGTGTGGGTTACAGTTGCGTATTATAGTATATATAAGTGTAAGTGGTATATAGTGCATGTGTATGTGAAGGTACATGCACAGCGCGTTGTTTTTACCGGATGTTAATCATCAGTGTATCTGATGTTGCTACATTATTCTCTATGTGTAGCTGATTCTGACTAAGGAACAAAACATTATCATTGCATGTCGAGGGAAATAAAGATTTGATTTGTAAGCGTATTTAAGCGGGTATAGTATGGTAGACCAGAATAACAATGAATATCAAGGGGTAGGGATATATTGTATTGCAATATACTATGGAATATTGTACAATGTTGGTATTATATGTAGGGAAGAGATTTGGGCTAGAATATAATAATAATTTGATGAAATGTTGCGTATATATATATATACTATAGTTATCTGTGATAGTACGTAAATAATGAAAATAATGAAGGGGTTACAATAATAGTTAGTATTTTTATGTGCGATGATGATTACAACTGAAGAGCAAAGTCTTGTCATTATAAAATAAAGGAAATAGATGGTGGGTTTGGGAGGTATGGGTAATAGTTAGAGGGTTGTGATGGTTATTTTTAATTGTTATCTGGTTTGTGTTAACGTTGTATGACTTATACGCTATTGTAGTAAAAGACTGTACGTGGTTGATAAGATGAATGTAGCGTGTTGAAGTCTATTATCAACACTCATAGAAATATAAATTTAACAGATAGTGGAGGCGTATGGAGAAGGGTATGTGGGTTAATGGAGAAAGAGGGTACATATATTGTGGCGGGTGTGATGCTTGGTGGAGGAAAATGGTACTTACGGTGCTTCAGGTGTGGTGTGGTGTCATTTGATTTTTTTTAGTGGAGGTGTTAGATGGGTTATGTGTATGGGTGGAAGTGTGAGAGAAGGTGTTTGTTCTTGTGCCTACATTTTGAAAGGATGTGATTGTTAATATGTGTGTATGTGTATGACGATACATGCACCGCGTGGCAAATTTGAAGTTGTCTCATGAATATATGTATTGTGAGGTGTGACAAAAGGTGGCGGAAGTCGAGAGAAGGTTGGAGATTTAGCTGAATAAGAATTTCTTATTGTATATATATATATATATGTGTGTGTGTGTGTGTGTGTGTGTGTGTGTGTCGTTGGGCAGCAGTCTTTTATTTAAGCATGTTTTATAAAATAATAAAGACACATTTTCTCTATATAATTTTATTAAGATCCTTTCAAGTTTCCTGATAAGTGTCTTGGTTTTTGGCTGAAATTGGTGGATGAATTTACTGAAATTGTCCCGAGCACTTAAGAACCATTCATAGGCCAGTATCAGGGGTTATATACATGTGTCAAGAGTATGTTTGAAGAGGGGTTTTTTTAGGTTTTTAAATGATTTTATAAAATTACGTAAAGCCAAACTTTGTTTTTTTTTTTAATGTTCTATTTTTCTTGAGAATATTGTATTTCCATTGATAACGTTCTGTTTTTAAATTCGTTCGATGTCATCAACATTTCAGTTTTATCCAACTTTGCGTTTACATAATTTTGTAATCTTATTAAAAAAAAAAAACTAAAACTCTTAAAAAAAAACTCCTAAAAAACACTCTTTACACATGCAAACACCCCCTGATGATGGCTATGAATGGTTCAAAAGCGCCCGGGACAATTTTGATAAATTCATCAACCAATTTCCACCTGAAATCAAGAAGCTTATCAGGAAACTTGAAAGGATCTTAATAAAGTTATATTGACAAAAAGTGTCTTTATTATTCAATCAAACATATATATATAACCGGGTTTCGATCCCAGCTTCGGGAATCTAGCCTGTCTAGCCACACTGAAGAGTTCTGATAGAACGAAACAGATCTATCTGTGGATGACAATATATATATATATATATATATATATATATATATATATATATATATTGTGTTTATATATATATATATATATATATAGTAGGTGGGTATCATACAATAACTGATGTTTATACAACAGCATTGCTTCTAACAAAGCCTTCATCAGATGATGAATCTGGGTTCAGACATGGTTTCGGAGCCGAAACATCATTACCACTAACTCAGAGCGCCCCAGCAGTATCTCACGACACTACCAGACTTTGTCAGATTGTTGTCGCTCTGTTGGATTGCCAGATCCACGCTGATGCAGTTAGAGCCTTATCTTTGATCTTTTCCCTGTAATTTCTCTTGTCTGATGGAGGAAGTCCAAGATTAGTTAAGATAATCCCTATATATATATATATATATATATATATATATATATATATATATAGTGACACTCATAAGTATTGGATACATGTTATTTTCTGTTATAACTCTAGTTTATGTTCGCCATTTTGCCTGATATTTGGTAAGTAATATTTCGTAAAGTTGTTTTAGTTTTATGTGGAAGGAAAATTAAAAACTCATGGTTGAAACCGTTTTTTTTTTTTAGCATCTGATAGGGTCTTATCTATGGGTCAAATAGAACTAAACCGTGGTTTTGAGAGTTTACTGTTTTTTGCATGTAAATTGCGTATATATGCTAAACTGATTTACTTGAAATAGAACTGTTTGAGTAAACTGAATAGTTTGAGATAGAATTTTTTTACGATTCAACTGTGTACTCATGCTAAACTGAATTGTTCGAAATGGAACTGATTATTTCTAGAAAAATTTATTTGACATTGAATAACCTACAAAGGTTGATATGCCATAAAAACCCAAACAATCAACCAACCAAAGCCAACCAAATTAAAGAGATATATCAGTCTTATTATTTTTTATAGACCGACCTCATAGATTGATTATGACTGTAACTAAGAAAGAATGAGAAGGTTCTTCAGACAAAATTCATTCTACCTTTTTTTATCCGACAAAATTTCATATTCCAACCCTTAATAAGTTGTTGTTCCGAACAGACTACATTCCAAGAATCGTTGTTCCATTTTCTTGGCCAATATCAGCTGAAAGATGAGATTATCTCGGTAATTTAAAATCAAATTAGTTTCCAGTGGATTTCACCCTGAATATGCGAATTTATGAATACATTTTCTTCCAAAGAATCGCTATATTGGATCTCTGACTGATCCATTTAATCAATAGTCTGTACATTACATTGTTTTGAATACAAATAAACACTCAATGTCCAGATACTTCTCGGGACAATCAAACACCTTATTTTCTATTGTTTACAGAAGTTGACCGGTACATTCTCCTTTCGTTTTAAGGTGTTATACGGATCTCTCTAAGGAAAGAAAATTTCGCAGTAGTTTCTTTCTCAGGAGCATAAATGAAAAACAGTATGTATAATTAGAATCAAACGTTTGCAAATGAATCAAATTTCGGCATCAGATAACCCCCTAAGGAGTTGATATACCATTAAACAGATAAACCAAACTAAACTAGACTGCCGACATGTCCCTGCTAGAGTCTCTCATCTCGTTCTAAGCACTTTGAAGAAGCTGGCTATCTTCGCGTTGCAATGGCTTGCAGTTAGCGTCATGAACTCAACATGCCTTTTCAGCGTCTGTTTCTGACTGAAAACAGCTATCAGGGATTGGTTGGCTAGTCGACTGGTTGGCATGGCAGCTTTTCTGGGTTATTTAAAGCCGAAATCAGTCTTTTTTAAGTAAATAAATCGTTTCAGGCAACTAATGATAATGATGATAGATGAAAAGTCAACTTATTCTCAATAAAAAAATAATTTGCACACAGTTTTATGGTTTCAAGTATTCCTATCAAATAAAATATTATCTACACAGTTATAATGGTTTCAGGTATTTCTATCCAATACAATTAATTAGCACACAGTTTTATGATTTCAAGTATTCCTTACAAATACAAATAATTTGCATGCAGTTGTATCGTTTCGAGTATTTCCTATCAATGCAAATAATTTGCATGCAGTTGTATGATTTCAAGTATTCCTATCTAATAAGAATAATCTTCACAGTTATAATGGTTTCAAGAATTCCTATCAAATAAAAATAATTTGCATACAGTTGTATGATTTCAAGTATTCCAATCTGATACAAATAATTTGCATACAGTTGTATGGTTTCAAGTATTCCAATCTAATACAAATAATTTGCATACAGTTGTATGGTTTCAAATATTCCTATCTAATACAAATAATTTGCACATTGATGAATGGTTTCAAGTATTCCTATCTAATAAAAATAATTTGTGCAGTTATATAGTTTCTTCAGGTATTCCTACCTATATATTCCAGATATATTATTTGTTAGGTTCAATTTCTAAAGACAACTTTACTTATTTCGGTAAGGAACCTCTTACGAACACGTCATTCAATACCAGCAATAGTTTAAAAAATGTTTAATGAGTGAAATTTTTATCATTAAGGTTTTTCGAACTATTGTCTTCATCCTTATTGTTATTTCCACAACGTTTCGGCTGATATGACCTCCGGCCTTCTTCAGGTGTTTGTCGAACTTGGGAACCTTCACGGAACTTCGAACTACGTCCTTTATTGAAACCACGGAGGTCACCTGTTCTGATTCCGTTAGCCATAACCGGGTAGAAGTGTTAAGTATTCCTGTATTGTTACTCGACTGTAGTGAGGATTGAACCAGCAACCTTCAGATGATTGTCTCCTTAGACGCTCAGGGAACCAGCGCCTATAACCGCTACGCCTGCTGGACAATGCAGAGTGAATTTGGGGGTATTATAAACTTAATGTTCTTATTTTGGCTAGAATTACTACTATTATGTATGATTTTTTACCTGTGCTCATATTCAGATTTTTTTTTTTTTTAGAAATGACAATAAAGATGAAGACAATAGTCCGGAAAACCTTAATGATAAAAATCAAAAAGCTTCGTCTCAGAAATTTAGACAATGAGTGAAATTTTGTTCGAAATTACACTGATGATCATCCCCTTGTAAATGGTGTAGTTTCCGTAAAACTAAATTGAAACGCCTCACTTTTTGGACGCCCTTCGTTTTATTTGTCAAATCTAGAATTTAAAAGTTTGGCTATATTTTTCAACCACATGTTGGTACAGATATCACATGGCCGAAGCAGTTCAAGCCGAAGAAAGGAAGCCTCGTAGTTGGTGCACTTGCACGTTATGCATTGCTTTACTCTGTGTTGGGATTTGGAAGCTGCACAGATAAAAGTGCATCGTAGACTAATTCAGGAAGTTTTGCTTCATCAATTCAAACTGGGTCATAACTCTGCCAGAGCAGCCAAAAACATTTGTTGTGTGAAAGGTAACGGTGCGGTTGTTTGTTGCTTAATGGCATATCAACCTTCGTGGGTTATTTAATGCCAAATCCATCTTTCTAAAAGAATAGCAGTGGTACTATAAATGGGAGGATTCAGGGGTTCAGAGATATCCCTAGGGTATTTGTCCGAAAGTGAATGTAATAGCACGACTGGAGTTCGAACTCGCTTACTACGATTTCGCAGGCCAGCACTTTAACCATTACACCACGAGGACACCCCCACCGGAAGTACAGTTGATCGCAGTACAGTAACCAGATGTTTGAACAAATTTAGCTCGGGTTACAAGAACCTTGACAATGTCGAAAAGGCCTAAAAGCGTGGATTCCGAGGCCGTGCTCCAAGCTCTTGAAGCAATTCGATTGTGATGCACTCGGAGAGTATCAGGCTCACTCAGCATCTCACAGTCCAGTGTGATTAGTCACTTTCACAAACCTTGGAAACGTGGAGTGTCTTCGTGGTAAAATGGTTAAAGTCCTAGACTGCGGGATCCTAGTAAGCGAGTTCAAACTCTAGTCGTGCGTTCACTTTCGGACAAATATGGTATTTGAAAAATAGGCATGAAACCCCCATATCCTCCTAGCTATAGGTTAAATTGTATCCCTACTGTTCTTTTAGAAGGATGGCTTTAGCAGTAAATTACCCACGAAGGTTGATATGCCATTAAAGAACCCAACCTAAACATCGGCAAAAATATCTATATTTACCAACCCCTCCGCTCAGGCAGGATATGACACAAGGTCAATTCTTAAGCGGAGTTTTTCTGATTTGAAATCAGAATTTCCCTTCTCCTAGACTAATTGCCTCCCCAAGGCTGAAGAACCCAGTCTGTCCTACTATTTACCCAGAGCTGGCAGGAGAATAATTGGATTCATACCTTTCCCAAGGGTATTAGTGCTATGTGAAATGCCATCTGTCTCGTCCAGGATTTGAACTCGTGTCGCCGTGTCTATTTCCTACGAGGATAACCATTACACCACGGTAAAAATATCTGGAGATGCTGAATTGTGTATTGCGTTGTTAAAATACTGCAAAACTTGCAGAAAGTGAGATGTGGAATCGTTCACTATTTTTCGTGGTATTTTCCCGGGTTAATATATGTCACTGTCATGTGGACTGGACCATTCGTTGTTGTGTCAGTTATTTGACATCAAATTCAGACCGGATTTCCGTTTTGATTGATATTTAATCAGGAAAACGAATGTTTGAACCGAATAGCTTCCCGGTATGAAAGTTGTGTAAAAGACGCTATGGTTCCTAATGTACTTCGTTTATCGACCCCATCAACCACTCACACTTCTCCCTCTCTAACTCCTACTCTTCTCATTCTCTGCTCATCTTTTTTTTCTTTTCTATTTCTTTTTTACTAATTCTTCTCTTATTTCTACTTTGTTGGATTCTAATCATGTCTTTCTTTCTTTCTTTCTTTCTTTCTTTTATATATTGCTGGGGCTTTCTTTCTTTCTTTCTTTCTTTCTATCTTTCTTTCTTTCTAATCATGTTTTTCTTTTTTTGTCTTTCTTTCTTTCTTTCTTTCTTCTTTCTTTCTTTCTTTCTAATCATGTTTTTCTTTCCTTTTTTCTTTTTTTCTTTTTTCTTTCTTTCTTTCTTTCTTTCTTTCTTTCTTTTATATATTGCTTAGGCTTTCTTTCTTTCTTTCTTTCTTTCTTTCTAATCATGTTTTTCTTTCTTTTTTTTCTTTCTTTCTTTCTTTCTTTTTTCTTTCTTTCTTTCTTTTATATATTCCTTAGGCTTTCTTTCTTTCTTTCTTTCTTTCTAATCATGTTTTTCTTTTTTTCTTTCTTTCTTTTTTTTCTCTTTCTTTCTTTCTTTCTTTTATATATTGCTTAGGCTTTCTTTCTTTCTTTCTTTCTTTCTTTCTAATCATGTTTTTCTTTCTTTTTTTCTTTCTTTCTTTCTTTTTTCTTTCTTTCTTTCTTTTATATATTGCTTAGGCTTTCTTTCTTTCTTTCTTTCTTTTATATATTGCTTAGGCTTTCTTTCTTTCTTTCTTTCTTTCTAATCATTTTTTTCTTTCTTTTTTCTTTGTCAATATTATTTCTTCGTAATTATTCTTTGTTTTGTTCTAAACTTTTTCTAACTTTTTCTTCTTTCTAATCATTTTTTTTTCTTTATTTTTTCTTTCTTGTTATTAGAAATTCTTTCTTTCTATCTTTCTTTCTTTTTCATCATGTCTTTTTTTTTCCATCATTTTTCATTTTTGATAATTTCTTCTGTCTAATCATTCTTTCTTTCTGATAAATCTTTCGTTCTTTCTTTCTTTTTATTGTTTTAAGATTTTTTATTTATTTATTTATTTCTATTTATTGTATTAAGATTCTTTATTTCTTTCTTTTGATTTATTATTTTAAGAATCTTTCTTTCTTTCTTTCTTTCTTTCTTTCTCATAATTCTGTTTAAGCATTTTTTCTTATTCCTTTCTTCATTCTTTTTTTTTCTTTCTTTCCAAACATTTTTTCTTTCTTGTTTCCTCCAAATCATTTATTCTTTCTTTCTTTCCGATAATTTATTTATTCTCATCATATTTCTTTCTTTCTTTCTTTCCTTCTTTTTTTCTTTCTTTCTTTCTTTCATCACTGGTTCCATTTTTTTTTCTTTCTTTCTAATCGATCGCCGATTTCTTTTGACTTTTTCAACATGGCCACCTGTTCTTCCCTGTTGAAGGCCATCGCGGACGTAAATGGCTTTCGACACATTCCCGGCGTACTTTGAAACATGGGCACCAAAATTTTATCTTGATTTCATCCATTAAATCATCTCCAAAAGCCTCTTTAGACAATCAACTAATTTTCTCGAAAGAGAGCCCAAGTTTCAAGCAAAACTTCTTTCATAATCGTCATAAAGGCGACGGTTACATTCTGAATACGCTCAACCTATGATGTCTCATTGTCGAATGAAAAACTAGACTGCAGAGTTTACCTTATTCTATAAGTTTTTTTGGTGGGGGGCGCATGTGCAATAAAGTCCTCATCTGATTGGTCACTGATTAATCAAAAAGTGGCATCAAGCCTACAAAAATAAATGAAAGAAAGAAAGAAAGAAAGAAAGAAAGAGGAGGAAAGACGTTATTCAATGCCAAATTCATTCTATACACATAAACAGTTCAATTTCAAGCTATTCATTTTAGTCAAACAGTTCTATTTCAAAGAATTCAGTTTAGTATAAGTATATTTTTGTTTACACACAGTTAAATGTTAGAACAGTTCTATTTCAAACAATTCAGTTTAATGTAACTACAGTTTTAATGTCAAAGACAGCTCCATTTCAGATAATTCAGTTTAGCACAAGTACACAGTTTGAATGTCAAAACAGTCCAATTTCAAACAATCCAGTTTAGTATACAAAAACAGTTCTTTTCAAACAATTCAGTTTAGCATAAGTACACAGTTTAGTTCTATTTGACCCATATATAACACCCTATCAGGTGTGACCACTCTAGGCCAGAGTGAACCTGGGAGTGATAGCAATGAAGGGGTCTCCGCATTCCCAAAAGCTCTAGCATTACTGGAATCATCAGATTGCTTAGTGTCATATCCAGGACACTTGAGGAGTGGCGGCGGAAAGTCGTGGGAGTACAATGTTGAATTCTTAAGTAAGAGAAGGTTACCTAGTGAAAGCCATCTTCTTTTCAAGAATACATAAGACTGAATGATACCATAGAACAGTGCTTTTCAGACCTCAGACCTCAGAGAGTCCACAACGTCGGCGGATACTTCAAGGGTGTCTTGAAAATTTATATAATCTGCAAATTCGTTTTTCTAAGTACTGGTATACATTTATGAAAATTCAGTTTAAGTAGCAAGCACTTCCCAAAATTTGGCTTGGCATGATTTCCGTGTATCCACTGTTGTCTCAAAAAGTGGTCAGAATGCTGCTACCTTTAGCAGTGAATTGCGTATATCTTTGTCAAAAATATCCCCAAGAATTGACAATCTATGCCAAACAAAGTAAGTACATCTGTTGCATATTGACCCGGCTAAGCTGTCAAAAGAAGAAATGCACCTGTGTAAATGTTGGGTATCACCAACCTTTTCAGCATAATGAGCAGTTCCATCTGCCATATATGGCAGTAGCGGAGATCAGTCTGAGAATAAGCCTACGAGTCAGACCAGAAGAGCCGTTCCTATTGTTGAAGTATATCATTACTCTATCACTAATCCTATGTTCTTATTACTAACAGTCTCTCTCTTGTAAATACTCTTTCCTGTAAATATAACTATTTTCCTCACATATCGTGGTTTGTCTTATTATTACTACTACTTGTGTTCACTAACCAGAACACAACAGTAAATAACAGGTACATCCGGTCAAAGAGATCAGGGGGTGGCCTTGGCTGTCGACGGGTTGAATTGAGTGGACGTAGAACAATGATATAACCCGGGGGGAGACCGGGAGTCAGGCAGTTGGAGTTCAGTGCTTGAAGTCAGTGTTCCAGATCGAGCTGTGGGAACCAACTCTCAGCAGAGAGGCTGGGTCCCCAGGCCCCCGGTTGAGCAGCCCAGGAGAACGAAAAAGACGCACTGCTATGGCCGGAGGAGCTGGGAGGTCAATATGTTGCAGTCTTTGTTCAGTCTCCAACTCCCTCTCACACTCAACCCTTTCAATAAAGTGAGAGGTATATTTTTCTAAAGAACTGTGTCCGCTCGTCTTTATTGTGTTGAATATGTTTCTGCATGCATATGTGTAAGTATAGTTGTTTATAGCTATACAACACATCCTTCTCGCTAGATGTCATTACTCAGAGTAAATATTTCATGCGACTGTCATTGGATATTTTTGATAAATTTCATATTCATTTGTAAGGGGGACAAGAATTTTTATTTATTTATATAAAAGTTCACAAAATTTCATTATCTTTGATATGGGCGTCTAGAAGAATTAATTTTCATTTATATGGAAATGCACGAGGTTTTTTTCTTATTCATAAGCGGTTTCATGAGATAGACCTTGAAATTGAAAGGGGTCCCGGTTCCGAAAACTTTGAAAACCACAGCACTAAATGTCATTATTCATTTCAAATATTGGATGAGATTTTTATTAAATGTTTTTGTTGGCTTGTTTGGAGGAGGTTTTTAATGTGTGTATCAGCCGTCAACGAATTGCTTGCAAATATTCATAAACTCGCCCGTCAGTAGCAGCAGGAGATTGGCCAATCAGAGATGACTAGAGCGTGTATGAGCAACGGCAAGATACAGTCTAGTGTTAATAAGTGTTCCAGTCTTGTTACGAAGAAGGCTACCAGAATTCTAATAGTTTTTGATAGATTTCATTTTTATTTGAAGAGAGATCCGCGATATTCAATTTGAATTTATATCTGGTCCACGAAATAGAATTTGAAACCGGAGAAGATCGTGGCACCACCGAAAATTAGTGCCATGGAATACGCACCTACTTTTTGTCAACTTTTATGTTCTAAATTATGACATATAAATCTGATACAACAGATGATGTGCAGTAGCAAGTGATACGAACCTACAAAAATCTTCTACATTACACCAGTCCCAAATTGTCATTAATTTGACACATTACCTGATTACAAGTTGAAAGTATCGGCTTGATATTACGTTGCATCGTCTAAGATAATTGATTTAACGACAGATATATCTATTATCCACAATCAAGTAAAGAAATATGGTTGAAAACAAGAATGAAAACTAAATTGTTCTTAATGAGAATTTGTTCGTATAACATATATTAATTGATACTGAGACTTGGGAGAATATTTCGAAGTGTTTCCACACACAATAATTGGCATTAGTATATCAAATGATGCACTAACACTGAATAGACGGAAGGAAAGACAAGCTCATTTACATTAAGCTCTTTTATAAGTTGATTTTTTCTTTCTTTTCTTTAAGTCAGGATGTTTTTCATAGATAGTATAGTGGCCTTGACGAGCCAGAAGTGAATAACACGAAGAGATGTAAGGTTTACAGCAGTATATATATGTATATATACGGAAATACATACAGCAACGGTGTTTTTCACTTGTTTATTTCCTTATTATTCATAAGGATGGCATAAAGCCTTAAAATTTTGTGGGCGAGGGGAAGAAAATGGTCATGCTATTTCTATATAGTCTAAGAGGACCTCGATTCACTTGCCTCGTTTATCGAGTCAGTCACTATTTGTAGTGTCGGGGAGGGTCCATGCAGTGACGTCATGGGGTATATTACCAAAACATATAAATAGATAGAGAAAGAGATAGATAGATAGATAGATAGATAGATAGATAGATAGATTTTGACAGCATATTAACCTGTCTTGGGTTATTTACAGACAAGTAATTAGAGAATCACATTCATTGGGTTGCTGTTTATTGGTTTCTTTGTGGGTTTGTGGGGGGTTGTTTGTTTATTTTGTTTGTTTGTTTTTTTTAGTATTTTTTTTTTTTTTGCACACGGTCCTATTGAATAAGAATGGTTTTCAAACAGATCAATCTGACCAATAGATGAGACCCTACTCCGAGCCAAAGTCAACCTGGGAGTAATAGCAACGAAGAGTTTCCCCACACACCCCAGATTTCCAAAACCGGGACCTCAACATCAAATTCTGTGTAGTATCAAATTCATCGAACTGCTTTTGTGGGGAGGTCTAATAGATAGAGTCAGCGTATCCTAAGCCCTGCTGATTGAATGTAGTGCTTTTTTTTTAAATTTTTTCGAAAAAACTTTCCTATAGAAATGTTTCCAATTAAAATCCTTACGACAAACTGCTCAAGTTTGGTATTGCTCGGGTTCTACAAAATGGAAACACCTTTTCAAAGACAAATGTAGTGTAATGGGTCATCAAGTATATAACTTGCTATCGGGGTTTGACCCCGAATTCAAACGCACGTGGAAGTGATGACAGATAGCTGAGGGCGCTACACCTTTCCCTGAATTGCTCCACTTTACCCTTGATACGTACCTTATATTGTTGAATGTGTTGTCTATTGACCTACGACCCAGCCGGGCTGTCAAAATAGGAAATGCACCTATGTATATAACAGGTGCATCCGGTCGAGGAATATCAGAATTATAACCTTGACTGTAAATGGGTTGAATGAGTGCAATTGTGACGCCCACAAGAAGAAGGGGGCGTTGAACTATTACATAACACAGTGCAAAGGATATTCAATCAGTTGGAGACAAGATGCGGTAGAGAAAGCCAGAACCCAGCAGAGTGGGCCCTCAGGCCCCCGATTGAGCAGTTTGGAGATCAGACGAGTTGGAGAAAAGATGCTGGATTGAGGAACATGTCCCAGAGAGGCTGGGACCCCAGGCCCCCGGTTGAGCAGCCCAGGAGAACGGGAAAGAAACTCGGTTATGGCCAATAGAGTGGGGGGGTCAATATGTTGCAGTTCTGTTCGGTCTACAACTCCCTCTCACACACAACCCTTTCAAATAAAGTGAGAGGCATATTTTTCTAAAAGAACTGTGTCACTCGTCTTTATTGTGTTGTCGTTTGTTTGGCCAGAATGAAATATAAGTGTTAAGCAAGGAGGTATCAAGTACCATTTTTAAAGTCTTTGGTAGGATGCGACCTGGTATTGAACCCCAGTCTCCCAAATCATTGGCGATATTTTGCACTAATTTACAATACTTTTTATAATTTATGAATATGAATAATTTTAGAGGGGTTTTCTTTAGGGCTGAGGAATAAATTGTTTGTTTTTTTTATCGCTGTTTAAGATAATGTCTAAAATTTGTTTGAATCGAAATTCATGAATTGGCCCGTAAAAACATTAATATTGCAACTAAGTATGAAGTGTTCGCCTATTTTAAAAGGATTTTGACTTTTATTCATACACTGACCCTTAAGGGGTTGATATTGCAACTAAATGTCAAATGTTCACTTAATTGAAATGGGAGTAAAGATACATTTTCTACCGTATATTATTCGATAATATAATTGTAAATGAATTTGGCATAAAAGTAATCCAATAAATTTTGACATGTCGTAAAACTAACTATCTATCTGTATGTCTATCTATCTATCTATCTATCTCAGTCTGTAATATATGTTGATCTATTTTAACCAGTTGATATCTATCTATCTATCTATCTATCTCAGTCTGTAATATATGTTGATCTATTTTAACTAGTTGATATCTATCTATCTATCTATCTCAGTCTGAACATATCTGTTGATCTATGACAGTCAGTACATTATCTAAATATCAAACAATCTATCTCATTCTGTACATATCTATCTATCTATCTATCTATCTATCACAGTCTATTCATATTGACAAATATCTTGAGTCGAGGATGTTCTAAATGGAAAGCACACAAAATTATTCCCGAAAAAAAAAAACGAGGGGGAACGAAGACAAGTCAGATTTGCAAAGATAACTTTTACTCTGGCACAAGGCCAGAAGTGTGGGGCACTCTGTTAGAATAAAAATGACAACACTGTTTATGATCTACGATATTAGCTTATTTTACGATGTCTCCCAATGAGGGACTTCTTCATATTCCATCCATTTGCCACGATTTTATTGATTAGAATTTATTTATGCATAAAGTTAATGACAGCTTCGGACAGTTAATGGTGTTATTAAATTCATTGTCGCTAATTTCACTCCTAATTACACAAGAGAAAACAAAAAGAACATATTGTCTCATGTCGTTGTAGTGTTGCGGTTGTAGAAGGACGTATGGTTTCAGGCCTCCAGTCAAAATCAGTGACCGAGAAAGAAGAATTAACAAAATGAAAAGCATCAACTTTCGATCCGTTGCACAAATAATGGGGCAACTCTTGTTGATTTCCTTCCATCTGTCGGGTCAATTTCTTCTTGGGTGGTTCTTTTCATTTTCCCAGGGACAAAACGCTTATTTATTAGTAAATTCATTTGAACTGGTAATAAAACATATATATATATATATATATATATATAGAGAGAGAGAGAGAGAGAGAGAGAGGGTGAAGAATGAATAGACTGTCATAGATAATAAACAGACTGTCATAGATAGATACAAAGATATGAATTGACTTAGATAGATAGATAGATAGATAGATAGATAGGGGGAGAGATAATAAATAGACTGTCATAGATAGATAGATAAAGAAAAGACTTCCATAGATAGATAGATAGATAGAAGACTGCAATAGATAGATAGATAGATAGATAGATAGATAGATAGATAGATTGTCATTGATAGATAGATAAAGAAAATACTTCCATAGATAGATAGATAGATAGATTGAAGACTGCAATTGATAGATAGATAGATAGATATTAAAAGAATATAGGAGACATATATCAACAGAACTGTTCGCTAATAATTTTTACTGCCTCCCATTCAGAATAACTTCCTTCTATTCGGGTAATATGTCCAAATTAGAATTACTTTTTATATAATTTAATTTATCTTTTTTTTAATTTTTTTGATGGTGGCATATCTAAAATACGATTTAGATACTGAGAGAGGAACTATCTCCCTCATAGATACGATGACGTTATGGTTTCTGACTTTCCTTCATTTCTGTTATTTAAATACGCGAGTAATTTGACTTTAGCATTGGTGTATGGGCGCATATATCTCATTTTTATGCGTATACGGATGGCTTCTCTCACCCGATACAGAAAAAGCGTCCACCTTTTAAGCGTAAATCTCTTATCAGTTGTCTGCTGCAAGTGAAGGTTTTATCAACAGAAGTTGTCATTTTGTATTCCCATTAAAAAAAAAAACACACCCGCTTAACTCCGCGTATTGTTTCTGCTCCACCAGATCCGTTGCCTGACGAGCTTCGTTTTGACAAATGACTCTCGCTTAAGTCGACTGTGGGCGTCTGCGAATGCATAAACATCGGCGGCAAATTCCCAGCCACAGACGAAAGCTTCAAAAATCTCTACCTTTAGAGAGATAATGTGCCGACTACCATTGGTAGATGGATTGGAGGTGCCCGTAGTGTAGTCGTTATCGCCGTAGGAAATGAACACGGCAATACGAGTTCAAATCCTGGAAGAGACTGATTGCATTTCACATAGCACTAATACCCTTGGGAAAGGTATGAATCCAATAATTCTCCCTCCAGCTATGGGTAAATAGTAGGACAGACTAGGTTCTTCAGCCATGGTTAGGCAACTAGTCTAGGAGAAGGAAAACTCTGAATTCAAACCTGTTAAACTCCGCTTAAAAATTGACCTTGTGTCATATCCTGCCCGAGCAGAGGGGTTGGTAAATAGTACCATTGGTAGATGGATAACTAGATAAATGCAGACTACGGTAGATAGATGTGTTTATATATATATAGAAATTTACTAAGCTTTTTGCTTAGATGTGGCTCAAGGCCATATGAAAGGGGCACCCAATGAGACTAGAACTCACTCGTGTAGGTTTGCTAGTCGAGCTTGCTAACCATTACACCACCAGAGGCGCCTATATATATATATATATATATATATATATATATATATATATATATATATATATATATATATATATATATATATATATATATATATATATATATATATATATATATATATATATATATATATATATATATATATATATATATATATATATATATATATATATATATATATATATATATATATATATATATATATATATATATATATATATATATATATATATATATATATATATATATATATATATATATATATATATATATATATATATATATATATATATATATATATATATATATATATATATATATATATATATATATATATATATATATATATATATATATATATATATATATATATATATATATATATATATATATATATATATATAGAGAGAGAGAGAGAGAGAGAGAGAGAGAGAGAGAGAGAGAGGGGGGAGGAGGGAGATAGGATGCCTAATAACACCTGCAACTTTAATGAACAAAGATATTGAAGAAAAACGAAATAGTGAACTGGATGCGCCTTTACGTTTAATTTCAACTGAACACCCGTTCATTAAAAGGTGATCCAAAGAATTTTCCTCTAGTCATGGATGATATTTCACTTTTTTTATCACAGGGAATTGGTAGAGGCCAGTTAGGAACACCTGTGTTCTGATAATTTGCTCCTACAAAATAACCAAATAACAGGCTTAATATACGCCTGCGTAAGATCTGTAGATATATAGATGTTTACAAGAGAATATATATATATATATATATCATCATCATCATCTTGTGCCAATAGCACGGATATCCCTGACCCTCTCTCGTCACTCCTCCCTATTGTTCATCGCTTCTGGAAGGTCCTCAGGGTTACATCTCGTATCCTCACAGAGCTGCTGTATGTAGGTCGAGCTGATCCCCCTGCTTTTGCTTGCCCGTGTGAGGGGGTCCATAGGAGAACATCACTTATGAGCTCGTCTTCGCTTCTCCAGCCGTGTCCGGCATGTCTGGTTCGTCTAACTTTGATAGTTTTCGTGATGGGAGGTAGGTGGCCGTACAGCTGCTGCTTTGTGGGGTGTTACCTCCAGGACCTGTTCAAAATTGCTCTCAGAATTCTTGTGTTGTTGCCGTCAAGCTTTTTCTCCATCCGTTTAGTTAGCGTCCATGTGGTGCATCCATATAGCAGTATCGACACGACTGCTGCTTGGAATAAACTGCGTTTCATTTTAGCAGTCAGGTCTGACTTCCATATGACCGATAACCTATCAATAGCTGTCCATGCTTTTGCAAGTCACGTGTCGATGTCTTTTTCGGTTAATGAGACACTGCTTCCAAGGAAGGTAAAATTATCGACTAGTTTCAGAGAGTTACCGCCTAGTGTGGAGATGTCACCTGTTTGATTTAAGCACATGTATTGCGTTTTGTGTGCATTGACATGGAGGCCAATGCCTCCGGCGGTTTGTTCCAGACAATGCAGTTGTGTTTCAGCTTGGGCGGGTGCATTAGCCAGAATTGCTATGTCATCGGCGTAGTCGGTGTCGATTATTGTTCTTGCGGGGTACTTTCTGCTTCTTTTCTTTGTCAGCCCGAAATCGTTTTCTTTGATTTTATCAATCGATGTTCTAAGCACGTAATCAAGGCAGATGATAAAGACGCATGGGGCAAGTGTGTCTCCTTGCAGTAGCCCTGATACGATGTTGAAGTAGTCTGTGTCTCCATCCGGAGAACGCAGTTTGGTGTTTCTATAGAGAATCATTATAGCTGCGACGGTCTCTTGGTATGCCGTATGCTAGTAGAATTTGTTCCATCTTCCCTCTGTGAATGTAATCAAAGGCCTTGGTAAAGTCGACAAATAGTATTGTCGTCTGTAGGTTTTTTGCCTGTACACCTTCAAGGATTCTACGGATTGTCAATATTTGTGAGGTCGTGGATTTATTTCTTCGGAAGCCATTTTGGTTCTTTCTAAGAATGTTGTCAATTTTGGGCTCTATGCGGTTGCGTAGTAGGACATTGTATATTTTTGCTGCTATGGATGTAAGTGGTATACCTCGGTAGTTCTTGGCTAATCCAAAGTCGCTCTTTTTAGGGAAATGGAGGATGCATCCCTTCATCCATCTGTCTATCGGATTTTGATTATAAACTGCATTACAGAGTCGGAGCAGTATGTCATCGAATTGTCTGGTATTCCATACCTCAAGGGTAATTTCATCTAGCCCTGCGGCTTTTCTATTTTCTAATTTTTCAAAGGCATACATCTATTTATTTATGATAGGTTACATATACATTATCTTCTCCTCTTTCCACTCTTTTTGTAATAGATAGATAGATAGATAGAATTTATTATTATTATTATTATTATTTACTCTTTTAAAGTTTTTCACACCAGTATTTTTGCTGATTGTTTTTCACAGGATTTTGAGTGACAGCAAGTCTCCTCAAGTCTCCAGGACTCTTTTCAGTATTCTGGCCGTTCTCAGTAATGCTGTCATTTGGATAGTCTCTACCCGTCCACCAACTTCCAAATCCTCCAGGCCTTTTAATAATCCTTTAGTTATCGTGCCAAAAGCACTAATCACAATTGGTACAATCGTCACTTCCATGTTCCACAGCTTTTTCAATTCTCTAGCAAGGTCGAGGTACTTATCCTTCTTTTCACCTTCTTTCAGTTTTATTCTGTGGTCAGCCGGGACAGCAAAATCGACAATTTTGCAAATTCTCTTTTTTTGTTGTTGTTGTTGTTGTTGTTGATTATTATAAGGTCTGGTTTTCTGGCCGAGATTAGGTGATTAGTGTGTATGTCAAAGTCCCATAGGAGTTTATGTATGTCATTATTATTATTATTATTATTATTAGATATGTCCAATGTTCCAAGCTAAATCACAGTTTTCAAATCTGTATTCAGTCTCTAAATTTCAAAAAATAATGCTGGGAAGATAGATAGATAGATAGATAGATAGATAGATAGATAGATAGATTCGCACATACAAAATCAGTATTTTCTAGCCATTCAAGTATAATATAGTTATGAATAGATTGTTTATTTATAATCTAAACTTTTACCAGCACTAAAACACCAAATAAAAAATTTGGAGGCATGATCTTAGATAGATAGATAGATAGATAGATAGATTCGCACATACTAAATCAGTGTTTTCTAGCCATTCAAATATAATATGAATAGATTGTTTATTTATAATCTAAACTTTTACCAGTACTAAAACACCAAATAAAGAATTTGGAGGCATGATCTTAGATAGATAGATAGATAGATAGATAGATAGATAGATAGGGGGAGAAATAATAAATAGACTGTCATAGATAGATAAAGAAAAGACTTCCATAGATAGATAGATAGATACGAATGGAATGAAATTGATGGATAGATAAACAGATTGATACAAACAGAATGGGATAGATAGATAGATAGATAGATAGATAGATAGATAGATAGATAGATAGATAGATAGAAGACTGCAATAGATGGATAGATATATTGTGTACAAGAAAATGATAAACGGAAAGAAATTCTTGACAAAAAACAATAATAATAATCGACAATCCTTTGTCTCAGAAATTTGGACAATTTAAGATTATTATGTTTACAAAACTATTTGTTAAAGGTACTTTAATTCATTTTAATTATTTCCTTTGTTTTTCTTAATTCTCGCTTATTTTCCTTTGCAGATGGAAAAGATGGCAGACTTCGATGTGGACTACTCGTACGTGCTGGCGAATTTCTCCGATCTATACAACATGTCGTATGCTCACTTTCCGTTTAGCAACGTCGACCGGATGACACCTGATCGTATTATCGCCATAATCCTGTGTATCATCGCTATTTTAGTGAACGCCATTTCTCTTTTTGCCATCATCCAATTCAAAGGAGCCTTCACTGCCAACAAACAACTGGTCACTAGCCTCTTAAGTTCTGACCTTTTCATCAGCATTTGTTTCCTCGTCGCCTCAGTCACCAATAGTAACAATATCTACTCGCAAGCTGAAGAAGACGTTGGACAAGCAACTTGTATATACGCGGTCGTTGAGGCCCTAATGATTAGCGGACAATTGACCAACCTTCTTAATTTGTCCGCCATGGCCCTTGACCACTACATTGCTATCAATATCCCCTTGAAACATTCGTATCTGATGGATAAACGCCATGTTGGAATACTGATCGGCGGGGTGTGGGTTTTAGGTTCTGCCTGTGGGTTTTCTGACTTCTTATTTCCCTTTGCTCCACTGTACAGTAATTGTCAAAACCAGAAATTGGTAAATTATTGCGAAAAAGTCAAGTGTACCATGTTCGAGCCAAATTTTGTCCTCTTCGCCGTTGTCATTCTCTGCTTTGTAGAAATGTCCTTTTTCTACAGCCGGGTATTTAGAACTGTCTACAAATATCCACGCTTGCAGAGTCGCCACACCCAAAACACCCAACGTAACAATAAAGGTCTAGTAACCACAATTATCATCGTCGTCTCCTACACTATTTGTTGGCTACCGTACTGCCTGATGGAGCTGATAATGACGATCATGAGCCTCACTAACACGACGCTCATTCTCACTTACTACAAGGTCATGCAGGAAGCTCAGTACTACCTCTACAATCTAATCGCTCTCAACTCCATATTCGACCCCCTCATCTACGCCATACGCATGCCTGACATGCAAAATAGTTATCGGCGTCTTCTGCGCATGTGTAAAAAGCACAAGCCAAGCATGCACCACATTTCAATGATGGACCGGAAGTCGACAACATCTGGTACAGTTTTTGTTGATAATGTTACTGAGACAGGAGTTTGAATTCAACCTGTTGGTTTGGAGGTCGGTCTGGATATTTTTGCCTTAAAAGATTCGCAGTTAAATTCAAATTTGTCATGAATGGATCGTCTGAAGTTATTGTGCTAATTGTCGCTATCATTAATGGTATTATCATTATTATTGTTGCTATTATAATAATTATTATTGTCATCATTATTATTGTTCATAATAAACGGCCATGATAAAAACAGTTTCAAACCCAAGAAAAGTGTTTGGACATCTTTTTAAAGATCGGAACACTGATGAGTTGTGAATTTTGTGAAAATTATGACATATACTTAATTTTTTTGGAAGAGAAGAAAGAGATTTGTGTATCTAAGTGAAAGAAAGAAAGAAAGAAAGAAAGAAAGAAAGTGAAACAAGAGAAGCAGAAGAGAGAGAGAGAGAGAGAGGAAGAGAGAGAGGGGGGAGAAAAATGACTGCAAAGAAAGAAACAGAACCAGAAAAAAAACAACATTGAAAAGAAAGAAAGAAAGAAAGAAAGAAAGAAAGAAAGAAAGAAAGAAGGTGAAGCAAAAAAGAGAAAGAGTAGCGGGATACAACTGCAAAGAAAGAGAAGCAGAAGAGAAAGAGAGAGCGGAGGGGAGGGAATTAAGGGGGGGGGAGAAAAGAGAACTAGAAAAGAAAAACAAATAACAATGAAAAGAAAGAAAGAAAGAAAGAAAGTGAAGCAAAAAAGAGAAAGAGTTAAAAGAAAAAACTGCAAAGAAAGAGAAGCAGAAGAGAATGAGAGAGAAATGACTGTAAAGAAATGACTGTAAAGAAAGAAAGAAAGAGAACCAGAAAAGAAAAAAAAACAGCATTGAAAAGAAAGAAAGAAAGAAAGAAAGAAAGAAAGAAAGTGAAGCAAAAAAGAGAAAGAGTAGAGAGAAAAACTGCAAAGAAAAAGAAGCAGAAGAAAATAAGAGAGAGGGGGAGGGAGTGGAGGAAAATAACTGCAAAGAGTGAAAAAGAACCAGAAAAGAAAAACAAACAAGCGGCATTGAAAGAAAGAAAGAAAGAAAGAAAGAAAGAAAGAAAGAAAGAAAGAAAGAAAGAAAGAAAGAAAAATACAGTATATAAATTTTTAAAAAAGAAAGAAAATAAACAAGAATAAGGAATGAAAATACAAGACACAAATCAAAAAAAAAGAAAATGAAAAAAAAAGAAAAATGAAAAACATTTCACGTGAACACATAATTTATTCTCATATAAATCACAGGTAAAAATTGGCTTATTTTTCTGTAAATATTCGAAACCTCTGTGTTGATCCGTACATTAAAAAGAATCTTTTAGAGAAATGAGTTTTTGTATTTTTATATATAAATCTACTCTGTCAGTCCGTTCAATTATTTCTTTTTCCGTGTCCTTCACAAAATTTTGTCACCAATACAACCCTTTAAAATAAGTTTCGGCGTAAGCTGCCGCATAACTTAACAAGGATACCGATTTTTTTCGAAACGAGGCAGCCTCGTTTTCATATTTTGCTTTAAAAGCCGCTAATTTAGTTTAAATAAAAAATTTGAATTAAAATAACTTTCTAAAAATTAAATTAAATTGAATCTTAAAAGATAACAGGTTTATAGAAAAAATATTATTTAAAATGAATGCATGCATAAACGTAATTGATATTGTTTGTTTTGGTTTGGTTTGTTGGGTTTTATGGCATATCAACCCTTGTTGGTCATTTAACGCCAAATCCATTTTATGTAAATAATCGGTTCTATTTAAAACAATTCAGTTTACCATGAGTACACAGTTTCATTATCAAAAAATTTATTTATAACAATCAGTTTAGGGTAAGTACAGTATCAATGTCAAAAACAGTTCAATTTCAAATAATTCCGTTTAGCATGAGTTCGCAGTTTAAAATGTAATTACGGTTTAATTGTCAAAAACATTTCTATTTCAAGCTATTCAGTTTAATCAAACAGTTCAGTTTAGCATAAGTATGCCATTAGTTCTATTTAACCCATAGATAGGGCCTTATCAGGTGCTACCACGCCGGGCCAGAGTGGACCTGGGAGCAATGGCAATGAAGGGATGCTCCGTATTCCCCAAGGCCCCAGCATTACTAGGACCTCACCATCAGACTGTTTTGTGACATATCCAGGACACTCATTGGGGGGAGGGGTCTTACCCCTCTGCAGAGGTGCAGTCAGTGTATTCAGTTTTATTAATATACAGTTTTATTTAAGATAATTAGTTAAGCATAAGTACGCAGTTTTAATGTCAAAACAGTTTTATTTTAAACAATTCAGTTCAGCATAAATACGCAGTTTAAATGCATAAAAACAGCAAATGCCAACGACTGTTTAGTTCTATTTAACCTATAGATAGGACCCTTATCAGGTGCTACCACCCCGGGCCAGAGTGGACCTGAGAGCGATGGCGATAAAGGAGTACTCCGCATTCCCCAAAGCTCCAGCATTGCTGGAAACTCTCCATCAGATTGTTTAGTGTCATATCCAGGACACTCGTTGAGGGGGGGGGGGGTCTTACATCTCTGCAGAGAAGCAGTCGGTGTATTCTACAGCCCCAGCCGACTGGGCAAGTAATTGTTATTGTAAGTAAAGTTGGCGACCGTAGTCGAGGGTGACCAGAAGGCTCCCTTTTCGATAGCTTCTACACCAAGGTGTAGGGGAGGGCGCTACTCCTTTTCCTGGATTTCTCCACTTTACCCTTGATTCTTACCTTATAATGCTGAGTGTTAAGCAAGGTAGCATCAAGTACCATTTTTTGAGTCTTTGGTATGACTCGACCTGGGATTGAACCCGGGTCTCCCGGACCATTGGCGAACACTCTAACCATTATGCCAATTGTTATTGTAATGATTGATTAATTCATTGATTTTAACGGCATGTCAACCTATCTAGGGTTATTTTACGCCAAGAGGTTAGGGAAATGCGTTCACTGCACAAATCTAGTTACATATTGTTTCGTTATTTCTTACAAGATCTTTTGCATTCGTTTTTGTATTTAAGTCTAATACAAATAATTTGCACACAGTTGAATGGTTTCAAGTATTTCTATGTAATACTAATTATTACATAGTTTAAAATAATTATTTCTATTTAATAATAGTCCAGTCTTTGGTTTCAAGTTATAATAAACTTTAATTGTCATTTTCAAGTCGTGCTAATTACCCGAAGTCCCTCGACTCTCCCTCCCACCATCTTGCCCTGTAGAATCGACCAACTGCATCTCTGCAGAGGGGTATGACTCCCCCAAACCAGTGTCCTGGATATGACAGTAAACAATCTGATGGTGAGGTTTTAGTAATGCTGGAGATTTAGGGAACGCAGAGTACACCTGCATTGCCATCACTCCCAAGTCCACTCCGGTCCAGAGCGGTTGCACCTGATAGGGTCCTATCTATGGGTCAAATAAAAGTTAACTTTGGTTTCGAGAGTTTACTGTTTTTGCATTTAAACTGCGTATTTATGCTAAACTGAATTGCTCAAAATAGAACTGTTTTTGACATTGAAATTTAACTTACGCTAAACTGAATTGTTTGAATTAGAACTGTTTGACTAAACCGAATAGCTTGAAATAGAAATGTTTTTGACAAAGTGTGTACTCTAAACTGAATTGTTTGAAAAAGAAGAGATTATTTGTATAAAAATAGATTTGGCGTTAAATAACCTACAAAGGTTGATATGAGAAAAAATCCAACCAACCAACCTCTTACCATCCATCCCTATCGTCTATCGCTCCCGACAAGATGTCTAGACTGCACCCGATGTCCACGCAGAGCTGATGAATGTAAATCTTTGCTTTTCAGCCAACTGTGGCTAGTTCTTATGTAGGAGTTCATTGAACAACGCTTATGAGTCCATCCTTACTCGACCAACACTGATCCACATGTCTCACTGGGATGGTTTGTGAGATTGGAGGGAAGCGGCCTGATAGCTGCTGTTTTTTTTTTTTTACGATGGTGCGGGTGCTGCCTTTAGGATTTGTTCAAAACAGCACACAACACATTCGCGCAGCTCCCAAGTAACTTTTTCTCTAAGCGTTTCGTTAGAGTCTAAGTGGTGCAATCATACAGTAGCACCGACACAGCTGCAGCTTAAAAGAAATCCCGTCTTTTTTTATCAAAAAGATCAGATTTCCATATGACCGAATGCCTGTCAATAGTAGTCCAAGTCTTTCCAACGTGTATATAGACATCTCTTTCAGTAGATGAGATATTGCTGCCAAGGTATCTGAACTGGTCTATTAATTTCAGAGGCTTGCCGCTTATAGCTTCAACTACCTATTCTTACGGCAAATAATCTCAGGTTATATGGTATAAAGTTTTCCTATCAAATAAAAATAATTTTGAAGCAGATCTAGCTGAACCATAGATGGGATCCTAACACGTACTGCTACTCAAGGTCAGAGTTGACCTGGGAGTAATGACAATGAATACGTACAATACAGTTCCCAGGTCTCCAAATCTTTTTGAAGGTAATGGCAATTAGGGAGTAATTCAAACTTTCAAATTCTCCAGGAGAGGTGCCTCACCATCAGATGCAGTTTAGTGCAATTACCCGGGATATACATTTGATAAGGTCTCAATCCTCTAAAGGGGATACAGTCAGCATATTCTAAGCTCCAGCGACAGGGCTGTTGTAAAATTATATTTGTTTTTATTTTGTTTGACTTATTACTTTATATTTCATCTATGTTTGTTTTATTTTTGTTAAACTGGTTTCTTGTAATTAAGAGGCCAAATTTTATAATAGGAAGAGAAATTAACAACGATTAATCTTAATTAGTTCAATTATTACGCACAAACTATATATATATATATATATATATATATATATATATATATTTGTGTGTGTGTGTGTATTATATAAACTTCATATGTATATATAATGCATATATATATATATATATATATGTATATGTATAATATGCACACACACACACACACGCACAAATATATATTTATATTATGCATATATTATTCATGATCTTTGGAGATATATATTGTTACGCCCAGCGGGCTTGCAGGGTGCCAAGTCTACAAGTTAAAGCAGGGCACAGACGTTGACTGTGGTCTGCCGAACGCTATTTAGTGTCACGGATATCACCAACTCCCAAGCAGAACCACATATAGGTAGACAAGTTCGCCTACCTAGGTAGCAGTGTCTCATCAACCGAAAAAGACATCGACACACGGCTAACAAAGGCATGGACAGCTATCGATAGGCTTTCGATCATATGGAAATCAGACCTAACCGAAAAAATGAAATGCGGTTTTTTCCAGGCAGCGGTCGTATCGATACTGCTGTATGGATGCATTACTTGGACGCTAACTAAACGGCTGGAGAAGAAGCTAGACGGCAATTACACAAGAATGCTGCG
>OY757924.1:13644811-13853996 GCA_963585895.1 Sepioteuthis lessoniana
TATGTGGGGGTCCATAGGAGTACATCACTTATGAGCTCGTCCCTGCTTCTCCAGCAGTGTCCTGCATGTCTGATTCGTCTACCTTGGATAGTTTTCGTGATGGGTGGTAGGTGACCGTATAGCTGGTGCCTTGTGGGGTGTTGCCGCCAGGACTTGTTCAAGATTGCTCGCAGCATTCTTGTATAATTGCCGTCTAGCTTCTTCTCCAGCCGTTTAGTTAGCGTCCAAGTAGTGTATCCATACAGCAGTATCGATACGACTGCTGCCTGGAAGAAACTGCGTTTTATTTTATCGGTCAGGTCTGATTTCCATATGATCGATAGCTTATCGATAGCTGTCCATGCCTTCGTTAGCAACGTGTCAATGTCCTTTTCGGTTGATGAGACGATGCTTCCTAGGTTGCTGAATTTGTCTACTAGTTTCAGTAGGGTTCCGTCTTGTGTGGAGATGTCGCCTGTTTGATTATAGCACATATATTCCGTTTTGTGTGCGTTGACAAATTCATCTTGGATTTTGATTCCCTTTTGTCTTTGAACATAGAGAACTTTTTATCCATCCTTTGTCACTGCTAACAAAATTGTATATATATATATATATATATGTTTGTGCGCGTGTGTGTGTGTGTGTGTGTGTGTGTGCCTTTAAGAAAAACAAAAAACCGGTCACATTAGGATTATAAATTCATGGGTATCGATATGAATCAATAACCACAAAAATAACAAGACTTCTTCAGATCTAATGGATAAATTTTTTATCCGTTAGATCTAAAGAAGTCTTGTTTTTTTTTGGGGGGGGGGGTTATTGATTCATATCGATACCCATAACAGGATGGAAATAAATTTATAATTTTAATGTGACCGTTTTTTTTTTTTTTTGTTTTTCTTAAAGGAGTTATTGCTCTATAATGTCAGTTACTCTTTACCAGGAAAATTTAAATGTTCATTCTTAAATGATTTTTTGTCCTGGCGGAATTATTCCCGACTCCGGTTTAACTGGACTGAATAATATATATATATATATATTGTCATCCACAGACAGACCTGTTTCGTTCTATGAGAACTCTTCAGTGTGGCTAGACAGGCTAGATTCCCGAAACTGGGATGAAAACCTGGCTGACAGAAATGCCAATCCATATATATATATATATATATATATATAACGTACACTAGCAATTCTCTAACGTTGTACGAATTTTTGGTTTAATATAATTGATCATTATAGAATTGTTTTTGCTTTTTCTTTTGTTTTTGTTTTTTTTTACAGCTATTAAAAACATTCTGTTTCACTCTTGAGGTTTCCCCTCCTTAGCCACATCAAGGTCTTTATTTGTGGCTTGGATTATTATTTACTCATTAGAGCTTTTTACATCAGTTTTAGCTGATTGTCTTTCACTGGAGTTTGAGTGACAGCAAGTCTCCAGGACTCTTCTCAGTATTATGGCCGTTCTCAATAATGCTGTAATTTGGATGGTCTCCACTCATCCTCCAATTTCCAAGTCCTCCAGTCCCTTTAATAATCCCTTAGTTACTGTATCAAAAGCACCAATCACAACTGGTATAATTGTCACCTTCTATTGTTATTATTATCAAATTTTCCGCGGGAAGCATGGCTTTGTGCTGGGTTCTTCTGGCGGCTTGGTCACTTCGCCACAGGCTCACTACGCTCACACCTGGTATCTGAAACCGTTTAACTGGTATCTAACACCTATTACCTATCACCCTTTTACTGTTTGCCTTTTTATTTGTTCATTTATTTATTCACTGAAGGTAACTGGGCTATTAAGAGAAAAAAGATTCAAAATTTTATATATATATATATATATATATATATATATATATATATATATATACTGCTATGACATTAACGGCTGAAAGTAAACGCGTTTTTAAATTACAAACTGCACTAAAATGAAGATGAATGAACGTCCAATGTAATGTCTGCTTTTAGTTGATCTGGTGTACATATAGATATATATATATTCCTTTTAAATACCCTGTCCGGTGGCAAAAGCTGCTTGGTAGCGCCAGGAGTGGCAGTACCGCCTTGAGCTACCGAAACTATGTTATCACCCTGATTGGCGGCTGATGAGGACAGAGTATCGCTCGTGCTTTCACTCGTTGCATGATGAAAAAAATATACATAAGGGAGGCTCATTCATTAAATAATGCGAACGTTGTCTAAAGAGTTAAGAGGAATCGCTGTTTATAGTTGCACATTTTTCAAGGAAATCAATGGTGATATGTTCTTTCACATACCAGAAAACTGTCAGTATCGCTTTCTTTACGGATTACCTCGCCCAAAACTTTTTCTTTACCGGAGAATCAGTGTATTTCTAATCCATGGACAATGTTCTTTTAGACTCAAACTTGTAGTGGCAAACCAATTTTTAAACCAAATTGTAAACATTTTTTAACTAAGACACACTATATCCGTATACACCACAAATTGTTCTGTAATTTTCACGTATACATCACAAATTGTTCTGTACTTTTCAGCCACAAAATGTTCGATGACAGACCTCTGTTCATGCCTCATCCCAATCGGCTGTGGGAACGCTATAGAATAAACCAATTGCACCTCTGCAAAGAGATAAGAGCCACCACCACCAACTAGAGTCTTGGATATGACACTAAACGATCAAATATCCAGATTCAAGTCCTCGAGTTTCGGGAAATGCGGAGTACACCTTCATTGCCATTGTAATATAATTACGGAGAGGTTTCGTTTTATATATCTTGTCTTTCGGTTTAGTTAGGCTGAGAACCTTTCGCTTAGCGCTTAGGTTAGTTAGATGCAACATTAACGCAGGTGTTCAGCGCACGCGGAGAGGATGTGTCATTCAGAGATGTCAAAATAAAAATCCCAGATAAGAATTGAGACCAGGGGATGTGAATGACGTCACGCACCGGGAGCGTGGGCTGAGATTTGAGAAAAGCTGTTAGTTGAGTTCCTGCCTCCGAACGAGAGAGTCGATATTCAGATCTGGGCGAGGCCAGACGACTTTGTGCACTACAGGGACTGGAGGACTTGGAAATTGGAGGACTTGGAAATTGGATGGAAAAGCAGTCAGCATAGAAAGATTAGGTCTTTCTCTCCTCAAGTCGAAAAAACTTTAACTCAAAATAATAAAATTTCGTACCGGAACCAATTTCGTGAATTTTGTTGTTTTCGGATTCGTTTATATGTTTATGAACATTTTATGAACATTATGTCTATTTCACATATCCGTATATCTGGCTATGTAACACCATCACTCCCAAGTCCACTCTGGCCCGGAGTGGTAGCACCTGATAAGATCCTATCTATGGATCGAATTGAACTGTTTGATGTTTAAACTGAGTGCAAATAAATGACATGCTAAATTGAATTGAGAGAAATAGAACTGTTTGATCCTTTAACTGTGTGTAAACAAACGACCGATGTTTGAATGAATTGTTAATTATATATAGCAATATTTGGAACCATTTGATTGTGTACAAAATACTCTTGGGAAAGGTATGAATCCAATTATTCTCCCTCCAGCTATGGGTAAATAGTTGGGCAGACTGATTTTCTTGAGCCTCGGTTAGGCAACTAGTCTAGAAGGAAAACTCTGAATTCAAACCTGTAAGACTCCGCTTAAAAATTGACCTTGTATTATATCCTGCCCGAGCGGAGGGGTTGGTAAATATGAATTGTGTGCAAAAGAAAGAGCTTTGGCTCGTTTAAAAACGTTATCAACAAAATGTGTTTATAGATCCTATATATTTAATATATATGTTTAAAGAGGATTTGGCATTAATTAATCCAGAACGGTATATATGCCATAAACCCAACACAACCAAATCATACATGTTTAAAATATGTTGTTAGCTATCTTTAATGACATCTGAAACTTCTCGGGTTATTTAATGTCAAATCCATCCTTTTAGAAGGACAGTAGTGGTACTATATATTTATATATATGCATATATATATATATATATATATGTATGTATATATATATATATATATATGTATATATATATGCACATGTATATATATATGTATATATATATGTACATATATATATGCATATGTATGTATATATATGTATATATATATGCATATGTATATATATATGTATATATATGTATATGTATATATATATATGTATGTATATATATATGCATATGTATATATATGTATATATATGCATATATATGCATATGTATATATATATGTATATATATATGCATATGTATATATATATATGTATATATATGTATATGTATATATATATGTATATATATGTATATGTATATATATGTATGTATATATATATGTATATGCATATATATATGTATATATATGTATATATATGCATATATATATATGCATATGTATATATATATATGTCTATATATGCATATGTATATATATATATATGTATATGTACGTATATATATATGTATATATATATGCATATGAAGTCCTGGCAGCAACACCCTACAAGACACCAACTGTACGGCCACCTGCCCTCTATCACGAAAACTATTCAAGTTAGAAATGCAGGACACTGCTGGAGAAGCAGAGATGAACTCATAAGAGATGTACTCTTATGGATCCCCACACATAGCCGCGCAAAAGCAGGACGACCAGCTCGAACGTACATTCAGCAGCTATGTGAGGATACAGGATGTTGTCCTGAAGACCCAACTAGGGCGATGAACGATAGGGAGGAGTGGCGAGAGAGGGTCAGGGCTATCCGTGCTACCAGCGCGATATGATGATGATGATATATACATATGTATATGTATATGTACAAATGTTTTTTTGTATATATATAAAGAGGATTTAGCTTTAAATCCTCAAGAATGGTTGATATGCCATAAAATCAAATAAAAACAAACTGTTTAAGCCTGGAGTACTCTATTTGGTTTGTTGTCAATTTGAATAGCCCAAAAGGAAATATTTTGCGAGATTAAGATCATTTTGGTTATAAAAGTCATACTGATTGTCTCCGTAGACATGTAAGAACCCGACAGTATTGATTTTCTTGAAAAGGGTGTCTCTGTAAACTGCAAAATTCCTTTTCTTTATTGAATTATGTTTCGTATAAGTTTGAAGATTTGATTATTCGTCATCAGTTAATTAGTAAAATGGCCATTCTAATTTTCCAACATATTGTTTTTCGTACCGTGTGAAGTTCAATAGATGAACTGGATTTTTGATTCAGCAGTTAGATTCGTTTGTTGTTATTGGGTTTGTTGGATTTTATGGCATATCAACCTTTGTAGGTTATTCAACGCCAAATCCATTTTTATGTAAATAATCAGTTCTATTTAAAATAATTAACTTTAGCATAAGTACACAGTTTAATTGTCAAAAACATTTCCATTTCAAACTATTCAAGCAGTTATATGTAACAATTCAGTTAAGTGTAAATACAGTTTTAATGTCGAAAAACAGTTCTATTTCAAATAATTCTGTTAAGCATAAGCACGCAGTTTTAATGTAAGTACGGTTTAATTGTCAAAAACATTTCTATTTCAAGCTATTCAGTTTACTCAAACAATTCATTTTAGCATATGTATGCTGTTAGTTCTATTTAACCCATAGATAGGACCCTTAACAGGTGCTACCACTCCGGGCTAGAATGGACCTAGGAGCGATGGCAATGAAGGGGTACTCCGCATTCCCCAAAGATCAAGCATCACTGGAACCTCACCATCAGATTGTTTAGTGTCATATCCAGGACACTCGTTAGTGGGGGTTCTTACCCCACTGTAGAGGTGCAGTCAATGTATTCTACAGCCCCAACTGACTGGGCAATACACAGAATTAAATGTCAAACAGTTTTATTTCAGATAATTCAGTTCAGCATAAGTTCACAGTTTAGACGTCAAAACAGTTCTATTTTGAGCAATTCAGATCAGCACTATTACGCAGTTCCAATGTCAAAACAGTTCTTTTTTAAACAATTTAGTTCAGCATAAATACGCAGTTTAAATGCAAAAATCAGTATAGTGAAAGAAGCACGGTTTAGTTCTATTTAGCCCATAGATTGAAGCCTTATCAGGTGCTACTACTCCGGGTCAGAGTGGACCTGGGAGCGATGGCAATGAAGGGGTACTCCGCATTCCCCAAAGCTCCAGCATCACTGGAAGCTTACCATCAGATTTTTTAGTGTCATATCAGGACACTCGTTGGGAGGGGGTCTTACCCCTCTGCAGAGAAACAGTCGGTGTATTCTACAGCCCCAGCCGACTGGGCAAAGTTTGATTCGAGATAAATTTCATAAGTTTTTTTTTGATGTTGTGAAAAAAACAGATGAATTGGTTGATTTGAGGTGTGTACAGCATTGGTTGTATTTAATACTGCTCGTAATGTAATGGCTACCGTCGTGGGAAATGGACACGATAACACAAGTTCAAACCTGGACGAGGCTGTTTTCATTTCACATAGTGCTAATACCCTTGAAAATAAATCCAATTCTTCCTCTTCCAGCTATGAGTAAATAGTAGGGCAGACTGAGTTCGTTAACCTTGGTATGGCAACCAATCTAAGAAAAGGAAAACCGGTTAAACTCTGCTTATTCACCACAATCTATCATTTCAACATACCATAGGGATGGATAATTATATATATGTATACACACACATATATATTCTATTTATAATATTGCATCATTACTTCTGCCCGTGTTCACTTAATTTCAACCCGACTTACTTCTCAATCATTCTATTCTTCGTTTGTTAGGGGGGGTGAGGGGGGGTCGTGTTATTTTTTTAAATACTTTTTTTACACTTCAAGAAGAATTGCCGTCCAACTGTGCGTTGTCCCTCTATTTCTATCCTTCATCAAACTTGATCTTCTGTGAGTTTCGTATTAAAAACCAGCCAAAGATATTCTCATTGGTAGCGGTCGAAATTCTTCACAATCTTCATATGTTACAAGCCGTTAATTTATAAAAAAAATTCGACACTTGAGGGCATGAAAAACGGCAATCAAAATTATATTTTTGAGGTAAATGTGTCTAGGAGATTTAGTCATCAGATATCCGAATTGGGTACAGGAAGAGGAAGTTTCTGATAAGGTTTCTTTCAGAAATTTACCCACTTTGATTTCGTGCCTAAAAAGTTTGTTGTTTTGGGGTTTTTTGTTTGTTTGCTTGTTTTATTTTTGTTTTAATTTTTTTTTATCAAGCTTCTAAGTCTTGGATTTCTTTGGCTCCAAATCTAACGAGAGGCCTTCAAGGAAATAACTTTAAAAAAAAACGTGCTGTTAATTTAACCGTTCCCGCCAGTACTGATTTGTCAGGGTTTTTTTTTAACTAATAAGTTAAAAACTGTTTTATTATTAGTTTTACGAATCGTATTTTACTTTATATTCTTTTTTTCTCGAAACAAACCGGATTGTTTCCCTATTCATTACTGCATACCCTTGTCGGAGAGGCTTAGAATATACTGTGTTTACCCCCCTGCTGAGGGGGTAAGACCACCACAAAAAGGGACGTGCTGCGTAAACTGCATACAAGTTTCTACTTCTTGAGCTTTAAGGAGGGTGGACTATTTATTCATTGCCATTACTCCTAGATCCACTCTGGCCGGGAGTGGCAGTACTTAATATCTTAATATCTATGGTCGAATAATATAAAAATGTATATAGTGATGATTATAATTAAACACATTTTTGGCATTAAATACCCCATAAGGGATTGATATGCCATTAAACAAATAAACTCAACAACAACGTTTTTCACAACTTACTTTCAACGGGTTTTAGACTGTGCATACGTTTTTCCAGGAACTGAACGAAATATTACAACTGTTATTTTAAACCCTCAAACCATATGTGTGTGTGTGTGTGTGTGTGTGTGTAAATATATATATATATACTGGCAAATACCAAGAGGCAACATGTGCAAACTACAGGAGATTTACAATATGAAGAAATTTTATTGAAGTCGCAAAGGCTCTTTCATCCGAGATTTGTCAAGCAACAGCCATAGGAAGTCGTTTAAAAGTTAACAATTCAAAATAAGATTAAATAAAAGCAGGAGACGAAGACGAAAAATGATAAACCAGTCAAGAATGGAGGAATTAAAACCTGCCTAAGTCAAACACAAAATATCTCCTGATCAGTTAACAGAGTGTTTATGGTTTTGTTTGCATAGAGACAGCCTATTAAATAAAATATAAATGGCCTCTCGGACAATGAGATTTTTCCGACCTCTCTGCAACACCAAAAAACACTCATCGCTGTCATTATATATATATATATATATATATATATATATATATATATATATATATATATATATTAAACATAATAGACATTTTATGTCTACATATTTTCTTTTATTGTATTCTGGGGGAATTGATTTATGTATTGTCCATAGTTGCATGTATCCCTAGTACTTTCTGCCCGACTTTGGGCCATCATCAGGGGAGGATCTACTACAAAAGTGATGTAACTTTTGTTTTAGCATATTACTACTGTGTAAGGGCGTCTTTGCCGTTGAAGGTTTTGGCGTTTGTTTTTGAATGTGATTCTATATGAATCTATATGAATCACATTCAAAAACAAACGCCAAAACCTTCAACGGCAAAGACGCCCTTACACAGTTGTAATATGCGAAAACAAAAGTTACATCACTTTTGTAGTAGATCCTCCCCTGATGATGGCCCAAAGTCGGGCAGAAAGTACTAGGGATACATGCAACTATGGACAATATATAAATCAATTCCCCCAGAATACAATAAAAGTAATACGGGAATTCGAACGGATCCAAAAGAAAATATGTAGACATAAAATGTCTATTATGTTTAATGAAATTTGCATTAACGAAGAAATGCTGCCTAAATATACATATATATATATATATATATATATATACATATACGAGGGGCATACGATAAGTTTCCAGACTTTTTACGTATGGGAATTTAAAATTGTCTTAGACTCTTGAAAATTCAGTATGTTATTGCTATACATCTTATGAGATGACTGACCAATTTTTATGATTTCAGGTACAAATGAACAGTAGCAATTGGAATATACCCTACAAAAGCCTGATTGTCATAGCTGGTGAATTTCAAAAATGCAATCTGACACTTTAGAAGAACGATATGCAATAAAATTCTGTTTTACACTTGGAAAAAATGCCAAAGAAACGTATGGAATGCTTCAGACTGCTTTTGGAGCATCTTGCATGAATCGAGCATCAGTTTTTGAGTGGCATAAGAGATTCAAGGAAGGCAGGGAGTCTGTGATGGATGATGTGAGGTATGTTAGAAAGTCAATACGCCAGAGTTGATTAACCAAAGGGTTAGTGTTAGGGTTAGGGTTACTATGTTGAGGTTTTAAGGGATTTCAGGAAGAGATTCCGTCGGAATAGGCCAGCACTCTTCAAATCGGCTCAGTGGCATTTCCACCAGGACAATACACCAGTCCACAACTCCATTCTTCTCACAGACTATTTGACCAAGAAGGGCATCAAAACAGTTCGTCACCCTCCCTATAGTCCAGACCTTCCTCCCTGTGACTTTTGCTTATTCCCTAAGCTCAGAGGCTGTCGTTAGGAGACAATTGAAGAGATGAATGAGGCTGTGACGAAGGTCATTGACACGCTCACACAAGAGGACATCCATGGGGCCTTCCAGAAGTTGCACCCGGAGGAGATTACTTTGAAGGGGACTAGAGTTTCATGTGTGTACTATCAATAAAAATGCCCGTATGAAAAAAGTCTGGCTGGTCGTCCAATCTCTGCTCGTCCATGTGAAGTGGTCCATAGGAGTATATTGCTTATGACTTCGGCCTTACTTCTCCCGCTTGTCTGGTTCGTCTAATTTGGATGGTTTTCGAGATAGGTGGTAAGTTGCCGTACAGCCGCTGTTTTGTAGGATGTTTCTCCAGAACTCGTTTAATACAGCTAGTAGCATTCTTGTGTAGTTTTTTCTCCATACGCTTAGTCAGCGTCCACATGGTGCATCCATATAATAGTACTGGTACGACCGTGAATATTTTTCTTTTATTTCATCATCACGAGAGAAGGATTAGATTTTATTATCCTGAGAGAGGGAAAAGATAATTATGAATAAAATAAATATCATCTACAACACCAAATATAGATATCTTGTCCGTTTACCTTCTTCTATATATATATATATATATATATATAAGTTTGAATAGTGTAAACACAGAATCAACTGAGCTTACTGACTGTCAGTTTGTCGCCTGTGCAGCCAACGAGCCAAGTGTACCCACGTAGTAGGTATCCGTTTCAATACTGTTGAGAGAGGGATGATAAGAAGAGAGATCTAATTTGTGAAACAATAGAATCAACGGAGCTTAGTATCTCTCAGTTTCTCGCCTATGCGATCAACGACCCGTGTGTACCCTCATAGTAGGTATCCCTTTCTATACTGTTGAGTGAGGGATGATGGGAAGAGTGATCTACTTTGAGAGGCTAGAAAATCAACGGAGCTTAGTCACTGTCAGTTTTTTGCCTATGCAGATCAACGAGCCAAGTGTATCTACGTGGTAGGCGTCCGCTTCTATACCGTTGAGTGAGGGATGATGGGAAGAGTGATCTAATTTGAGAGCCAACAGTATCAACGGAGCTTACTGACAGTCAGTTTCTCGCCAATGCGATCAACGAACCAAGTGTACCCACGTGGTAGGTGTCCATTTCGATATTGGTAAAGGATGATAGGAAGAGTGATCTAGTTAGTGAGGCATTCTGGGTAGGGTGCTCAGATTTATTTTGCATGGTTATTTACGAAACTATATATATATATATATATACCTTAGTGACCATTGGCCTAATGGGTAGAGTGTTCGCCAATGGTCCGGGAAACCGGGGTTCTATCCCAGTTTTCGAATCATACCAAAGACTCAAAAAATGGTACTTGATACCATCTTGCATAACATTCAGCATTATAAGGTATGTATCAATGGTAATATGGAGCAATCCAAGAAAAAGAGCAGCGCCCTCCCCTACACCCTGATGTAGTAGTTGTTGAAAAGGGAGCCTTCGGGTCGCCCTCGACAACAGTCGCCACCTTCACTTACACACACACACACACACACACACACATATATATACGAGATGAAGGACGTTGTTCGAAGTTCCATGTGTAATATATTGGTCGAGGGATTTCGTTTTATGCCTTTGGGTTTAGTTAGGCTGAGAACCTTTCGGCTCAGTGCATGGGTTACTTAGGTGCAACATTAACACAGGTGTTCACGCGCGCGGGGGCGGAGAAGACGTATCACTCAGAGATGTCACAATAGCCCAGATGAGAAACGGGGCTAGCAAGTGTGACGTCACGCACCGAAAGCGCGCGGGGGATTTTGGGAATTTTGAAGAAAGTTAGTTGAGTTGAGAACTGGACACCGAACGGGAAGGTTTGCCTTTCGCTTGCTCGCCGAGGCCTTGGGCAGGTGTCGCACGAGATGGGGTGCAGATGAAAAAGCCAGAATGGAAAGAATGTGTATCTCTCTCCTTATGTCGAAGAACCTTTAAACTCAAAGGTAATAAAAAGTTTCGTACCTGAACTGAGAAGTCATGTGTTTTTCGAATTTCGAGATTTCTATGTTATATATATATATATATATATATATGTGAACATTGTATGTCCATTTCACACATAGCCATATCATGTATATGGCTATGGTACGCATGTAGGTTCCTGAATTCGACTAACACGTGAAGAAAGCCGGAGGAAATATCGGCCGAAACGTTGTGGAAATAACAATCAAGATGAAGATAGTTGTCCGGAAACCCTGAATGATAGAAGTATATACGAGAAGCGTTCAAAAAGTTTTAAGTCTACTACTACTACTTATAAAAGAAGAAAAAAATTTTTTTTTTCTGTCAAATATCTATATAGGTAAAGCCTATGGTAAGGTTAGAGGTATACGACAAATAAAAAAATCTGGGTGAAGCTAAGAATTTTTCGAATGACCTTCGTATATATATATATATATATGGACTCCCTCACATGACCGAGCAAAAGCAGGGCGACCAGCTCGAACATACATACAGCAACTTTGTGAGGATACGGGATGTAGCCCTGAGGACCTGCCAGAAGCGATGAACGATAGGAAGGGGTGGCGAGAGAGGGTCAGGGATATCCATGCTGGTGGCACTAGGTGATGATGATATATATATATGTGTGTGTGTGTGTGTGTGTGTGTGTGTGTGTGTGTGTGTGTGTGTGTGTGTGTGTGAGAGACAAATATGAATATTTATTTTTTGATTGTTCTCGACTATTTTCGGCTTTAGGAGAAAACAATTTTGTGGAAAAAACATTTTTAAGTTTTTATTTTTAAAGTTCTTTAAAGAAGTTGATATATCACAATGAACTACTGAAGTGAAATATTGAATGAAAATTATCTTCTGGCTCAAATTTCTTCAATTAATCTTTTATATATCTGAATCTGAGGAAAAGGCCTTGGGAATGCTTTATTCCCTATGGAAGAAGCGCCTTTCAAATTAGCAGTGTCTAGAATATATATATATTTATATCCCTAATTATACTCACACATGTGTATATATATATATGTGTGTGTGTGTGTGTGTGTGTGTGTGTGTATAATTGAATCAGCGAAGATATACCATTCCCACTGAGACACGATAAATCAACGAAGCCTGGTGGTATCACCAGGTACAGTAGGAGCGCTCTTGGTTAGTGGTCATGATGCTTGGGCCCCGAAACAATGTCTGAAACCAGAAATATCATCTAATGAAATCTTTTTTGGAAGCAACACTCCGGATTGCGGTGGGGAGATCCTCTTGGTGTAATGGTTAAAGCGCTGAACTGCGGAACCGTAGTAAGCGAGTTCGAACTCCAACACTCATGCTATTACGTTCACTTGGGAAAGGTATGAACCCCCTTATTCTCCCAGCCATGGCTTACATTGTACCACTACTGTTCTTCTAGAAGGATAGATTTGACATTAAATAACCCAAATTTGCACTGCAGTAATTGTATATATATATATATATATACATATGTGTGTGTGTGTGTGTGTTCAACTTATCTATCGTTTATCGCATGATATAGGACACCCAGAGTTAATGATAATTGCAATAAAGAGGATTACACTTGGCTGTTACGATTGAACGTTAAAACGTTTACAGGGCAATTAACGCGAACGTTTATTTGATTACCGTACATCATTGATTTATGGAAACAAAAAAAATATAATTTATTATTCGGATATCTGATATACGAGCTGTGTTGAAAAAGTATCGAGACTGAAGCTGTATTTACCAAGAGAGAAATGAACAATGAATGAAACGTTGATTTTCTTCAAAATACGAGCTGTGTTGAAAAAGTATCGAGACTGAAGCTGTATTTACCAAGAGAGAAATGAACAATGAATGAAACGTTGATTTTCTTCAAAATACGAGCTGTGTTGAAAAAGTATCGAGACTGAAGCTGTATTTCCCAAGAGAGAAATAAAAAATGAAGGAGACGTTGATTTTCTTTAAAATACGAGCTGTGTTGAAAAAGTATCGAGACTGAAGCTGTATTTCCCAAGAGAGAAATGAACAACGTTGATTTTCTTCAAAATACGAGCAGTGTTGAAAAAGTATCGAGACTGAAGCTATATTTACCAAGAGAGAAATGAACAATGAATGAAACGTTGATTTTCTTCAAAATACGAGCTGTGTTGAAAAAGTGCGAGTTCATTACTTCTTACAATTTACCAATTGCTAGGGAGAGGAGATATGGTTTCTTACCTTTCCCAAGGGATGGACACCCCGTGCCTTAGTAACTAAAGTGCTGCACTGTGATATTTCAGTAAGTGAGTTCGAACTCCAGGTCCGCTATTACATTCACTTTTGGACTAATGCCTCTGGGATATATATATTACCCCTTATCTCCTCAGCTAATGGTTTATATCACCACGACTGTTCTACCACAAGAATAGTTTGGGCATTAAATAACCCACGAAGGTTGATACGCTATAAAACATAGAAACTAAACTAGACCAAACTAAACCAAAACTTTCCCAAGGATATTAACACGGGGTGAAACGAAAGCAGTCTCGTCCAAGATTTGAACTCGGGTCATCAGCGCTCCTCCTCTTGAAATAGAGTGATGTTGATTTAGCCGATAATGACGGAAGTCTCTTAGAAGGCGGCAGTAGCTTTTGCTACGACAAACCAGTCTGGACAGATTCGATGTTCTCGTGGTGTCTCGTATTTAGGGCTAACGTGACGAGATTTAACAAGAGAGGATGTATCACCCAATTAGTGTCATATATTCGTGCGATAAGCAAATGAGAAATTGACTTTATGACTTCATTAGTCATATACACAGTTTATATACATTCGTTTTATGTTATGACAATCTTTCGTTGCTGTCTGCACAATTTCACCTGATATCCGATGCCCCTCCCACGTTGTGATTGTTTCCAAAAGGAAATCTATCAGCCACCGAGGTTGGTCTGTCTATCGATCAATCTACGTGCTATCGTCAAAAAAGTAGAGAGACTGAATCATTATTTTCTATGCAATACATTTAATTTAAAGAACACATAACTCTGAACAGTAAGATTGATGACGCAAAATAGGATACGTTTATTATAAGAGAAAGTCGAAAAAAAATGCGGAAACAGGTAAGATTCAAGTCGGGGTGTCCAGAAGCGTAAGATCCCTGTCGCATGAAGACGAGTATATATATATATGTGTGTGTGTGTGTGTGTGTGTGTATGTCACGAGCACCTGCCGGGAGTCGAAATTATAAGCGAAATTCTCGTGTAGACTTTCAGACATTAACACATTTGCGTTGTCCGACCAGCAAAGACTTATATCTACTACCTCTGTTCGGAAACTGGATGCTGGCTAGAGGACCTGTAAGGAGCAATGGACGATAAAGGCAAATGGTGGTGTGACTTGATAATGGTTATATATAACTTTGAAATGCAATTCTTCTCGATTTTACTGCCGTTCCCAGAAGTTTCTTGGGGTCGAAAATGTTGCCACTATTGGCTATGCCTTTTGCCTGCGATGAACTGACTGTATTAGTTTATAACTGGTATTAAAAAGCTAAATCTTAGATCCTTATTGAGAAATCCTCCTCTTTCTGTTTCGTTGTCTATTAAAATCTGCCGGCTCATCCTAACTTGTTTTAACACATTTGCTTCTTTTTTTTTTTTTTTTTTTTGTTTTGTTTTGTTTGTTTGGTTTTTTGTGGGGTTTTTTTTTGTTTTTTGTTTTTTATTGTTTTGTTTTTTTGTTTTTGATAAGAACCTTTTATATACCCTACCGGTGAACAGTAATGGGTATGTCCCATTCCTCATAAATACAGCGGATACAATTGTGAGAGGGGAATTTTAACTAAGTTGTCACCACTCACAGTGGGTACTTTCCTTCACGCTGTTGACGAGTATTGTATTTTGTTAATGCTATAAAGATTTCTATTTCATTCTCAACCCCCGTTTTGGTTATTTCTCATTCAGTAACATTTTTTTAGATTACAACAGAACTTTAATAAACTTTAATTTAAAAATGTTAAATAAAAAACTTAAAATTGAAAGTAACAAGAAAACCAATATTCCAACATACGATCTTTGGATAGTGAATGACAGACCCAAAAGTTTTTACTTACAATCCACATGAAGAATAACACAAAATGAAATAAATAAATCTTATACTTCCTCACTAATTTAATTACTTAATTACTTGCTTCAATTAAACAGGGAAAATGATATTCCAAATGTAAGGGAAAATTTCGTTAAATTTCTTAAGCCAACAACACAGAACTAGCTCCCTCAAACGCAAATCGGAACTATCATACTGTAGGGAATAAATAAATAAATAAATTTAATTGAATTAAAATAATTATTAAAATATGAAGAAACTCCCTGAGGCCTCCGACATGAATAAAGGCGACGCGTGCACAAAGAAAAGGAACCGTCCCGACAAAAGGAGGTATCTCACTCTCTTTCAGCAGCGACCAGCGGAGTGCCAACACCTAGATCGTTCTTGCTAACTGGTGGGGGATGCCATGCGCCCGTCTTTAGATGGCACATTGGCTAACCCTTCCTCTGGTAGTAGTGGTCTCTTTCACTACCAATCCAAGACTAAAACACCGGATTTAGACGATCTCCCAAAAGTGACTAACACATTACTAAAGCGTTATATACCGAACACGTTGTTAAAACTTTAGATACCCAATAAGGACACATATATACCCAAGAAACGACTAATGCATTTTTAACACCTTGACTGGGAGATTCAACCATTTCAATTTTATTCAGGGAGAATTTCCTCACCCACTGAATGGTTGTTGAATCCAGAAATAAAGGAAAAATATAAAAGATGTCTTCGTCTCCTATATGTTACTATCTTCTTTCATATTATTCTTTTCCGGCTTTCTTATTTAAGAAGTCAAACCATCAAAACAAAAGTGGGATAAGAATAGAATAACCAGAATGGAGTCAGATAGCAAACAGCAACACAGCTTGCCCTGGGACCACATAATACCACGCTACTGAAATCGGCTTTTAGTTCAGTCCCTTCTTTTCATTATGACTTTGCCTTTAATAGAGAATGCTATTATACATACAACCCTACCTCTGTCCACAAACACCCTCGATCAACAACAGATCCGGCTTTTACAATATAACCCCGTACTTGGGAAAACTTTTTTTTAAATAGCTATAATATATAATAATACAATTATAATACTAAAGTTAGCGACCATAGTCGAGGGTGACCCGAAGGCTCCCTTTTCGATAGCTACTACACCAAGGTGTAGGGGAGGGCGCTACTCCATTCCCAAGATTGCTCCACTTTACCCTTGAACCGTACCTTATAATGCTGAGTGTTAAGCAAGGTGGTATCAAGTTCCATTTTTTTAAAAGTCTTTGGTATGACTCGACCTGGGATTGAACCCAGGTCTCCCGGGCCATTGGCGAACACTCTAACCAATGTCCCGGTATTATAATACTAATATAATATATTCTATCTTTGATTTATCATTTTTCACACATATTACAATTTCTGCATCATCCCTTGCTCAATACGTCTCCCATTCTTCCGTTTCTTTGGGGGTTTTCTTTTCTTTCTTTCTCTTCCTTTCTTGGTGAGCAAATAAATTCTACAAAATATTTCCAAACAGTCATATGACATAATTTTAAACACGAACGCTGATTTGTTGTTTAAACTGTTACCCCTTTATCTGTGTATATATATATATATATATATATATATATAGTCATCCACAGACAGACTGCTTCGTTCTATCAGAACTCTTCAGTGTGGCTAGACACGCAGGACGCTCAAAGCCGGAATCGAAACCCGTCCAACTTTACGATAAACTAAGGCTTCAGACCACACGGCCACAAGCGAACTACGTCGGCTACGGCAATTTTTAGGTATTTTATATTTTAGCAAACAGCAGCAGCCTTTGTTTACATCTTTTTATACCCTACCGGCTACCAGAGAGCTCAATTCTTTCGAAGAGCCTTGCATTACGCTAACGGTGGCCGACAATTCCTTCGCCATATATATATATATAGTATTTATTCCTTATTTTTGTATTTTATTAAACATCCATTGGTAATTCAACATCACTAGATATCATCTTCCCTATTTCTGATGATGACTCGTTAGAACCGAAACTTTATGACGTCGACTGACTTTCTTTCACATTAAATACTTCTTCTTGGATTATTTTCTTTATCAATTTTTCTCTATATTTTCGGATTTACTTCCATTATTTACTTATACCCGGATGGATAAACTCAGTTCCATACACATATTCTTCCATATACGCAACGGTGATATACATATTAGCCCTGTTGCCTGAGGTTGTAGAATACACTGACTGCTCTTCTACAGAGGGCTAAGACCCACCCCTACAACTAGTGTCCTGGATATGACATTGAACAATCTGATGATGAGGCTCCACTTTTGGAGGTTTGGGGAATGTGGAGTACTCCTTCATTACAATTACTACCAGGTCAACTCAAACCCGGAGTTGTAGTATCGGACAGGGTCCCACCAATGGGTCAAATAGAACTGTTTGGCCAAATAGAACTGTTTTACGCAACTTGGGATTGAAACCAGGTCTCCTGGACCATTGGCGAACACTCTACCCATGAGGCCAATGAATGTGTTAGAATTTATTTATTTGCACATTAGTTGGTTGGTTGGTTTTATCAACCCTTTTTGGCTCATTTAACGCCAAATTATGTCATTTTGATAATAGTTTCAAACAATTCAGTTTAGTATAAGTACAGTTTTTTTGTTTACACACAATTAAATGTCAAAACAGTTCTAGTTCTGACAATTCAGTTTAACATAAATACACAGCTGAAACCCGTTTTAAATGGAATAATAGTTCATTTAAAATAATTCAGTTTAGCGTAATTACACGGTTTAGTTCTGTTTGACTTATAGATCGGACCCTATCAAGTGCTACCACTCCGGGCCAGAGTGGACCTGGGATCAATGGCAATGAAGTGGGTACTCCGCTTTCCCCAAAGCTCCAGCTTTACTAAAGCCTCGCCATCAGATTGTTTTGTGTTATATCCAGGGAGTCTTACTGCTCTGTAAAGATGCAGTCGGTGCATTCTGCAGCCTCAGCTATTATTATTAGTATTGCTATTGTTTCTACACAGTTAAATGATTGCAATTATTGCGATCTAACACTTATAGTTCTATTCAATATCAATCATTTGTTTGCACACAGTAAAGTGATGCCAAGTATTGCTATATAACACTAATTATTCAACATTACTCATTTGTTTACACGTAGTTAAATGGTTCCAAGTAATGTGATGTATCACTAACAATTCAATAAGGGGGTGTCCTCGTAGTGTAATGGTTAAAGTGATGGACTGCGGAATCGTAGTAAGCGAGTTGGTATTCCGGTCACTTTCGGGCAAATACCCTTGGGAAAGGTAAGAACCCCCTCATCCTCCCAGCTATGGGTTAAATAGTACCACTACTGTTCTTCTTGGAGAATGGCTTTGGCATAACATAACCTACAAAGGTTGATATGCCATTTAACAAAGAAACCAAACCAATTCAATTAAACATCAGTCATTTATTTACGCACAGTTAAATTATCAAACACTTCGATTTCAAACTATGCAATTTAGCATAAATCATTTATTTGCATTCAGTTAAAATGTCAAATTTGACCCATAGATGCTACCACTCCGGGCCTGAGTGTACTTGGGAGCAATGGCAACGAAGGGGTACTCTACATTTTTCAAAGCTCTTGCATAACTGGATTGTTTAGTGTCATATCCAGGACACTCGTTTAGGGGGAAGATTCTTACCCCTCTGCAAAGATACAGTCCGTGTATTTTACAGACTCGGCCGACTTAGCTGATATAGATATATATATATAGAGAGAGAGCCACGCAAATACTTTCTGCCCTAAATCTGGTCATTACAGAAGACACGCACTTTGTGTACATGTACAAGTATATATACATATGCATATATATATATATATATATATATATATATTTACACACTTATACATATATATACAAATACATTTATATATATATATATATATATATATATATATATATATAATAACAAGTAAATAAAGTTTTATATATATATATATATATATATATATATATATTGTTTCACCACTAACCCAGCCCATTATAGATGCAGTTTGTGTGTGTATATATACAAATATATGCCAATATATACATATATGTATACATCTGTTTGTACATATATACACACACACACACACATATATATATATATATCCAGATTATGTGCACTTTGTGTACATAACCCTGTGTACCTCCAGACTTTGAACACGAAGGACCTGACCACTTCTCCGAGATTTTTGGCTGCCTGCCTTTTTATTATCTGCATCAGATTGAAAAAGAAATGAGAATGTTAGAATTTGGCCCATGCCGTGTAACATTGCGTTTAGTTCGGCTTCCATTCACGGTTTGTTCTCCGAAGGTAAGTTCTTAAATAACCAACGCACCCTTTACGCTGTCTGTGTATTTGTAAATTCAAGTTGACATTAGCAGTAATTGTGTTGCTACACATGCAGGTAAGACGGTAATGTCAGATGTCCCTGGTCAATTATCACAATTGAACTCTATTGAACTGATAAATCCGTTCCATTCTTTATAAAGAAACTGTTCTTTTTTTTTTTTTTTTAAATTGGCCGATTCCACGCTGTGGCGGGAAGGTCCATGCAGATGACGTATCTTTTTCTCGCTGCGAAGATATGGTAATTTTATAGCCCGCGGCTCCACTCTGACTGGTCACTTTTTGGACGATGACTATCGAAATAAGTCCGAAAATGGACAGAAAAAAGGTGCCCCTCCCTTTCCGAGTTTTTTTTCCTCAAAGAACTGTATTTCTTTCGCCTAGAATAGTAGACATTTGTTTGGTTTCGACTTTAAAGAAAAAAACAACTCATTCCTTCCCGACATGCTTTAGTATTTCTGTTACTTGACCAATCAGTTTCGATTGTCTGGAAACCAACTTACGGACAATAACTATTTAACTGTCCGCAGAAAAATGGCTGATGTTAAATGCACATCAACTCTCGAAACTATTTAACTGTGTGCAAATAAATAATTAAAAGTAAATAGAATGATTCATATTCAATAAAAATACTTGAAATCATTTAACTGTGAAAAAAAATTATCTCAGGCTTGTTTAAAAATGTTTAAACAGGATTTGGCATTAAGCAATCTACAATGTGTGATATGACATAAAACCAAACAAACTTACTGTTGTGTTCTGGTTAGTAAACACAAGTAGTAGTAATAATAAGAGAAACCACGATATGTGAGGAAAATAGTTATATTTACAGGAAAGATAATTTACAAGAGAGAGACTGTTAGTAATAAGAACATAGGATTAGTGATAGAGTAATGATATACTTCAACAATAGGAACGTCTCTTCTGGTCTGACTCGTAGGCTTATTCGTCCAGACTGAGCTCCGCTACTGTCATATATGGCAGATGGAACAGCTCATTATGCTGGAAAGGTGGGTGATACCCAACACTTACAAACAATAATAATTTAACTGTGTGCAAACAAATGGCTGATGTTAAATTGAACTGTTAGTGTTAGATAGAAATATTTGAAACCATTTAATCGTGGACAAAGAAATGAGCTATTACTTGTTTAAAATGTTATCTACAAATTATTCGTTTTGACATCTTAGGTTTAATATATTTAAAAACAGAATTTGGTATTAAATAACCTACAAGGGTTTGTATGCCATAAAACCCAAATAACCAAATGTTTGAAATAGAACTGTTTGATCATTTAATTATGCGTAAACAAATAACTGATGCTTAATTGAATTGTTCGTGTTATATAACAATACTTGGAAACATTTTTTGAGTTATGCTATATTGAATTGTTTGAAATAGAACTGTTTTATCATTTAATTGTGTGTAAACAAATAACTGATGCTTAATTGAATTGTTCGTGATATATAGCAATACTTGGAAACATTTTTTGAGTTATACTATACTAAATACTTTGAAATAGAACTGTTTTATCATTTAATTGTGTGTAAACAAATATCTGATGCTTAATTGAATTGTTCGTGATATATAGCAAAACTTGGAACCATTTTTTGAGTTATGCTATATTGAATTGTTTGAAAGAGAACTGTTTTATCATTTAATTGTGTGCAAACAAATAATTGATGTTTAATTGAATTGTAAATATTAAATTACAATACTTGAACACATTTAACTGTGGGCAAACGAATGATTAATAGTAAGTAGAATTATTGGTATTAGATAGAAATACTTGAAACCATTTAACTGTGTGCCAAAAAAATGAGCTCAGGCTCGTTTTAAAATGATATCTACAAAATGTGTTTAGAAATCATAGATTAAATATAGATTTATAAAGAGGATTTGGCATTAAATAACCTATAATGGTTGATATGCCATAAAACCCAACCAAACAAAATCATATATATTTAATATATATGTATAAAGAGGATTTGGCATTAAATAACTTACAATGGTTGATGTGCCATAAAACCCAATCAACCCAAATCCTATATATCTAATATATATGTATACAAAGGATTTGGCATTAAATAACCTACAATGGTTAATATGCCATAAAACCAAACCAAACAAAATCATATATATCTATATTTAAAAAGAGGATTTGGCTTTATTTAACCTGCAAGGGTTGATATGCCATAAAACCCAATGTATATGCATTTTATTTAGTTTCGTTAGTCTATATATTTCAATATCATATTTATTAAATTAAAACTTAAATAACTGCGCCCTCCGGGGCTAATTTTTGCTGGTGTTGATAAAGCATTTCATTTGCAATTTCAGCGAAAAATACGCTCTTCTGGCAATGGCTAACGTTGTTTCTTGTCCGACACATTTCCAAACGCAACGTTCGGTAAAGTCATGAATGTTCATTAAAGCCAAGACGTAAATAATAAATTTTACACACACAACTTGCCAAATAGAAATAGTGACTATCCAGCAGAAAATCAACATTTGCATTTTAATGTGATGATATACTATATAATATGACTTGATTTGGTTTCTTTGTTTAATGGCATATCAACTTTCGTGGGTAATTTAATGCCAAAGCCATCTATGTAAAAAAAAAAAAAAAACAGTTGTATTACTATTCAACCTATAGCCAGGGAAATAAGGGAGTTCATGCCTTTCCCAAGAGTATTAGTCAATATAATTGCGTGACTGGAGTTCGAACTCGCTTACTACGATGTTGCCGTCGAGTACATTAGCTACTACACCTCAGGGACTCCCCCATAAATAACTTTAGCGATGATGAAATGGTTATTATTGTTTAGCGAGGGGGTACAATTTTGTAGCCGGAGTTTTTGTTGTTGGTAAGCGAGGAATGGTTGTAACGTATGTGTGTTTACGTTGTGTCGTTTCCTCACTTAGTGTTGTTAGTCCCCTCGCTAAGTTTGTAGGGAATTGAAAGGTGGATGATGATGATGATGATGAAGTAAGATGGCGAAGGTCGAAAGGTGTTTTTATAAATAGGTTTTTATTGCAGCATGGAATATGGTTTGCTTTTGGTGCTGCAAGACTCATGGAGTTTAGGCTTGTTAGTATGGAGACGAAATGGCGTAGCGAGATATTGAGATGGCAGCGTGTGTTGCGGGACGTGTGAGGGATTGTGTTTAGAGTCACCGTGTAGTTTTGTTTCTGGTATTTGGGGGAGAGTATGCCTTATCTCCATTAATGTGGACCAGCAGTGAATTGGGAGCTTGTGTGTCGAAAGCAGAGTTACGCTCGGATCGGCATAGCCAATTTTGGAGTGACACAAAGTTGGGCCTGTGCGAGGCATGTTGTATGCATCTAATTTATATTCAACTGGGATTCCTCGTAAAGAATCCATAAATTAGATGGTTTCCCTCGTGAGTGTCCATGTTGTTGCTGCTGCTATGTTAGAGCCACAGTGAGATATCTACACTGGGCGGCTTGTCTAGCTAAAAAGCATCGCTAAGTAGGAACGGCTAAGGGAACGTCTGTTCTGGTCTGCGTTCCCAAGCCAAAGAGACTGGGTTTGGCGGCTTACAATCTTTGGTGGACGGAAATGAAGGTCCGGGCTGAATAGGATTTGTCATCCTGATTGGTTGAAATTAAGTGTCGAAATAAATTGAGCGCCAAACCAAAATACGAGATTTTCCTCTTCTCTGCATAACTTAAAAATTTGACGTGATGGTGAATTTCTGATTTCAGATTTGAATTCAGAAGAGATAAATTTCGTTTGCATTTTACTGTTATCAACGAATTTCATCAACCATCTCTCTCTCTCTCTCTCTCTCTCTCTCTCTCTCTATCATCTTAGTTGTGTGGGTGTTATTTATGCACCGTTTCTGGGGCAGGAATAGCCTGACGGCGCCCATCGCCTTCCAGGTCAACAACTGGTTTGATTTCAGAGTTTTTCTTCTCTGAGATCGGTTGCCATACCGAAGCTAAAGAACCCACTCTATCCCACTATTTACTCATAGATGGAAGGGGAATATTTGGATTCATACCTTTCCCAGGGATATCAGCTCTTCGTGAAAATGCAAACAGCCTCATCCAGGATTTTTAACTCGGGTAGCCGTGTCCACTCTCTAAGATGATAACCGTTACATTATGAACGCCTCAAACACACCCGTATATATTTACACACAAGTTATCTCCCATAAATATTACATCTGTATCAACAAATGCAAATACGAACATACGTGACATGGCATGAAATAACCCTCGACAGGTTGACATACCGTTAAACTCAATCATAAATTACTTTTTTCATAAAACCAAATCTTCAATTTTTCCATTCATATATTTTATTGGTGGTCTGCCTAGTGGGCAGAGTGTTCACCAATGGCCTGGGAAACCGAGGTTCAATCCGAGGTCGAGTCATACCAAAGACTAAAAAATATGGTACTTGATACCTCCAAGCTTAACACTTAGCATTATAAGGTACGAATCAAGGGTAAGTTGAGTAACCCAGGAAAAAGTGTAGCACCCTCTCCCTACATATCGGTGTAGTGGCTAAGGAAAAAGAAGTCTTCGAGCCGCCGTCGACTACGGTCGCCAACTTTTATTCTTTTGACTAGTTCACATGACTCGGTAGTAATATCTTATCTACTGAAAATGTTCTTGACATACACATTGGAAAGGCATAGACTACTATTGATAGGTTATCGACCATATGGCAATCGGATCTCTCAGATAAAATAAAGCGGAATTCTTCTAAGCAGCAGCTGTGTCATTACTATTGTATGCTTGCACCACCAGGACTTTAACGAAACTCTTGAAGAAAATGCTAGATGGTAACCACGCTAGGATGCTTGGTATTATTTTGAACAAATTCCGAAGGCAGCACTCCATTAAACACCAGTTGTATGGCCACTTACCTCCCATCTTATAAACCATCCATGTAAGAAAAGCAAGACACGCAGGGCACTACTGACGAAGAAAGGAAGAATTTCTAATATGGACTAGTACAGATAGACACACCAGTGTTGCTCAACCAGCAAAATTTTTCATTTGTCAACACTGTTGGGAGTCTGGATGCTGTCTGGGGCACAAATAATAGTAATAGGGACGGATGGTGGGAGAGAAAAACAGAGTCAAGAGAATCCATGCAATCAGCAAGACTTGAATATGAGAAGGATATGTGTTGTAGCAGAAAGAATTTCGTATTTTTGTTTGGCGCGTAATTTAATTTGACCGTTAGGGTCGACGCATATTTTCACACAGTCAGGATGACTTATCCTATTCATCCCAGGCCATCTTTCCGGGCAGCACCAAATTGGGGAAAGCCGCTAAACACTCTCTCTTCCTCAGAACTTCTTCGTTCAGGACAGACGCAATGACTGTCCGCTCTCTTCAATAGCAGCAGCAGCACCATGAGGAAAGCCATCTGATTTATGGACCCCTTGCATCTATTCTTTCAGACCAAGGGTTCCCAGTTGAATATGAATTAGATGAATTCAATATGCTACACACAGGAACAACTTCCAGTCGCCTCCAGTATTAGCTATGTTGACTGCTCCGACATCCCGCTATTTCATCTCTGGGCAACATTTTCTGGAGACATTTACGCTTCTCCCCAAAACAACCAGAACCACAAACTCATGGGTGACTATAACATTTCTGTCCTCAACCAGCAAACACGACTTTTGCTACACTTATGGCGACATATCTCACTCACACATTCAACAATACCTTAACCTAACGATGCACTTTTCGCTCAGGCATTTAGCTGCTAAAATGCTTTCTCAATTCTATAACAACTTCATTTCGTTTCCTTACTTCTTTCCTTCCTACGAGACTTGCAGCATAAACGTAAATCCTTTATTCCATGCTGCCATTAAAAACCATCACATAAAAACCTTACGGCATCTTCGTACTTCTTTCACTCATTTATTTTCCAACAACATTTAGCAAGGATATAAACAACGTACCTAACCAACACGCGCAACAATATATTTCCTCACTAAAGTGCCATAGCTTCAGCAAATTTTAAGATTGACAATGATTTATATCATAGGGTTATTTTTTATTCAGATTTATTCCATTATCAGAGATATAGTCCGTGGTAATTCCACAGGTGTAACTAGTCAATTAAATTTTTAAACTCCACTTCACGTATTTGTGCTTTGTCGAAGTCAACACATTTTTTGGAGGGTGTTGATTATTATCGCCTCCATTTTAAACAATTTACATTAAAGAAACAACCCTTTTCGTCTGGGGGTGTAGAATACGCCTACGGCACCTCTGCAGATGAGTAAAAAAATAACAAGTGTCCTGGATACGATACTAAACTATCTGGTGGTGAGGCTCCAGTCCGGGAGCTTTGGGGAATGTGGAGTACATTTTCATTATAATTACTCCCAGGTACTTCTATTCTGACCCGGAGTGGTAGTACCTGTTAAGGTTCCATCTATAAGTCAAATAGAATTGTTTAATCTTTTACAAAAAATTATAATTGATATTGAATAGAATTGTTAGTGTTGAATAGCAATACTTTCAAACTTTAAACTTTGTTCGAACAAATGATTGATATCAAATAGAATTATTAGTATTTGATAGCAATACTTGAAACCATTTTACCGTGGGTAAACAATTGTTTAATATCAAATAGAATTATTAGTATTATAATTAATAGCAATACTTGTGACAAATTAACTGTGTGCAAACAATAAAAAGCAATCCTTGAAAAAAAAATGGAGGAAAGGAAGAGAAAATGAATATGAACGTATTGTTTATGAGATTAAATTTAAATTTAATATATGGGGCTCAAGAGGGTTTATATATATATATATATATATGTGTGTGTGTGTGTGTGTGTGTGTATATATATATATATATATATATATATATATAAAGAGAAAAAATCATTTAAAATTTTTTATGTCGTAGTTATTTAGAACTAATTTACCTAAAAAAGTGGGGGATAGATAAAAAAAAACCCTGACGTGTATTAACTGAAAAAAAGACCGAAAGAGCCATTGCTTCAAAAATTTGTCTGACTCTTTTATTAGGAATATGAACTTACATTGTTGCTGCATTTGATGTATATAAGTAAAAATAAAGTTCACGTTTTATATATATATATATATATATATATATATATATATATATATATAAGTATACACGTGGAGCCTTCAATAAGTTTCCAGACTTTTTTGTACGGGCATTTAAAATTGTTGTAGACTCTTGAAAATTCAGAACCTTATTGCTATACATCTTATGAGATGACTGACCAATTTTCATGATTTCAGGTTCAAATGAATAGCTACAGCAGCAATTGGAATACACCCTACTAAAGCCTGATTGTCACAGCTCGTGAATTTCACAAATGCAATCTGGACGTGAGGACACTTTAGAAGAACGATATGCAACAAAATTCTGTTTTAAACTTGGAAAAAATGCCAAAGAAACGCATGAAATGCTTCAGATTGCTTTTTGACCATCTTGAATGAATCGAGCATCAGTTTTTGAGTGCCATAAGAGATTCAAGGAAGCCAGGGAGTCTGTAAGGGATGATGAGAGGTGTGGGAGGAGTAAGGAAGTCAGAACACCTGAGTTGATTGGCCAAAGGGTTAGGGTTAGGGTTACTATGTTGAGGTTTTAAGGGAGTTCAGGGAGAGATTCCTAGGGAAGAGGCCAGCACTCTTCAAATCGACTCAGTGGCATTTCCAGCAGAACAATCCACCAGTCCACAACTCCATCCTTGTCACAGACTGTTTGAGCAAGATGGGTATCAAGACAGTTCCTCACCCTCCCTATAGTCCAGACCTTGCTCTCTGTGACTTTTGCTTATTCCCTGTTTTTGACACGATAAGTGATGAATATTAATTTTTAAAAGTACTGTTCTAATGGTTGACCTCTCTATGGTAAAAGCTTGGATTTTAGCCCTGTGTAAGTCGACTTGTACTCCATAATTTACACTATATATATATATATAAGTCGTAAAGTTGGCGACCATAGTCGAGGGTGACCCGAATGCTCTCTTTTCAAAAACTATAACAGAGGTGTCGGGGAAGGCGCTACTTCTTTCCCTGGATTGCTCCATTTTACCCTTGATCTGTACCTTATAATTCTGGGTGTTAAGCAAAGCGGCATCAAGTACAATTTTTTGAGTCTGTGGTACGATTCGACCTGAGTTTCAAAATCATAAATAGATTTCTAGTGAAATTCTGACCCATAAACCATACAATGAGCCAAGAATTTATCATTTTTTTATGGTTTGGTTTTATGGCATATCAACCATTGTAGTAGGAGGTGCCCGTGGTGTAATGGTTATCGTCGTAAGAAATAGACACGGCGTCACGAGTTCAAATCCTGGACGAGACTGATTGCATTTCACATAGCACTAATACCCTTGGGAAAGGTATGAATCCAATTATTCTCCCTCCAGCTATGGGTAAATAGGACAGACTGGGTTGTTTGGCCTTGGTTAGGCAACTAGTCTAGCAGAAGGAAAAGTGAATTCAAACCTGTTAAACTCCGCTTAAAAATTGACCTTGTGTCATATCCTGCCCGACCAGAGGGGTTGGTAAATATATCAACCATTGTAGTTTATTTTGTGCCAAATCCTCTCACGATATATATATATATATATGATTTGTAAACATTTTCTTGATAATATTTTTAAACAACTCTGAACATTATCTTTTGTGCACCATTAAATGGTTTAAAGTATTGCTATCTAATAAGAATAATTCTATTAATTATTTGTTTGCACACAGTTAAATGGTTTAAAGTATTGCTATGTAACAGTAACAATTTAACACATTTAAATATGTAAGAGATTAGTTTGTAATTTCTTTTTTAAATGAGTTCAAACTAATTTGTTTGCACACTATTGCTATTAATTTCTGCAGTTTCAATGTATCACAAACAATTCAATGAGTCATTTGTTTAGACTCAGTAAAATGATCGAACAGTTCTTCAAACAATTCAATTTAGCTTAAGTCATTTGTTTGGAAACAGTTTAAATGTCAAACAGTTCTTTTTAACTCCTAGAGAGGACACTATCAGGTGCTACCATTGTGCTAGTGTGGACAGAGCGATGGCAATGAAAGGGTACTCCGCATTCCTCAAAGCTCCAGCATTACTGGAGCCTCACCATCAGATTTTTAAGTCTCATATCCAGGACACTGTTTTTTGCGGGGGCCTAACCCCTCTGCAGAGATGTAGTTGGTGTATTCTACATCCCAAGGCTAACTTAACTGCACATTGAGAAATTTGCTATGTCCCATGTAAATGTCAATGAAACGGCTCATTTACCCCACAGTGAAATAAAGACAAGTAAATCAAAGAAAAAAAATTTTTTTTTTAAATAAAATTTATTAAACATGTAAATATACTTTACAGTCGCAATGTTATACAATTAAACTCAAAATTTTATTAGACCATTAAATATATTTGTGCATAAATGTTTTTGTTTTTTTGTTTTTTTTAAAAAAGCTCAAACTGAGATGACATGAAATCCTAAGGCTGAGGAAAATATGTCCTCTTATTCCTCCACCCCCATCATTCTAGAGAGTGATTGTCTCAAGAGGAAGAAAAAAAAAAAAGTGCTTGTAAAGAATTGTACTTTGAAATTCTTTCTCAACTGAAAGAAAAAAAAATTTTTTAAGCCAGTCAAAAAGAATTTATGCACAGACAAATTCAAATTTGTATAAAAAAATAAAATAAATAAAAAAAGATTTGTCAACATAAATTAGGAAATAAATTATTTTTCTCAACAGGCTGAGACTTAAAATAACCAACATAAATAGAAGGGAAATATTAAAGAACTATTTTTTGGCTGTTATCATAAAATATTTTTAAACCTCGTTTCAATTCATGTGGGGAGTTATAACTGATACGAAACAGAGATTGTTCATTTTTATACATTTTACTCTTTCTTCCGATTGCTCAGAAAACATTGGATAAATTTTCTTTTAATCTAACCAGTATTTTCCCAAAAATTCTCATTCTACACTAAGTGAAAATAGAAAAGCAATCTGAAGATCACACAACTTCCAGAGACCTAAATTTAGGCCTAGTTTGAATTTATGCGACTCCTTAATAAAGGGATAAAATTGAGGCCAAAGAAAGTTGCGAAATACACAAATATATACAGCATATTGAACTTTAGGAGGAAGGAAGGAAAAAAAAAATCAGCTCTTATACTATATTGAAATTAAAATCAGATTTTAAATTTTTTTATTTATTTATTTATAACTAGAAAATTAAAACACAAATCAATTATAGCTGTTTGAAAATGTTTATTTTATTTAACTTTTCCATTTTATTTGCCACAAAAATTTTTTTAATTTCTATCATTCCTTACTGAGGAAAAAAAAAAAAAAAAAAAAAGGACGGAAAGACTTTCCATAACCCTAAATTTTGGAGAATTACTTTTTTATTATTATTACTATTATTATTATAATAATAGTAATAAGTAAATGATAAACTGTGGCAAAAAAAAAAAAAAAAAAAAAAAAAAAAAAAAAAAAAAAAAAACTTGTACAAACTCTTTACGACAAAAATGGCAAAGGTGCACATAAAAATTTATCAAATAACAACCAATATGAAAGAAAATTTGACTGACTTTTTTCTTTTTGCAAGCGTAAAGCAAGTGGAATGTATGAAAAAATCAGAACTTTAGCAATGAAACTCAGAGATGTCAACAAAAAGACACTATTACATATCAAGACTATCACAGTCTGTTTAAAGAATTTAGACTCCTTAACTTCTTGGAAAATCATTTCACCTCAAGATGAAAGTTTTGGTTGTTACAAGTGCATCAAACTGAATAAAAGTTAAATTCTGTAGATTCTAGTTGCAAAGAAGAAATTATTTTATTTCAAGTGAGAATCAATCAGTTTTTACAACATAAAATAAGTGTGAGTCTTCTTAGAGTGGGAAATTCTCACACCCTAAGAAGATTCACGAGTTATACTATTTGAGTTATATTCATTTACCTGTCCTATAATAGAAGTTACATTTTGTTCTAAAAAATCTCTAGGTAACTGTACAAACTATTTTGGGACAATAGTAGCAGTGAAAGGACCAAATATTATAAGCCACGCTTGCTTGAGTTTAGTAATATTGACAAAAATTCAAATGAAGGTTTCAGTAATGGGAAACTCCAGTTTATTACACCTCCAGGATCAACACAAGGATAATTTAAAAATTGTTTCTTTCTATATGCCAAGTAAAATACAAAGTGATGAGGTAATTTGAACTGATTGATAGATTGATTCATCTGTCATCAAGTTTACCTAACATCCACCCCTCCTCATACATACACACACACGTGTGTGTCTCACTAGAGTTTTTATGTGTCCCTCAGATCAATTTAAGAAATAAAAACATTTTTTATTAGGAACAAACAGAATTTTAAGTGTGTATCAGAAATCAGTAGAGAGAGAGAGAGATCTCAATAGGAGGAGGGGAGAGAGAGAGATCTAGAATCGGAAAAGAGAGAGGAAGTGAGAGAAGACCAGAGACAGGAAGAGGAAGAGAGATGGTTGCTTTTTTACTTTTATTTTTTTAAATATTATTTAATAGCATATCAACCATCATGGATTATTCAATGCCAAAGCCATCTTTGGAGAAGAACTGATGCTATATTCCAGCCCATTAACCACTGGGACTCACCCACAGAAGAAAGGATTAGGAAAGCAAGCCAGGATAAGAGAAGAAAGGAAGAGTAGAAAAGAGCCAAAAGGTAACCATTTTAATAGAAACATTTACGAAATACCAAGAAATACATCAGATGACATACACAAGCCTAGAATGAAAAGCTCCCATTTAATTCCTGATGGTAAATTTTTAAATTGTTTTGTTTTTTTTTTCCAAATCAATCTGAGCAAAGACTTTCTGTACCAACTATTAAATCATAAAATCTGGGAAAAATCCTCAAACTGCATTTCTCCACCACCACCAAAATATAAAACTTATTTTGAATTATATTTCCAATAAATGAAGGGCTTAAAAAAAAAATCATTAGTTTTAGTGCACTTACTTGCCCTTGGGTTATTGGCTTCAGGAATGACTAATATCATTCAAAGAACGAGACAAAAGAATGAGGGAGAATGAAAAAGATTTTTCAATTCATTAAGAAAAAAAAAAAATCTAGAAAATACTGCAAAAATCAGCTCTGTGTGTGAGTGAGTGTGTGAGAGAGAGAGAGAGAGAGAGAAAGTGTGTGTGTGAGTGTGTGAGTGAGTGGGCATTCGGAAAATGGAAAATTGATGCCAAAGTATACGAGGCTTTCTGTGATCAAAGTATTGAGTTAGCATGAAAACTCAATACACAGAGCAAATCAGTTAAACTTAGAAGTTCCCATGACTAAAGCTAAACTAAATGTTTATTATTTACACAAAGGGTCAGCAAGAATCCTTGCTTAGAACAGAAAGATCAATGCTTTTTAATGAACAGGTGGAAAGAAAAAAAAAAAATGATAAGTTGGTGCTAGTGTGTGTGTGTGTGTGTGTGTGTTTTTGAAGAGGAATTAGAATCTCTCTTCAGATTTTAAAACAGTCGCCTGAAATAAATCTTTGACTTGCATATACAAATATCACAAACAAGAAATAGAAACCAGCAAACTGCTGGTAGTGAAGATGTGTGATGAGCAACAAGACCCTAAGCAGTTTCAATTTCACCTCCCCCCCCCACGCCACTTTCCTCGGAGGAGTGGGGGATTGTAATAAAGTCTCTTCTTTGGCAGGGCATGAGAGGTTTTTTATTTTTCTTTTTGAAAGTAGCCAGTTTCAGGGTTTTCTTTTGGGTTTCATCTGAAGAAATCAAACTGGCGAGTGAACCTGTCTGGTTCGTGTGATCAAATATGGGGAAGGCTCATCTCCATTGTAGGGGAAAATAAAATTATCAGGTCTCTGGAAAAAAAAAAAAAAAAAAAAAAATTAAATGAGAAAATTAATTAGATAAAAAAAAAATATAAAATAAAAAAATAAAATTAAAATTAAAACAATCATATATAATTCAATTTATTCAAACAGTTCTAATTCAGCTAATTCAGTTTAGTGTAAGTTCAGACTTTGTTTACACGCAGTTAAATGTCAAAACAGTTCTATATGAAACAACTCATTCTAGTGTAAGTACAATTTCAATAGTTCCATTTCAAACAATTCAGTTTAGCATAAGTGCACAGTTTAATTGTGAAAAACATTTCTATTTCAAGCTATTCAGTTTAATCAAAAAGTTCAAAATCAAACAATTCAGTTTAGCCTAAGTATGCAGTTTTATTTAACCCATAGATAGGACCCTATCAAGTGCTACCATTCCGGGCCAGAGTGGACTTGGGAGCTATGCTAATGAAGGGATGCTCTGCATTCCCCAAAGCTCCAGCATCACTGGAACCTTACCATCAGATCATTTAGTGTCATATCCAGGACTTACATTGGGGGGGGGGGGTCCTTACCCCTTTGCAGAGGTGCAGTTGGTGTATTCTACAGCCCCAGCCAACTGGGCAATGGGTTACAGGTAAAATCTGGTTGATGCAAACCAAATGAACAGTCCTTGGTAAGTCAAACCTATAGTATCTATCCTTTCGGATTGAGCTTTGCTTTCCAAATTAAAATCAGTCCCTTCTAAAATACCAAGTCTTGAAAGTCTTGCATGAATTGTTTTTGTATACTGAATTCTTGTAGTAAATAAATCATGCATCGCACAACTTTACAACAAGCAATCATTGAGTAAGATTGATTTTATTGGCATGTCAACCCATCTAGAGTTATTTTATGCCTAGAGGTGAGGGAATTTGAGATAATTTTTGTATAGTGGTTTCTAAAGAGTTTTATATGGTTTCAAGTAATTATTTCTTGTGTTCCAATAACCTACAAAAATCAAAGGAAAAAAAAAAAGATCAAGTCTCATCTTACTTTTTTCAGTATTGACTTCAAAGGAGTACTGGTGTTTTTTTTATCATTCTCCATTTTATCATACTCCTCTTCTACTAACTGCTCAGACCACTTCAAGTGACGAGGACTTCTTGGAGCTTGAAGAGAAAAAAAAAATTTCAGTAAATAAATCTTCAAGTATGATTGGTTAGTTGGTTGTTTGGTTTTTATGGCATATCAACCTTTGTAGGTTATTAAATGCCAAATCCATTTTGATACAAATAATTTGTTCTATTTCAAACAATTAGGTTTAGCATGAGTACACAGTTTAATTGTGAAAAACATTTCTATTTCAAGCTATTCAGCTTAGTCAAACAGTTCTAATTCAATCAATTCAGTTTAGAATAAGTATGCAGTTTAGTTCTATTTAACAGGTGCTACCATTCCAGGCCAGAGTGGACCTGGGAGCAATGACAATGAAGGGTTGCTGTGTTTTCCCCCAAAGCTCCAGTATCACTGGAACTTCACCATCAGATTGTTTAGCGTCATATCTTGGACACTCGTTGGGTGGGGGGTCCTTACCCCTTTGCAGAGGTGCAGCCAGTGTATTCTTCAACCCCAGCCGACTGGGCAATGAGAAGTTTGGTTAATGAATTAAGTGAAATCATCAGGAGGTTGTTTGGGTTTTATGGCATATCAACCTTTATAGGTTAGTTAATGTTTTACAGCATATCAACCACATCGGTCATTTAATGCCAAATCAAGTTAAGGAAAATAAGTCTGAAAAGAAATTCAAAGGAGAGGTCTTAGCAATTAATGATAAACTTTAGATAATTAGTTGGTTATTTGTTTTTTATTAGGAGTTTATTTGTAGGAAATCATGATAAAAAAAACAAAAACTGGGACAGGTTGGGGAAGGGATCAGTTTGTTAGAATATATCTAGTAAAGAAAGGGTTTATAGAAGTAATCTGGTCTTATTGTAAATTTCTTTATATTTTTGTGTATAACATCACTGTTTTTAGAAATGATATCACATTATTTATTTCAGTGTTTTGGAACAATTCCTTCATATTGTTTGCACTATAGAAGGTTTTTCTTATATGGGCTAGGTCGGTACATTCGATGAGAATGTGCTTCACAGTGTATTTTGTCTGGTATGCATAACACATTGGTTCTTGTTTTCCTTTGAGTAAATAAGAGTGTGTTATCCTTGTATGACCTATCCGGAGTCTGGACAATGTAATTTCCTCTTTTTGGGTTTTTTTTTAAAGTTTTGCTTCCATTCACCCAGAATGGGTTTAATTCCTAATAATTTATTATTTTCATTATTGTTCCAGCGTTGTTGTCTTTGCTGTAGTATTTATTTATTTTCATTTTAAAGTCTGTATATGGCATTTTAAATTTCTTTTCAGTGGTTAGGTTTATGGTAGACCTGACTGCTTTATCCGCTTGGTCATTTCTGCTGATATGACTTGGGACCCAACATATCTGTATATCATTGTCATTTGATAAATTCTTTAATTTACAAAGTATTATTATTAATGGGTGGTCAAACAGATGCAATTTAGTGTCATATCCAAAAAAGCCGTTTTTGAGGATCTACAGGAAATTCAATCAACATTAAGCTTCACTAACACAGTTCTTTAAATTACAGAAATTGTTTGAGATTATATTTCATAGAAAAACTTAATTATATAAAGCAATATGAGTAATGCATTTTAAAAAAATCAGCAAGAATGTGCACATTAGATTTTATAAGTAATTTTGTTTTAAACTGACAAAAAAGTTTAGCCAGAGAGGGGGGAAGGGGGAGAGAGAGAGAGAACGAACTTACGTGGAAAAACACTAAAACTGTCATTTGATCCATCTCCAAAGAAAACTCGAGATGCAACCTGCTGTCCATTACAAGTTGTGTGGATCCAAGTGATTTCATCAAGTTCAGCTTCAGACTAAAATGAAAAAAAAATTTTAAATTGTTTAGACACACTATAAATCCTTAGAAATTTGCAAATTTATTTTGAACATGACAGATTTCTCTCAAAAAAGCTAAAAATTTTCTTAAAAAATTTAGAAATTTTTAATGACGTAGGTAAAATATACAAATTAAACCGAGTTTGCGTTTCCATATTAGCAATACCGGGGGCCACTATTTGATCAAAAACTATTATATGAAAAATTATTACAGACTCCCATTTATTTTTGCAGTTTGTTTACTCCAGAATTAGTTGATGTTGGCTGGTTCTATTTTATGGCATATCAATCCTTGTAGGTAATTTAATGCCAAATCACACACACATATATATTTGATTGAACAGACATTTTTTTGTGTACATATTTTTTTGTTACTCCTTTCGAATTGCCGTATTGATCTTATGATATTTGGCGGGAATTGGTTGATAAATCTTCCATAACTAGTTATTTCCCCAGTACTTTCTGCCCAACTTTGGGCCATCATCAGAGGAGGATGTATTACACAAGTAATGTAACTTTTTTTATGTACATTACTACTTTGTAAGAAGAGCGTTTATACTGTTGTATTGTGTGGCGTTAACTTTTCAAATTAGTTTCTATAAATAGCGTCAGTAGCTAAAGACATTTAAGTACATTAGCACTGGTTTCAAAATTAATTCTATTAAGTTTGGGTTGTATGTTCCTAATATGTAGTGCCTCAAGAATCTGTAGTTTTTGCTTGTTGCTTCTGACCAGGCTGCATATAGAACATATTTAGCCAACCCCTCAGCCATAGACAAGATGTGACACAAGGTCAATTTTCAAGCAGATTTAAACTGGTTTGAATTCAGTTTTCCTTCACCTTGCCTGGTTGCATATTTTACAACAACATGCATGACAAAAACAAAAAAAAAATACCAATTCATCTGGTAATCGGGAATCACAGCACAATGGTGACATCGTAGGGCTACTTTTGACAGATTTGGAGTCATCAAGAGAGGATGATAACTGAAAAATGGGTTATAGAAGAAAAAAATTTCAATTAAGTCAAAGATTGCCAAAATTTATAGACACAGATTACAAACAGGAATTTTTACTTGAACAGTTTAACTGTAAAGCAGAAAATTACATTACATTGTTTGGAAAATACAATCCGAACATTTTCTAGTAGTAATTGTATTTAAAAAAAAAAATAAAAAATAAAAAAAAATAAAAATTAAAGAATCTGATTTTAAAAAGGTTATATGCCCTTAATCATAAACAGAGAAGAAAGTAATAAGTTTATTTTTCAAACTTTGTGATAATTTTGTTTAAAGACAATGCTCAGCCACATGTTGCCAGGATGACACTACCAAAGATCACCAAATTGAAATATAAGACTCTCACATCCACCATAATCTTATCTCTCACCCACAGGATTTTCTTTTTAAAGGCATTTTGTCATGTACCCAGGAGAAATAATACTTGTTTATAAAAACATACCTGTGTTTATTTATGAAAGGGTCAAAATAGCTGTAATTGAGAGAGAGAGAGAGAGAGAGAGAGAGAGAGAGAGAAAGAAATGGACTGCTATCATTGTCACCGTGTGGAGACACATATTCTAAACCTTACTACTTCTGTTTCTTAGACAGAAGCGACCAACTCGTGTAGGTGGTACCCAAGACAGCATGTCTAATCTGTATGCTGGATACTCTCCAAATCTGCCCCGGTCTGTGCATATCTATCAACTACGAATCTCTTGTCATACATTTTTAACACCCACACATTTTCCTTCCGGGTCCCAATTCATGAGATTCATTTCCACAGTCCCGTGTTTACACAGGTGGAATATCCTGTTTAGATATCCACAACATGCTGTCAAAGGTCGATACATAATTCGTTTTAGTTGGTTTGGGCTGGTTGTTTAATGGCATCTTGGGTCATTTAATGCCAAATCCATCCATCTAGGACAATAGTGGTACTACTTAAGCCATAACTGGGAGAATAAGGGGGGGGGTCATACATTTCCCCAAGGGTATTTGCCCAAAAGTGAACATAATAGCACAACTGGAATTCAAACTAGCTTACTACAATCTCTATTTGAAAGATGAAAAAAAAAAAAAGGTGGGGGGAGACATTACGAGTTCAGTATTAAACTATCTGATGTCACATGCAAGCAGGATATCTTTCCAATGCGCCACAGACCAGTGCCATATTATGATGTGTTTATGATCCCAGAAAATATTGGTAGAATATCCAGTGATATTGAGCTTTGTTTGGTTTGGTTTCTTTGTTTAATGGCATATCAACCTTTGAAGGTTATTTAATGCCAAATCCATTCTCCTAGAAGAACAGTAGTGGTACTATTTAACCCATAGCGGGGAGGATAAGGGGGTTCATACCTTTCCCAAGGATATTTGCCCAAAAGTGAACGTAATAGCGCGACTGGAGTACGAACTCGCTTTCTTTGTTTAATGGCATATCAAACATCATGGGTTATTTAACACCAAAGACTTCCTTGTAGATGAACAGCAGTAACCTAGGTGGATAATGGATTAATACCCTTCCAAAGGGTATTAGTACGAAAGGGAACAAATTACTCCACCACCCTATTAATATCAAGATAGGAACTATGGTGTAGAATGTATGGATAGCGTGACTTGAGTTTGAACTCACTTAGAGGTTGCCTTCCATCACTTTAGTCATTACGCCATAGGGACTCGTTCAGCACAATGTTATTTTAAAGTGGAAAAATATAAAAATTTACATCATCATAATGTGTATATAATGTGTAATATGAAACTGGAAAATCACCACGGCTGTTGATATTTCCTGTCACAGCACCAATATACATATTATCATTTTGAGTAGCACTGGGTGAGTTTGTTAATAAATGTACAAAGAATGATGGGAAGGATTGTGGAACAGAAGGCCAAAAATTCAAGTATATAAAATGTACCTGGGATTAAGTAAAATTTTATCAAAATTACTTGGGGGCGGGGGAATAATGAAATAATTTACCAGCATCCAACCAACAACTTTTACAAAATTCAATTATCAAGGCAAAATATTTTACTAAAATTTTAAAAATTCATTTTCAACATGAGGGCTTATCAGCTATCAATGTGTTTTAGACACTAGCGGATACCCTCAATGTGTAAGACAGCTAGAGAGACAGGCAGAGATGGAGACAGACAGCTCAAGAATGCATATCAACTCGATGGGTTTTTTTTTAATGCTAAATCCTGTTAGTTTTTTGGCAAGATTTTTTAATCACCCAGACCTCATTTCTGAGCACAGTTAAATGGTTGATTGGTTAGGTCTTATGGCATCTCAACCTTTGTAGGTTATCTAACGGCAAATCGATTTTTATGTAAATCAGTTCTATTTCAAACAATTCAGTTTAGCATAAGTACTCAGCTTAATTGTCAAAAACATTTTTATTTCAAACTATTCAGTTTATGCAAACAATTATATATGATAATTCAGTTTAGTGTAAGTACAGTTTCAATGTCAAAAATCAGTTCTTTTTCAAATAATTCAGTTTAGCATAAGCATGCAGTTTAAATGTAAGTTTGGTTTAATTGTCAAAAACATTTCTATTTCAAGCTATTGAGTTTAGTCAAACAATTCAGTTTAGCATAGTATGCTGTTAGTTCTATTTAACCGATAGAGCGGGCCTTATCAGGTGCTGCCACGCCGGGCCAGAGTCAAAGTGAACCTGGGAGTAATGGCAATCAAGATTACTTAACTTTCCCCAGAGCTCCAAGACTGGAGTATCACTATCAATTGGTTTAGTATCATATGCAGGATACTCATTGTGTGTGTGTGTGTGTGTGGGGGGTCCTTACTGCTTTGCAGAGATGCAGTCAGGGTATTCTACAGCCTCAGTGGACTGGGCATTTTACTCAGAGATTTTAACTTCGACATATTCTGTAAACAGCAGTGAGATGGAGGACAATAGTCAAAGAAAAATGAATACAAGTCACACTTACTTTTTTACGGACTTTTGTGGTGCCTTCAAGTCTATCCAGAAACTTTTGAAAATCTACATATGACTGTTCATCCGGGCTTTTTGGAAGGGGAGACACTAAAAAAAATGAAAAAAATGAAAAAAAAATTAATAGCAGCTATTATTGAATAAAACCACATTCAAACAAAAACACTAAAGTAAAAGTCTGTTACCCAGATGGAGAGACAGACTACTTCGACACTGTAGCAGGTGTGCAGCAAGGAGACACATTAGCCCCATACTTGTTTATCATCTGCCTAGACTACATGCTTAGAACATCTACAGACATAATTGAAGATAACTATATCAAATTGGCACCGACTGATAAAATAAAACAATTTTTCTTCAAGCAATGGTTGTGTCAATACTGCTCTATGGATGCACTACATGGACACTAACTAAATGTATGGAGAAAAAGCTTGACGGCAATTCATCACAAAAACTATCCAAGTTAGACGAACCAGACATGCAGGACACTGCTGGAGAAGTAAGGATGAACTCATAAGTGACATACTCCTGTGTACCCCATCACATGCTAGAACCTATATGCAACAGCTCTGTGCCAATACAGGATGTAGCCTTGAAAGCCTTAAATAGAGGCTAAACAGAAACAGGGATTGCATTATGAAACAAAATTATTTACCTAACTTCTTCCCCCTCACAGACAGGATTTGACACAAGATCAATGTTTAAGCTAAGTAAAGATGGTTTAAATTCAGAGTCAGTCTTGCCAAAGCTAGATAACCTAGTCTGCCCTACTATTTACCAATAGTTGTTACAGAAATAGTCAACAGAATTTTAATTGTATGTACAAGAATCGTAACTTGACTTCCGGCAATTCCCATCTGGTTTTGATAATTGCATTCATATGGCACATCAACCATTGTAGGTTTTTTAATGCCAAATCCATTTTTATACATATAAACAGTTCTATTTCAAGCAATTCCGTTTAGCCTAAAACACAGTTTAGTTCTATTTAACCCATAGTTATCAAGTGCTACCACTCCAGGTCAGAGTGGACCTGGAAGCAATAGCAATGAAGGGGTACTCCACATTCCCCAAAGCTCCAGCATTATTGGAGCCTTACCATCAGATTGTTTAGCATCACATCAGGATACTCGTTGGGGAAGTCTTACCTCTCTGCAGAGATGCAGTTGTTGTATTCTACAGCCCCAGCCGACTGGGCCTCTGTGGCAAGTCAGGGATTGAGCGAATCTATTTATTATTGTTATATATGGGTCAATGATTGTGCAAGCTAAAAAAGACATAGGATGTTTAAGACAACAAGACACCACTCTTTTTCCTATTCCTCTGATAAAAATTTGGCCTTAGTGCTCTGTAATTAATATACTGTCAATTCACGTCCAAGAAAATTCAACCAAGAGCCATCGTTTTTCTTTTTTTGGGCACAAATGATACTACATTGATAAACAAATACTCATAGCAGAACATTTTTGTTGTGGTAACACACTACCACTTGTGAAATTAGAAAAATCTTGGAGTGGTTAATGTGCTAGACTGCAACAGCCTACTAAGCGAGTTCAAACACCAGTTGTACTATTATAACCACTTTTGAACAAAAAACCCTTAGTGAAGGCACAAACCCACTTATCCTGCCAGGTAGGAGTTAACAAAAAGAAATGACTAATTTTATTCTTTACTGTCTAATTTACTTAAATTTAAAAAATTTAGCAACAAAAGCCAGGAGTGATGGGAAAAGCTAGTATCCAAGCTGTTCCATTCTTGGATTATACCCCACCTATTTCGAGAAAGGTTGGGTTTTATGGCACATCAACCATTATAGGCTATTTAATGCTAAATTCTCTTTATGCATATATATTAAATATAAATGATTTGGTTGGGTTTGGTTTTATGGCATATCAACCATTGTAGGTTATTTAATGCTAAATCCTCTATATGCATATATATTAAATATATATGAAATCGGTTTGGTTGGGTTTTATGGCATATCAACCATTGTAGGTTATTTAATGCCAAATCCTCTTTATACATATATATTAAGCATATAGGATTAGGTTTGGTTTGGTTTTACGGCATATCAACCATTGTAGGTTATTTAATGCCAAATCCTCTTCATACATATATATTAAATATATATGACTTGTAAACATTTTGCTGATAACCTTTTTAAGTAAACCTAAGATCATTGGGTTTTTTTGCATACAATTAAATGGTTTCAAATAATGCAATCTTATATTTATTTATTTTTATCATTTGTTTGCACACAGTTAAATGGTTTCCAGTATTGCTATGTAACAGTCACAATTTAACATTAGTCATTTGGTTTGTATACTAGTATTGTTATTGTTTTTACATAGTTAAAAGGTTTCAATTATTGCTAACACTTATAATTCAATTCAATATTAATCATTTATTTATGCACAGTAAAGTGGTTACAAGTATTGCTATTCAACACTAATTCTTCAATATTATTCATTCATTTACACACAGTTCAGTTTCAAATAAGTGATAACTTAAGCAGGTTTTATAATTACTTGCTTTGGTTATTTTGTTTAATGGTATATTAAACTTTGTGGGTTATTTAATGCCATTTTTTTTCCATATATGATTTAGAAGAAATTAGTTTTTAAGTATAATTAATTGGTTTTATTGATTTCTAATATTGTTTTATTCTCTAAAACATCAAAAAGCAATCCTGTATATGATTTTATATAGAAATCAAAGTAAAATTACAATTTTATTACATCAAAATTTAAATACTTGCACACAGAAGGCACATTTGTGAGTAAATATAATTACGTTACAATATAAATATATAAAAAATGATATAATACAATATAAATACATCAAATTTAATAATAAATACGAAACAAGGTAGGTAACTCATTTTTCGAAGTTAAAATATCTGAGTTACCTCCCATAGTTTAGAGACTCAAGACTTGAATATGTGAAGAGTAACAAACGTCACGTAACGCTGATAACTCCTGGAAAGCCAGGAATCTAACTTTTCTAAACCCCCCACCGCTATGAATAAATAGCATGGCAGACTGGTCCCTTTAACCTTGGTATGGCAACCAATCAAGTAGAGAATTTAAACTAGCAGTAGACGAGGGAAGGGATGGGCTCTATCAAGACACCCTACATAAGTACAACACCCCTACAACCAAACCAGCTCACAGGACAAGTGAAAAAGCCAGCAATAACCACACTTCACAGCGAGATGTTTATTAAAGCAACACACTCAAAATACTCTTAAAATTAAATTTCCAGTCAATTTGCAATTGAGTTCAACCGGGGTTTTTTTTTCTAGAGAATGCAAATTAGAATAATTCACCCCTCCCCAAATAGAAGCATCAATATCATCATGGACTACTATTACTGTCACCTTACTGCTATTGAGGTGGCTGTTGGAAATAAAGAGGAACTGAGGAGATGCCTATTGTATTCTTCTTCACTAACAGCTGTCTCTTTCATATTCAGCAAATAAAAATTTTGACTGACCCTGGGGCCAGGAATTTCTCTACTGTCAACTACAACCTTATCACCCATCTTTCTGGATTTTATATCAATCACTTGTTGAATTCTCAAGAATCTTCCAGACAATTCCACAAGAAACAGAAAGTGGCTGGTCATTTCCCCCACCCCATCAGCAGCTTCATGCTTACTTAGGTTGGTTGTTTTGGTTTATGGCATATCAACCTTTTTAGGTTATTTAATGCCAAATCCATTTTTATACAAATAAAACAGATCTATTTTAAACAATTCAGTTAAGCATAAGTAGACAGTTCAATTGTCAAAAACATTTCTATTTCGAGCTATTTAGTTTAGTCAAACAGTTTTAATTCAAGAAATTTGGTTTAGTATAAGTATAGTTTTGGTTTACACACAGTTAAATGTCAAAATAGTTCTATTTCGAACAATTCAGTTTAGTTCTATTTGACCTATAGATAGGACCCTATCAGGTGCTACCACTCCGAGCCAGAGTGGACCTGGGAGTGATGGCAATGAGGGTGTGCTCCACATTCCTCAAAGCCTCAACATTAGATTGTTTAGTGTTATATCCAGGACTCTCGTTGGGGAAGGGGTCTTACCCCTTTGCAGAGGTGCAGTCCATGTATTCTACAGCACCCACTCCTCCCTAGCCGACTGGGCAATCATACTTACTTGGGGTTCAACTGTTCATTTCATTCAACCATTAAAACTGGCACCAACATGACTTGATACATTCAATCCCATCTCTGATCCTGGAGGGATCAAATTGCAAAGGGATTCCATTTGGATCCTACCCAGAACATATCAGAAAAAAAAAAAAAAAAAAAAAAAAAAAAAAAACGCTAATAAAAATTTTTCTTTTCAAGTAAAGCACCTTCAGATCACACATATATATGTGCATGTGTATTTGGGCAGTATTTCTTTGTTGAGACATCTGGTTAAATAACAGACGTCTTGTCTACATATCATTATTTTGACTTTTATGTTATAATATCCGTCCAGAATTGGCTCACAAATTTTCCATAATTAATTGGTTCCCAAGTACTTTCAGCCCCCACCTTAGACCGTCATGGGGGCAGGGGGATATTACAAAAGCAATAGAACCTTTGCAAGGTACATTACAACTTTGTAAGAATGAAGCGTTAAGTCTTTATAATGGTGTTATGTTGTAGCATTTATTTTCGAAATTTGGTTCTATAAATAGCAACAGTAACTAAAGACACTTGGGTACATTAATATCGGATTCAAAATTAATTTTATTGAGGTCATGACTTTAATTTCTAATGTGTAGAGCTTCAAGAATCTGAAGTCTGTTGACTATTCCGTTTCTCTCATATCGTGTTATCAGTAAGAAGCTACCAAAATTCACTAGTAGGGCAGGAATTTGTTTTTAAATATTCGGTTATTGAGCTGGTGTTGGAAAGATGCATATATTTCCTTAAACTAAAATCTATCTAAAAGCCTTTTTATGATACATTACAACGGTAATTCAAAGGATCTGATTATTAAATTGCTCAAGCATTTTAACACGATGTAGGTAAGAAAAATTTTCCACTATGTACGTACATACTATATGTAATACTTATCATCATAGGAAACCTGGACGAGGCTGTTTGCAGTTCACTCGTCACTTATAGACCTTGAGAAGGGCATGAATCCATCTCACCTCAACTATGGGTAAATAGTAGAACATACTTGAGTATTTTTTTAGCCTTGGTAAGATAACCAGCCGAGAAGGAAAATACAAACCCTCCAAACTCCGTTTAAAAATTGACCTCATGTCACATCCTGTTAAGTGATGGAAAGTTTGGGTAAATAAATACAAGGTGTCTCAATATACATGGGACCCATATAACTGCTAATAACTGTACAAATACTTTCTTTTTTGTTTCTGATTTGAAAATACTATAACTATCAATCCTTGATCACAAAGGAAAAAATATTTTGCATCACTACTTATTTGGAGACAAAATCATTCAAAACTGTGAGCAAAATTTCGCAGGAAGATTGACAATTATCCCCAGAAAAGCCAAATTTATCATTGGGTATGCAAATTTCAACCCACAGGGTCAGTAAACAACCTTAACAAGAAGGCAGAAAATCTCAGATCTGGCAGGAAGTTGACTGCAAGATGTCCTGACAATGTGAATGCGGTGAGAGATTCTGCCAGAAGGAATCCGAAAAAGTCCCTTCGAAGACATTCCCAAGAACTTGGTCTTCAACGTTCACTGTAGGATAAAGTCAATCAATTTCAGCACTTGTCATCTGGTTTGAACTTTCTAAAGTAATATGATTGCTTTTTAAGACTCAGATGAAAGATGACTTGAGGCAATATGAATTATCATTAATAGGTAGCATTTATTTTGAGACCAGATCATAAGAGATAAAAATAAATTTACACTCCTAGATTAAGATTTTCATAGTTCTATTCAATCAAGAATAATTTTAACAGCATGTTAATCTGTTTAGGGTTATTTCAAGCCTAGAAGTTAGGGAATCATTCATTTCATGAATACATTTTTTGTGTACCTGTTTTTTTTAAGGTTCACCCCATAGTGATGTGATATCAAGTATTCCTATCTAATACAAATAATTTAAACAAGTAACTAATAATCCTTAGTAAATATTCGACCTAGAGATGAGACCCTAACAGGTACTATTACTCCCTAACACAGTTGAACTGGGAGTAATAGCAATGAAGGGGTACTCCACATTCCTCAGAGCTCCCAGACTGAAGCCTATCAGATTGTTTAGTGTTGTATCCAGAACACTTGTCAGGGTAAGGGAAGTCCCCCCTCCCCAGTAGAGATAGTAAATTCTATAGCTCCAACTAAATGGTTTGAACAATGAACAAGGGAGACTACACACTCCCCAGAGCCTCACCATCAGATACAGTTTAGTGTTGTACCCAGGGCGCCCTTTTTGGAAGTGAGTGGGGGGGGTCTTATGACTTTACAAGAGATCATATTAGCATATCTTAAGCTTTGCAGACAGAGCTCTAATCAAACAAGAAGTCTACTTACCAGGTATATTCAAAACTCTTTCTAACCTTTCTCCAAGCAATGAAGTACCTATCTTTATACTGTTAGAATCTCCTTGCTTAACAGGACTCTTTCTGAAGTCATCATTATAAAAAGATTTTGTCCCTTCTGCTGCTGGCTGTCGTTCCGGTGACCAAGCATTTTTCAAATTCACTGCTTCGGGAAAGTTGAAGTATTTCTTCCCAGAACATGAAGCTTCCACAATAGCAGAATCATCAAACAAAGGCGAGAAATACGGCTTGCCCTGATTTGCCTGACAATAACTTGAATTTAGTTCATTCGGCAAAAACTCTAATGAATCCTCAGCACTGTACCAGCTGCAAGTGGGAGAGGGAGAACGAGATGTAGGGATTTTCTGTGAGGAAGAAGTTGACCTGATAGTTAAATATGGACTGTTCAAGATTCGCTGCAGAGGAGGTGTCCGGGTTGTCACATTTGGACTCAGTGGGGCCACCAGGTTGTTTAGTTCCGATGGGTTCTGGACAGGAGTGGAGTAAACAGAGTCATCTTTGCCATGAGGGGATTTCTTTCCTTGCAAATGGTACGAGTTTACTGAACTGGGCGTAGAGATAAAAGAAAGATTAGAGTTAGCTTCTAACCTTTTTGTGGTCTTTGAGCCATAAATGTAATTCGATGGTTTCACTGGGTTCTTAACACTGGGTCGATGAGGCGAGGTATTATTCAATCCCTTTGGACTTCTTCTGGTCACAGTTTGAGATAGTTTAGGCGGGGAGATAGCAAAAGAGTTTCGGGTTGTACGTTTTTTGCGGGAGTTTGATTTCTTGGGGCCAGCACGGGTGGTGACATTTGGGCTACTGTATATTGTACAATTGTTCTTATTTGGCGATAAAGGTTTTGTTTTTGGAGATGGGTTTGTTAATTTATTGGCATTATATCTACAATGGACTTGTTTCTTGTCTTTAAACTGTGGACACACAACCTTCTTCCCGTTATCTGTTTTGAAAAATTTAGAACATTTATTTGATTGGATAATGTTCTCCTTGTTTCGAGTCTGCTTGTTGCTAGTTAACTTGATGGAAACATTGATGTGTGTCTCACCAACATCTTCATCAGCCGAAAGGCCAATACTATCAAGGGTAAAATCCTGACTCAAAATTCTAGCTTGATTCAGTTCCTCTTTGATGCTCAAATCTCCATCCATGCTGTCAATACGTGCTCGGTTCAGTACATCAACATTAGAACCAAAACTAGAATCTGAAGAATTCAAAGACATTGAACTGAAATTGCGAGTCAAAACACTGGCATCAATCCCACTGTCATACTTCATAACATGCTCAGCAATTAAGGAGGAAATTTTATCCATCTTTTCTTTTCCTTTTTAAAAAAAATTAACCGTTTTCTTTCTCTTTATTCCACATTTATCAACTTTGAAAAAATGTTTATCTGAAAAGAAAAAAAAAACGAAAAATAATAAAATTGTAATTATAGGAGTACACAATGAGCTAAATTAGCCGTTTCTTTGACATTTAGATTGAATATTGCAAATTTGTCAAAAGATAATGATAAACTATATAATTTGTGGGTCAGAATTTCACCAAAAAAAATCATTCATCACTTATAAATAGTCCAATGTCAGAAAGAATTTTATGTTTAGATTTTTGACACACACAACAGAACAAAAAAAAAAAATTAAAAAAAAAAAAAAAAAAGAACAAAAAAAAACATATCAACCCCTTTTGGGGGCCATTTAACACCAATTTAACTCATTTTGATAAGTTTGAAACAATTTGGTTTGAGTATAAGTACAGTTTTTTTGTTTACACACAATTAAATGGAAAAACAGTTAATTTCAAATAATTCAGTTTAGTTCTATTTGACTCATAGATAGGACCTTATCAAGTGCTACCACTCCGGGCCAGAGAGGACCTGGGAGAATAGGCAATGAGAGAGTACTCTGCATTTTCCAAAGCTCCAGCATTACTGAAGCCTCACCATCAGATTTGTTGGATTGTTGGGGGGGGGGCAACTAATGGCATATCAGCCATCTACAAATTGTCAGCAAATATTTTTAAGCTCACCCATCAGCAGCAGTAGACTGCCCAACCAGAGATGACAGAGTTTTTTTTTCCCCAACCAATTTTGGTTGGTTGGTTGGTTGTTTGGGTTTTATGGCATATCAACCTTTGTATGTTATTTAATGCCAAATCCATTTTTATTCAAATAATTCTATTTCAAACAATTCAGTTTAACATGAGTATACAGTTTTATTGTCAATAACTATTTCAAGCTATTTCGTTTATTCAAACAGAGCAAATTCAGTTTAGTATAAGTACAGATTTTGTTTACATACAGTTAAATGTCAAAACAGTTCTATATTAAACAATTCAGTTTAGTGTAAGTAGAATTTCAATGTCAAAAACAGTTCTATTTCAAACAATTCAGTTTAGCATAAACACGCAGTTTAAATGCAAGTACATTTTAATTGTCAAAAACATTTCTATTTTAAGCTATTCAGTTTAGTCAGTTCTAATTCAAACAATTCAGTTTAACATAAGTATGCAGTTCTATTTAACCCATAGATAGGGCCCTATCAGGTGCTACCACACTGGGCCAGAGTGGACCTGGGAGCAATGGCAATTAAGGTGTGCTCTGCATTTCCCAAAGCTCCAGCATCACTGGAACCTCACCATCAGATTGTTTCTTGTCATCTCCAGGACTCTCATGGGGCGCGCGCGGGGGGGGGGGTCTTACCCCTCTGCAGAGGTGCAGTTGGTGTATTCTACAGCCCCAACCAACTGGGCAAACTAATTTTGGAGGCTTGAATTTTGAAATTGGCTTTCTTACAAGGTTTGGTTAGGTTGAGATTATCTTCAGCTGAAAGTTTTTAAAATCAATAAGAACCAATTGTTTCAACTTGGATGCTTTTGAAAAAATAACAGTAAAATAAATAAATAAAATGCTCCGAAGTTTAAGCATCTCTCACTCCATGGCTAGATAGCACTCCATCTACTCCACTCTAATAAGCTCAAAGTAATGAACCAAATACCCAAAACTCATTTGATTAGAAGTGTCTTACCCTTAATGGGGGCAGGTATACATGCAAGAAAATCAAAAATCTAAAAATATTGAGATAGATATTCAGTAACCAATCACAGAAAGATTAAAACCATAAAAAGTGTATATATATATATATAATTCTTAAGTACATCTAAGGGTGAGTCTAGATTTTTAAAAATAAAATTTCCATCCTAAGCTTTGATTTGAGCCCCCCCACACACACACACACACAAAAAAGGACCAAATTCAGAAATTGCAAACTCACTCAACTTCAAGAGTGAATTCCCACATGTGACAATTTTGAAGCCTTTGAAACTTATTTGCTTGAAAATGAGGGGTCAGCTCTACAATAAGAATTATGCCATTGGCAAAAAGGGCTTCATATTTCCTGAACAGCTTTCTTAATCTAAGGGGTTACAGAACAGAAAAAAAACCTATGGGTACACATGTCACTGGTATGAGTGTGTATTCTAAACCCAAATGACTGGGTCATTTAAGTTGATATGACATTAAGCAGATAAACAAAACCAATTTCCAAACATCTTCATTTACAAAATGTGACACGCTAGAGTCAAGAGCCTGGTACTTAGATGAATTGCAATAAGTTTTGGTCAATTAAAAGCCAGAAAGTACAAATCTCAAAAAGGATTATATGAAGTACAAAGCAATTATTATAAGAAGATTAACTTGAAGTCAACATTTGATTCTAGTAACAAAAGTGAGAAACAAATGGACACAATCCTTGTTAAAGAAATTTGTCTTTTTGCATCAAAGAAAGATTGCTTCCGTTTAAGATTGCTGACACATTAACAACTAATATAAAAGCTATTTCCACTTATTGTGCCAATAGAAGATAAGATTAACATAATGAAGAAAGATTAGGTTTTGGACATTTGTAGAAGGAAAACTGGTTGGTCGGTTGTTTGGGTTTTATGGCATATCAACCTTTGTAGGTTATTTAATACCAAATCTGTTTTTATACAAAGAAACAGTTCTATTTCAAACAATTCAGTTCAGCATAAGTACACAGTTTAATTGTCAAAAAGATTTCTATTTCAAGCTATTCAGTTTAGTATAAGTATAGATTTTGTTTACACACAGTTAAATGTCAAAATAGTTCTATTTTAAACAATTCAGTTTAGCATAAGTAGAAAACTTGTTGGGGAGGTATTGCTGGTACTGATATTTGTGTTCCTTCACTTTCTTGTATCCGTTACCTTTAATAAATTAGAGAAAATAAATGAAAGGTAGATAGATATATTACCATATAAAAATAGAATTAATATTAGAACTTGCTGAAGAAAGTTAACAAACAAAAGTTTATAATATAGAAAATAAATATAATGAAAACTTTAAAGAAAAAAGATTTCCTAAAAAAGAAAAAAAAAAAAAAAATTCAGTAAATGATAAGTAAATTACTAGTGTGGCTGTTGACTTCTCAAACATTCATCAAGATACGCTGACATTCTGTGTATCTTGCTATATGTGCTTATTGGCCATGGCTCTAGCTAAGTCCTCTAGATGGCACTCAGTGTCTGCACAGAACTGATAATACTGGTGTGTCCATGTGTTGGAGTCCATCGGAAAATGTTGTGTATTAGCTCCTCCTTACTTCATATAAATTGCTGACTTTTCTTGGATGGTTTGTGAGATGGGAGGTTAGTGGCCGTACAATTGCTGTTTTATAGGGTGAAGAATCCTGGCTTAGTTCCAATCTAGCTTTTTTTTTCCCCCCAAGTGTTTTTTTTTTTAAGTCCAGGTGGTGCAACCATACAGTAGAACAAACACAGCTATAGCTTGGAAGAATTCACATTTTATTCTAGACCAGATTTTCATAGGATTGATTAACTGTCAATAGAAGTCAATACTTTTCCTATGCATATCGTTTTTAATAGATAAGATATTGCTACCAAGGCACATAAACTGGCCTACTAATTTCAGAGATTCACCATTTGATGAAGATATTGGCCCCATCTGGATTTAAATACATTAACTCTTAAATATTATCTAAACTAAAATATCCACTAATAATTGAATTAAAATAAATTTAAACACAAACTCAGGAAGATCCTTAATTCCAAAAATAATAATTTGAAAAAGTTACATAAATATGTTCTTAAAATGCACACCAATACAAACTATATATTCTTGTAACAAACAACCCCTAATTTTAACCACAAATAGGTATTATCATGTATTGCATGTAATGAATGACCCCTAACTTTTAGTTATGTTAGCTGACAAAATATTTCAACATCCAATGACATAAATAGAAAACTAACATTTATATTTTCAAACTTTGTAATACAATCAAAACCAATGCAATATAATAAATAAACTATGTAGTCTATGTAGCCTACTTAGTTTATTTAAATATTTCAATGGTAAAATCGCACCACCAATACACAATAGCATTGATAGTATAATATTTATGAATTCAATGGATTAAGTACGCTTAGGGAATATAATTCACTTTTTACCCATGTGTGTGTGTATATATATGTCAGGCCGATTAACATCCGGGCATTCTCAAGCAATGGATTCGGCATTTGCTCACTATAAGTAGTTGCAGAACTTGTTATGAAGATGATTGTTTTTCAGTCCTGCACAGGGCAAGAAATAAATCCCATCTTAATCTTAATACATTTGGGGGAACTCCTGGATACAGGGGTTACTTAGGTTTGTTGTTTCTTTTTTTTTTTTTTCCTCCTCTATCTGGCCATCCTTATTATATATATATATATATATATTATACGCATGCACCCCGTTTTTATTGAATTTCTGGTGTTTAATACTTGAAAAGAGCCGGACGAAAAGGTCCCTCGTTGTTCTATTGTTTTTATTTAATTCCCAACTGTAATTACCAGTCGTGTCTTTGTTTATTATAATATATAAAATTTGCAGTACCCGCAATTAAATTATATATATATATATATATATATATATATATATATATGACATTGTCTTAAAAGTTCAGAAAAGCTCAGCTGATGCTATGTATGCACAAAACAAAGGATTCTAGTTTATATAATGGACTTTTTATATAACTTTGTTAACTATTCATAATATTTGTGTGTGTATATATATATATATATATATATATATGCACAACTGTTTTAAATTGTAAACATTAAAAGATTATTATCTTAACTTATTGCCTTTGCAATTGTATAGGCAATGTAGAGGACACTTTCAATGTAAGGTAGGGTAAGTTTTTTCATACAACTTACAAAGTAATTTTTTTTTTAACCCAACAAAAATATATTTTGTAAAAATGATTTACTGATGACATGACGGAGAATGGAATTACAGTGAATTATGACATAAGTTAATCTGAGAAAAGTTGATCTCTAGATTTTTAGGTCAAAATTCTGGGTTAGACCCATATCTGCTGTTTAGCTTGACACCCACCACACCCAAACGTACAGTAGGCTACTGGTCAGCCAAAACTTACCCAGTAGAAGACCTAGATAATAGGCTCTGATAACTTTTAGCAAAAACAGACAAGTTTGAGAGTTTAACTGTGTATACATAAATACTTTTAAAATTACATTGTGGTATCTTAGAATCAAGGTTTTAATTGTCAATAAAACAACCTTCAAGTAACCTTGATTTAAAATGTTACGTAATATAAATACAATCCGTGTATATTCAATAACCATTGTCTCTCAAACTGTCATAACTCCAGTACCATATAATGTACTTAATTTTTTCTGAAATCAGAAATAAATCACCTATATAAATATACAAATCTTACAGTTTATAATCGTGTGAATTCATAATCTATAGTGCTATCATGAAATTGCACAGATAAAAAAAACTGTTTGACAGGTCACTCAAGGGCTGTGATGTTCAGAAGGTTAGTGATTACTGTCAGCGCATCAGCCATTGGAAACAGTATGCGAGTTTGTGGCAGTCTGCTGGAGTTACGGTAAGTAGTGTCTATTAATAGTCAGGAGAACCATTCCACAAGTTGACCACTCTGCGATAAAGATTTGGATCTTAGCCTTGTCATAGAAATCGGCCCCCTAGTTTGGTAGAAATTTTTCCAGGCTTAAAAAGCTGCTTTGTATACTGCAATAATTTATCCAAAAGCAAAATTCCAGAGAACTCTGTTAACAATATGAAAAGACAGAGTATGCTGCTCTTGCAAGATTTTCAACTAAATAACAAGAGCAACAACACTGCTAGGATTAGCCTCAAGAGGAAGCAAAAATGTTTTTTCAGGTTTGTTTTTTGTTTAAGGGCCATGTAGATGTCAGCAAAGTTCCATTCATCAAAATTTGTGTCAATTCTTTTTAGTTTCTTTTTCATTCATAAAAGAACACCTGTTAACTGGCTAAGTTCGCATTGCAAGGCAGCACAAGATACTAATGTTTCTATTTTAAGAAAGCCTGATTGATTTTAATAACATATCAGGCTGTCTATGGTTAATTTATCTTAGTGAACTGTATTGTACATTTATATAAACATTTTTGTAGTTAAGAGCTTTCTGCACAGATAAATCTATTTGGCCTATAGATGCGACCCTAATAGATATTACCATTCTGAGTCAGAGTGGAACTGGGAGTAGTGGCCTTGTGCTACAACTATTACTAAGCTTAGCAAATAATATATATATATATATGCGCTCTGGGACCTGAATAGTTACCCCTTCGCTGGGTCTGAGTAAACCTGTTAGTAATGGCAACAAAAGTTAGGTTTGGTTTTATGGCATGTCAACAATCGTAAAGTTATTTAATGCTAAATCCTTCTAAATAAATTAAATCTGTGAACACATTTTGTAGATAACACTTTTAAACAAGCCTGAGCTCTTTTTTTCACCCAGTAAAAGGGTTCAAGTATTGTTATATATCACTAACAATTCAATTAAACATCAGTCCTTTGTTTACACACAGTTAAATGATTAAACAGTTCTATTTCTAACAACTCAATTTAGCATAAGTCATTCATTTCTACACAGTTTAAATGTAAAACAGTTCTATTTGGCCCATAGATAGGACTCTATCAGGTGCTACCAGTCCCAGTCAGAGTACACCTGGGAGCAATGGTAATGAAAGGGGATACTCATTTCCCAAATCTCCAAGGCTGAACCCTCACCATCAGATTGTTTAATGTCATATCTAGGACACTTTTCTTACTCCTCTGCAGAGATGCAACCAGTGTATTTTACAGCACCAGCCAATCAGGTTGGGCAACAAAGGGGTGACTCAACACTCCCTAAAGCTACAGTTCAGTTGAGTCAGCTAAGTGGACCAACTGATCCTAAGGGGACTCCATGCTAGAATGTAATCTACTTCCAGCTCATCAATAGTAATATATGTTCCTGATTGGGTCCTGTACCTTGTAAGGTCAAATCCTGTTCAAGGGATTTTTTTTTTTTTTTGGTGGAGAAGGTCTTAGCTCTCAGCAGGTGATACCATTGGCATATTTTAGGACCCACTGTCAAAGTGAACACAGTAATGGATAACTGATATATTTTCATAAATGGGATGCAAAATTTTTTATTACTATTTCACCTCCAGCATAGATGATTCATTTAGTTGGGTTTTATCAACCATTATAGGTTATTTAATTCCAAATCCTGTTTATATATATATATATATATATATATATATATATATATATATAAAATATAAAAGTAAGTACAGTTGACAACCTTAGTCAAGGGTGAGCCGAAGGCTCCCTTTTCAATAGCTACTACACCAAGGTGTAGGAGAGGCTGCTACTCCGTTCCCTGGATTGCTCCACACCTTATAATGCTGAGTGTTAAGCAAGGAGGAATCAAGTATCATTTTTTGAGTCTTTGGTATGACTTGACCAGGGATTGAACCCCAGTCTCCCAAGCCATTTGCAAACACTAACTGCTAGGCCAATAGACAGGTTAATTTGTAAATATTTTGTTGATAACATTGTTAAAACAAGCCAGAGCTCATTTTTTGCCCACAGTTAAATGCTTTCAAGTATTTCTATCAAATACAAATAATTCTATTTACTATTATTCATTTATTATTAAGCCTAAGATCATTGGGGTTTTTATTTGTATGCAATTAAATGGATTCAAATAATGCAATCTTATATAAATAATCTTATCTATTATTAATCATTTGTTTGCAAACAGTTAAATGGTTTCAAGTATTGCTATATAACAGTAACAATTTAACATAAGATTTGTTTCTACATATTTAAATGGAGAATATATATATATCTCCATTTAAATTTAATTTTGACATACTTCAAAATACAAGATCCTGCATCTCACCACAATACTGACACCCAAAAGTATCGCTGTAGTCTTGTAAAAATTAACTACAATAAGGGAAAAAAAATTAACACCCTAAATACTGAGCACTCGGGACGATTTTGGTAAATTCATCCACCAATTCCAACCTGAAACCAAGATACTTATCAGGAAACACGAAAGGATCTTAATTATATAGACAAAATGTATCTTTACCATTTAATCAAACATGCTTAAATGAATGACTGCTGCTTAACTACACACACACGATTTGTAAATGAATAGTATGTTTGTAATTTCATTTTTAAATGAGAACTAATTTGTTTGCACACTCGAATTGCTATTTTTTTCTACACAGTTAAATAGCTATCAAATAATTCCATTCAAGATTACTCATTTGCACCCAGTGAAATGGTTCCAAGTATTACTATCTCTCAATAACAATTCAATTAAACATCAGTCATTTGTTTACATACAGTTCTATTCGACTCAGGACCCAATCAAGGGGCTACCACTTGGGAGTCAGAGAGGACCTGGGAGCAATGAAGGAGTACTCCATATTCCCCAAAGCTCCAAAACAGAAGCCTTACATTTAACATCATATCAAGAATGCTCGTAGAGGGGTTATAACCCTCTTCAGAGATCAGCATACCCGAGTAAACTTTGTGTACATCAGAAAAAAACAAAGTATTGAAGAGTCTCTCCCAGATCAGGTAGAATTTGCCTCTGCATGAATTTATAACTCATTCACTATAACAGAAAACAAACAAAATATACCGATACCACGTGGCATGTATATGATAAATATTTTAGATAAACCATTGACACATATATACATCTATATAAACAGAATAATTTTCTGATCTATTTGATCCTTAGATGGAATCTTAAGTGGTACTACCAATTCAAAACTTGAAGTTCGCTATCAGATGGCATTGGGGGTGGGCAGCAGGGAATAAAGCATATTCTAAGCCCTACCAACAGGGCAATCCAAAATATTCAATGTAGTAATCTTACTTTGGAAATTTCTATTTACCTAAAATAATGTTTACTGAGGTTTTATGGCATATCAACTATTGTAGGTTATTTAATGCCAAATTCTGGTTGTTATACATATATATTAAATATATGATTTGGTTAAGTTTTATGGCGTATCAACCATTATAGGTTATTTAATGCTAAATCCTTGTTATAAATATATGATTTGTAAACACGTAGATAACATTCTTAAATGAGCCTGAGCTCTTTTTTGCACAGTTAAATGGCTTTAAGTATTGCTATATAACATTCACAATTTAACACCAGTCATTTGTTTGCAGTTTGTTCTATTTGATCCACAGATAGGACCCTATCAGGTGCTACTGCTCTGGGTCAGAATGGACCTGGGAGCAATGGTAATGAAGGGGTACTCCACATTCCCCAAAGCTCCAAGGCTGGACCCTTGCCATCAAATGATTTAAATGTCATATCTGGGATACTCATTGGGGGCAGGGGTCCTACCCCTATGTAGAAATGCAGTTGGTGTATTCTACAGCCCCAGTCGACTGGGCTGTAAAATAATGTCATTTGTCATGTGAAAATTCAAAGATGACCTTAAAAATTATAAAAGACTAATGGTGTTAGTAAAATCTGAATTTCTAGTGTTATTTAGTAAAACGCAAAATTGGCATTCCCCATTCAAATCAAGAAAAGAGTGTTTCTTCAACAATCCCATAGACAAAGGGGTCCTTGTTTGGATTTCTGAAGCTTTTTGTTTGTTTGTTCAAGAGAGTGAAGGAAATTGTCACTGTTCATGGCCTTTAGAGACTTAAAGAAGTTTGTATATTGTCTTACAGAATTCCAGACAGATACTTTTAGGGCCCGCCCTCTGATAATAGTCATTTAAGATTAAGGATAGGACAATATATTCTATACACATGCACACACTTCCCTGACTTTCATTTAATTTTCCCTCTATCCACTTGGTGGGTTTTAGAATACAACACTATCCCTTACAATGTTGATTTGTCTAGAGATAAATGTATTCACCTCAGATTTCCAGAACTGAAACCTCACCATCAAATTCTATTTAGTGTCAATCAGAACACTTTTGGAGAGGTGGGGGTCTTACCCCTCTGCATGGATACAGCCAGCATATTCTAAACCTCAAATTAAATAAAAACGAATAAGGATTTTTAAACCAATTACTCGTCCTCCAGGGTTTTTTTATTAACTAATGTCATCCCAAAGAGTGATCCAGATGAAAACTGTATGATTGAGTTCGAGTCTCACTGGGTGCCCCATCGAAACAAAAAGCTTAGTTACTATATTCCCTATCCTTACATTCTTGGGATTAACAATATAGGAAGAGGGACAAACAGACTAAGCTAAATGAAACCTGACTTCTCCACCCTACATACCTAAATACCCACCAAAGTGTTTTTACTTCACGGGTCAGTAAGTGAAATTAATTCTATTTACACTAAGTTCTATTTGTGAAGAGGACTACCCCGCTAACTGCAGGGGGAGGCAGTCTTAGAAGAATAATGGCTAAAACGTACTGGACAGTGACATAGTAAGGCCAGATAGAAATTCAACCATGCTTTAGCATTTACTTTCAAACTAATACCCTTGGGAAAGGATAAGAACTTCTCTTATCTCCGAGTACAGTAGCACTACTATCCTCTAACAAAAAGATGGCTTAGGCATTAAATAACCCATTAAACAAAGAAACCAAATCAACCACAGTCAATGTTGCGATTAGACGAATAATGGAACAATCTTCAACATGCAGACATGCAGTTAATTTTACGGCATGTCAACCCGTCTAGGGTTATTTTATACCTAAAAGTTAGAGATTCGCGTTCATTGTACGTTCATATTTACATTTTTTGTGTAGTTGTTTCCTAAGATTTTATTTGGGGCTTTTTGCACATGGTCCTATCGAATACGAATTTTTAAACGAATCTATTTCACCCATGGATGAGACTAACAGGTATTACCACTCCGGGTCAGAATGGACGTAATGGCAATGAAGGGGCACTCCACATTTTCTTGAGCTGATATCTCACTATCAGACGCAGTTTAATCAGGGTACTCAAATTTTTTGTGTTTCGGAGGAAGGGATGGAGTATCTGACCCTTCAAACAATGTGAACAGCGGGGGGGGGCTAGAAATATAATGACAATGAAGGAGATAATCCACACTCCCCAGAGCTAAACTGGAGCCTGTCAGATTTTAGTATGCTTATAAGGACAAGTTTAAACTTAACTTCGTCCACATTACAGTACATTACTAAAGAAAAAATTATTAATCGTTAAGATGACGTGATATTACTTTTTCAGAGAAAGTATTCAGATTTTGTTATGGAAAGACGAGGGGGCCCAATTAATTGGTTTTTGTAGACATGAAAAAGTAAGGGGCAGGTTCACCACTCCTACACTAATTAAACCATGAAATTTCAATGTGTTCAGTTACCGTAATTATAGGTGAATAAGATGACTTTTCCAGATTCTTTTAGTCCAAAAGTTAGGAGTGCGTATTATACATTAGAATCAACTTTTCCTTGCAAAATCGAGACGGAATGACCGAAAGTTATATTATAGGCCAAACTACAGAGAAATATTCACTGTACTTTAAGTTTTATTTCTCTTAACGTTTTGTCTGGTTTTTTTTTGGGGGGGGGGCTGAAAGCATATTGCCTTTTTGTGTGGACATGTCCCTGTATTTGCTCTAAATACAAGTAAATTTTGTGCTTCTACGAACCGATAAAAAAAAAACTGAACAAATGCCAGAATTTAGGTTAGGTTTCACTTCTACAAATTGCAAAAAAAAAAAAAAAAAAAAAAAAAAAAAAAAAAAAAGAAAAAAAAAAAAAAACAGTGAGTGTTATACATGAAAATTTCCTCCCCTCCCAGAAATTCATCATCCAAAATTAAGAGTGTTTGTTACACAAATAATTAGGGTAATTAAAAAAAAATATTTGAGTAAAGGATTTTTTTCTCCCGAAAGCAGAACAGTTGAAGGCAAAATAATTCAAAATGATTTTGGTAGCTATGGTTACTGAAATGCGAAAAGAAACTGATAGTATGAGGGACCCACAAAGTAAATAAGTACAGAAAATATTGTAACTCAAAAGAATTGTTCATTTAAGAAAAGTCTCGTCAACCACAGCATGAAAAAAAACATCTAATTTGTGGGTTTCCAAAAAAGAAAAAAAAATTACTAACATTTGTGACAAGCCTCAAGATACTAAACTTTAAAAGCGTAAATAAACTCACTAAAAAGTAAAAAAAACAAAAAAAAACAAGCGAATTAACGACAGTCAACAACAGACTGAATTGTCATCATGTTGAGTGTTCAAAGTGTGTAGTTAACTTAAATAAATAAATGGGCTGTTATAACTGGTAGACGTGATAATATTAAGGGTTGATACTTAAGATAAAAACAAAGTTCAACAGGTGTCAAAACACAGGAAATTTAATAATAGGAAAGCTTAAATAAAATAAAAAAATAAATCGCTTTAGCGTACTATTTAAATTTGAAAGGTATTTTTCAATATTTTCTTATTTTATCTATTTATTTTTATTGCAATTTTTAAAAGACTATTTTTCCTTTCTTCAAACGAAATTTTTATTTCCACAAAAAAAAAAAAAAAAATTATTTTTGGAGCAATTTTAACCAAACTTCCAAGAAAACAGCATTTAATCATTTACTTTATTTTTAAATTCTGATAATTGGTGTACTTTATTCTCGTTTGAAAATGGTTTAGATTTTTATTCTTGTTAAAGACTGCAACGTTTGAAAAAGATTTAGGGGTTTCTTTCAAGTTAAATCAGGCGAGGAGGTCATTCGGTACAAACCGGAACTAAAACTATTTTCCGATTTGAATTTATTTAAATATTTGTGCAAAGACTTAAAATATCTTTAAGACCCCTCGATTTAACATTTTTAGGCAATCCTTTATGAGGAGAGAAATATTAAATCAACTTGGACATTTTCAAGAAAATTAAATTGAAATTTTTAAAATCCCAGGAGATTTGCAAAAGTAAGTTTCCTAAACCATTTTAAAAAATATTAATCTATAATTTTCCACAAAATACGCAATACATAATTTTTTTTAAATAAAGTTATAAAATAATCGAGGTGGGGGGGGATCTCATTTTAAGATAAGTCATGCTAAGTAACAATCAATATATATTCTAATTTAATCCTTAACACGTGTTAGTATATAAGTCGTTATCGGTTTAATCTAAAACATCTAAAAAGGGGTTGAAAAAAGGGTCAATTTTTCATTAATCGCTAAGTCGCTCGATAATCTTGATATTCATTGGGATTTCAACCACTAAAAGGCAAATAAATTGAGATAATATATAATTTAAACACACATGCAATTTATTCAGTATAAAGAAAATTTAAAAGAAATGAACAAACATGAAACAACACGATGTCGATTTTTTTTTAAGACGACCAAGAAATTACAAAACCCACGTGTGAAATATTAGGGGGTGGAAAAAAAACCACCTTATGTTCCAAAAATTAAATAAAAATCCTCATATTAAAAGAAAGCTTAAATAAAATTTTACAAGTTCAAACAGGAAAAGTGAAAATGAAATTTTAAACTATATAAAAAAAAAAAAAAAAAAAAAAAAAAGGTATAGTAGTTATTAAAAAGTTACAAAAATATAAGTTATAGCAGTTTCTTTTTTGACTTAAGGAAAACAAAATCATGTGGATTGATAAGAAAAATGTATTGAATTTTTTAAATTATTATTTTAAAAAGATAGATAAATGAATAATAAATAGATAAATAATAAATAAAAGACATTTTTAAGTCAGTTAGTTCAGCGTTCATTGAAGAAAATTTCAAAGTTTTCTTATCAAAAATCTAAATTAGACATTTCTAATTGAAAAAATGTCTCGGAAAATGAAACAACTAAACATTTTACAGATCCTCCTCCAAAATATTTATAATACATAAAAACAAATTTTGGAAAAAAATAAGAAATAAAAAAGGAAAATTTAATTAGATAAGAAAATAGATTTTAAGAAATTGACAAAAAACAAAAAAAAAAAAAAAAAAAAAAAAGCTCACCTGTACGAAGTTAAACTTATAAGCAGCAAAAAGAAATCTACCTCTAAATTCTGTTAAACAATTTAGAAAGTTTTTAGATAACAATGTTTGAAAGCCAGATATATATTTAAAAATATAAAAAGAATGTTACTCGGAATGTTAAGAGATTCTTGACATTTTTTTGAAATCACGTAACAAAATGGTGAAAAACATAAGCAACTTTTTAAGACTTTTATTATTACTTCTAAAATAATTTTGAACTGTGAGAGCCAAGAGTTAAAAAAAGAGCAAAAAATATCAGCAAATACAAATTTTTCCTTATATATTTTTTTAATTTTTCGATACAAAATATACGTGAACAGAAAAAAAAAGTATTAAAAAAAACTTTTAAATATAAAACACAGGGAAGAAACTGGTTACTTCTCAGAAGAAATTACGCTAATGTATAAATAAATTGTTTTTCTTTACGACAAAATAACAATGACAGCTGAAGACGAGAAAGAAATTAAATTTTTGTTTGTTTGTTTTTTGTCTTTTACAAAAAAAAAGCAAACTTACATGAAAGATAAAGCGTAGAAAATTTGTGGTAACATTACTTTGTCCAGAAATGAAAACAGATTTTCGAGATAAGCAAACTGAACTCATTTGAATTTCGCTCACTTCCCATCATGCAATATAAAACCGGAAGTTGTCATCTCTTTTCAAATTCAATCTTTTCTTTTCCCTTTTTTTTTTTTTTTTCTTTCTTATCTCTCCTACTCTACTGATTTCACCTATTTTTACGTTTATAAAAACAAATACCCCCTTTAATAATTTCAAAGTGTATTCTTAATTAAACTATTAAAACAATACGTATCTAAAGCTTAAATTAACAAACAAAACAATGTGTAACTTTTACAAACAAAAACAAGCAACAAGTTAAAAAAAAAGTTTCCTTTTTTTAAATTTAATCTATCACGTTATAGAAATAATTTCCATAACTAATTATTGATTAAATTAAATCAAAATTGTATTAAATAAATCGAATCTTTTTTTATGTGAAGATTCAATTTTTTTTTTTTTTTCTTTAGATCTTATTTTAGTGATTTGAAAACCAGTTGTAACAGCGGTCCATAATGATATTGGTACGTCTATTTAGGAAGGAATGAAGGATCCTGATTTATTATTTTTATTTATTTATTCTTGCTTTTCATCCCTATTATTAAAGAAAATTTAGATGATTGAAATAAAGAAAATAAATTCAACTGAAAATTTATTGGGCAGGAAATTGCTTTCTCCTCCGTGTTAGGCCATAAATGTCTTGCTCTAAAAATCTCACTAATTTTGCGAGTTTACGGTTACTCGTGAATTTTAGTATAGATAACTTATGGTGATTTACGAAGCTCTTTGCTTCGATGTGGCACAAGACCGAATGAATGGGGCCCCCAATGATACTCGAACTCACTCGTGTAGGTTTGCAAGTCAAGCTTGCTAACCGTTACACCACTGATATAGATAACTTACAGGATGTCTTAAAATGCCCACGTTTTAGAGCTTTTTTTTTTTATACAGCCCTAAACATCAGCTAATAATTATATTTTAATTCTTTTTTAAATCCGGTATTTAAAATAATAAAAGAAGTTTCTGTTAAAAGACATTTTTTCCTCAAAATTCCAAAGATATGATTTTTTTTTTAATTCTTGTCATGCCCCGCCCTTAAAATTATTTTGTTAATTTGACTCACTTAAGGAAGGTGCTGGTAAATGAATTTTGCATGTTTTAATGACAGTTCTAATGAGAAATAAATATTTTTTTCATTTTTTATAATGGTTTGTCTATTTTGTGCGTACGAATGAATTATCTTGAAGTACTGTACAAAAAACGATAAAATAAGATAGATATTTTTTTCAAATTTATTTATAGCTTAATCTTCTAAGGATGTAGTTAATAAAAGAAAAGATAAAAATCAGATTTTTTTTTTCTTTTTTAGAAGTTTAACATTGATATTCGTTGATTAAATTTTTCTACTGTCTTCTTATGGCTGGTATTTTGTTAATTAATAAATAAAAATACTCAATAAATCTGACTGATTATATAAAAAAAAAAAGTATTTCATCTAAATAATGCTTTTTTTTTCGTGTGGATTTTTATTGGACGACTTTTTTCTACGGAGATTCGCAAAGGAACCAATATAAAAATGTGACATTTGTCTCTGCCTCCCAACAGGCAGGACTTGACACAAGGTCAAATGACCAGAAGGTCGAATTATAGTGGGAGTTAGAGGAGGTGAAGGTCGGACACGAGCCGAGGCCTGAGCCCTGCTGGACTATGTTGGTCATCGGCCCACTGAGTGCAATGTGGGCCTGTTGACCCAAGCATGTCATATATTTGTCGCTGCCTCCCACCAGACACGACTTGACACAAGGTCAAAAGCCCGAAGGCCGATTAAAGTGGGGATAAAGGGGAGGGGAAGGTCGGGAAGGAGCCGAAACTCGAACCCTGCTTGTCAGTGCTGCTCATCGGCTCACTTAGTGCAATGTGAGCCTGATGAGGCAAGCAGTTTCACGAACCCAAATGTGAGTCCGGGCACGTATGCCAGTTTACGGCTTAAACTAGACGCTTGGTCTAGTGCCGTACAAAGGGGACAAAAGTGCAGCTCGCCCACCCGAAGGTTGCCCAGCCGAAGCTGGGGGCCTATTCGGCCCCGAGTCTGCTCTTGGTTTCGAGCACCCATCCGGCACGAATGCCAGACGGCCCAGCTAAAAAGCCGGGGGGCGTTTTTTGTGGGGTAGTCTTTTTTTCGGGGGTGGGGGCTTTTTTAATACATGGCAAATAAATTACCTTCACTAAACAGTTCATTTTAAGTAAAAGAAAAAAGTAATTTGTTAACTTCTCAAAATAATATTCAATAATTTTCAAAACAAAATATACGAGCCAATTCTTCTTAGTATTATTCCGCCCTGTCTCTGACTGTGTCCCTTGAAAGGGGCAAGACCCCCATCGACATGGAGTATCTTAGTTTAACGCTAAAATGTATCTGATGGTGAGGCTCCTGCTCTGGAGATCTGGGTAGTTTAGAGTAACTTTTTATTGCCATTACTCCTAGACCCACTCTGACCTGGAGTGGTAGTACCTGTTAGGGTCATATATGAATGATAGATATGTTTTAAAATTATTTGATATAACTGTGTGGAAAAAAACAAAAGAAACAACCACACAAAAAATGTTAATATGAATGTACAATGAACGCGATTCCCAAACCTTTTAGGCATGAAATAATTCTAGACAGGTTGACATGCAGTTATAATCAATCAATAGATCGATGGATAGATATACTGATAGACTAGAGTCGATAGGTATGAACTGACGGATAGATTTGAGCAAAGTGAGAGTGACAGATATGAACCGACTGAGATAGATAGATAGATAGATAGATTGGACAATGTGCAATTCTTTTTTAAAATGTCTTAATAAACTACACAAAAAATGTAAATATGAATGAACAATGGACGCTATTCCCTAACGTCTAGGCATAAAATAACCCTCAATCATTCACTTTTTTCTTAGGTCGAAAATTTCAAATATATTAAGAATAAGATTTTCTTTTAAGTTTGCTTCAAAAGGGATTTTTTAATCTTTTTTTTACTTTTGATCTAAAGGGTCCGTGTTTTTCTAACCTCAAAGTGAAGCTGTTATTTATTTATTTATTTATTTGTCCCACCCTGAAATCCATTTTATCAAAATCATTTGTTAATGGTGTTATATACAAGCGTATGGTTGCAAGAAAAAAAAAGGACTGACGAGAAGATTTAGTTTATTTTGTTTATTGAATGAATAAAATAAACAAGCGGATAAAATATCTGGCCGGCTGACGGGGGTCGTCAATTCGGCGAAGAGCGGGGGTTTTGATTTGGTCGGACGGTGTTGTCGGGTGACGCTCTTCGGACGGCTAGTGATTCAACGGGCGTGTGACCTCTGCTTGGCCTATTTATATGTTACCAACTTCAAACACCGGCCCCAGAAAATACTACTTGTGAAAAAAAATTTTTTTATAACTGAGAATTTTCTGGGGATTTTGTATAGACTATGCGCGGAGCCTATGCGCAGAAGCCATGATTTTCTCAGTTTGACACTAGCTGTCGTTGGGTCAACATCCGGTAGCTGTTATTTTCTTCTACAGTGTCAATGTCTGTGGGTCTGTGTTTTAGTAGTTAGGTATGAGAAGAGTTAAGTGGGTAAATCAGAAGAGATTTGATGTATTTTACTATAACAATAGGTTTATGAAGCACAGGAAAAGTTTGTCGGGTTGTGGTAAATGTTATATAATGACTATCGACATGGATTTTGCGTTCGTTCCTGGTGACCCGTGTGCTTTGCCAAGCTGTCATGTTGTGATTAGAAAACAGAGGGGTGGCAGTGCGTCGGGGTTGGCCGGTCGAGCAGGTGTGTAACCGGAAGAAGACCACGTGATATGAGAACCACACGGTCAGCCAAGAGAATCGAAATTCGAGCCGATCAGAGCCGATCAGAGGCGTTCGTGTTGTCTCCGACGATACGGCTTCTAAGGGAATACAAGCGGTAGCACCCCTAGCTCCAGGAAGAAGATATGGGGCAAGAAGTCTCCTCTCTAATCATATGTCTCTCCATCTATCACTTAAGCTTACAGCAAACTGGTGCCCCTTTCGAAAATAAAATGAGAGAGATATATATTTTTTATAAAGAAGTGTGTTACGTTTTGTTCATTGGAGTTCGTCCATTATCTTTGATTATGTTCTTGGTTGGGTCTATGAGAAGTACACGACTAACCCAGTTGTGTACTTCTCATAGACCCAACCAAGAACATAATCAAAGATAATGGACGAACTCCAATGAACAAAACGTAACACACTTCTTTATAAAAATATATATCTGGTAAATTGTTGGGAGATTCTGAAGGTTTGCGTCTGACTTCGTTTTCTTCTTACCCAATTCACTTGTCATCTTTTTGTCTGTCGAAGCTGTAAGGGAAATAAGGACTAAAGAAAAAAAGACAAGGTTACCTTTATATTCAAATTTTATTTTAGGGGTTTACGACTATTCTGTAGTGTGGAATGTTTTCCTGAATCATTAGAAATAGTCGTGTTCCCCCAGACAAGGCGTTTCGAAGAACATCACGGGATCTTCTTTCGCAAATTATAAGTTTTAGAGCCCGTTATGTGTCTCTGTGTTCGGTGGGTACGTTCAGTAGAGGGTGCTATTAGTCGCTGACAAAACGCGCTGCTAAGTTCGGGACTCAGCAGGCACGTGCGTTTCCAACTAAGAGCAGAGAGAAAAAGGTACGTCTGTCTCAGTCGAGGTAGTAAAAGCTTCTGATACTCATCTATTGTACAAAATAAATGCAAGTATGGCACATGGCCAAAAAATGCGGGGAAGGCTGGTCAGTACAATCCTAAGTTTTAACTAAATTATTCAGAGGGGGTGTCCTCGTGGTGTAATGGTTAAAGCGATGGACTGCGGAATCGTAGTAAGCGAGTTCGCTATTACGTTCACTTTCGGGCAAATACCCTTGGGAAAGGTATAAACCCCTTTATCCTTCCAGCTATGGGTTAAATAGTACACTAGTGTTCTTCTAGAAGAGTGGCTCTAGTATTAAATAACCCACAAAAGTTGATATGCCATTAAACAAAGAAACCAAATCAAGCCGAGTTCCATTCACTGACCCATACACATCTCCAAAATTTAAAAAAGCATCACAATACTGCAATTGAAAAAAAATCGCTCTCATACTACTGTCACTAAAACAACTTTAGTTGTCTAACGGTCGGCAGGGGCTGTGAAATACACCATCTGCACCTCTTTAGTGGGGTAAGACCCCCCACCACCACAAACACTCACCAACCTGGATATGACACGAAACAATCTGATGGCGAGGTTCCAGTAATGCTGGAGCTTCATTGCCATCATTCCCAGGCCCGCTCTGTCCCGGAGTTGCAGCACCTGATAGGTCTCTATGGGTCAAATAAAACTAAACTGCAAACTAATACTAAACTGAATTGCTTGAATAAGAACTGTTTGACTAAACTAAATAGCTTGAAATAGAAATATTTTCAAGCATTAAACTGTATATTTATATTTAAAATGCGAAACTGAATTGTTTAAAATGGAACCGTTCTTGTATGCTAAACTGAATTGTTTAATGTAGAACTGTTTTGACATTTAACTGTGTGCAAACAAAATCTATAATTATACTAAACTGAATTGTTTGAATTAGAACTGTTTGACTAAACTGAATAGCTTGAAATAGAAATGTTTTTGACAATTAAACTGAATTGTTTGAAATAGAACAGATTATTTGGCGTTAAATAACTTACAAAGGTTGATATGTCATAAATCCCAAACAACCAAACTACCGAAACCCATATTAAAATAATTGTGAGAGAGAGGGGGACAATTCAAAAATTTTAATATAAAAAATATATAAAAATATACATATATACAAAGAATCCTCAAATAAAAATGAGCAAGAAATATATGTAAAAAAATTATAGATGAAGATTAGTAAAAGCTTTTAAGAAGTTTCTCTTTTGTTCCAGGAAGTTCCTCTTTTTAGGCATGCGCCGATTTCGCTTCCAGTCAGAGACCTCAAGGAAAACTGTTACTTTTTCATTTATTTATCTAATTTTTTCATGTTATCATCTTTTTTAAATTTTTTTTTAATCCCTAAAGTTTTCTCTTCCGACTGACTGAATAACTTTCAAGTTTTTTTTATTAATATTATGAAAAAAGAATTCATTATTTTTGAAAAAAACAAAAAGAGTTAATTACTTCAAAATATTATTCAATTTTTTCACATTGACTAATATTTTGAATTAAAAAATATTCCAAGAAAAAAAAAAAGAATAAAAGTGCAAAAAAAGCAAACGTCAAAACAAATTTTTAAATATTTGGTTGTGTTTTAAGGTATATTAACCCTTGTAGTTTACCTAATGTCAGACCTGTTTCAACACACACGAATAGTTTTTAGGTTACATTATATTTGAACAAGGAAGAGCTTGTAGAGAAGGGGGAAATTTCGTATTTTGATTTGGCGCGCAATTTAATTCGAGTATTAAAATAACATCTTACCTCGGTACCGATTCTGGAAGTAGCTAGACAAAACCAGATGAGGTAAAGATGGCATTATATATAGCAGAGGAGTGTGGAATGCCTTATTTTCATTGGCTGTTTTCTAAAGGACAGATGTCTATAAGAACGGTCGAAGATCGGCCTTTATAAAAAAAAAATTCTTTGCTTTGGTGGAGGCACGAGCGTAGCACGTCGCGATCACGGAGGCGGTTTGGCTCTTCCAGAGTCATGCCGAGGTTACTGTCGGAGCCGATATGATGCAGAAATAACCCGAAATCGGCAATGAAGACAGTTGCATCACTGAAGACCTCCTTGATGCATCTAAGATGTATGATTGAAAAGTCACTTAATTTCACCCAATCAGGATGACTTATCCTATTCATCCTGGACCTTCATTTCCGGCCACCAAATCTTCTAAGCTGCCAAACAGTCTCTTTGGCTTGAGACGCCGCCCAGTGCAGACGTCTCACTGCGGCTCTAGAATAGCAGCAGCAGCAGCATGGACAAACGAGGGAACCCATCTAATTTATGGATTCCTTACAAGCAATCCCAGTTGAATATAAATTAGATGCATTCAACATGCCTCGCACAGGCACAACATTATGTCACCCCAAAATTGGCTATGTCGATCTGACGCGTAACCCCGCTCTCGACACGCTAGCTCTCAATTCACCTCTGGGCCACTTTAATGGAGACAACACACGCCTCTCCATCAGATGGACAAAAACCATGGTGACTCTAAAAAAAACAATCCCTTACACGTCCGACGACACACGCTGCCATCTCAACCTTCTCAACATCTCATAACTCAATTTCGTCTCAATAAGCATAACCTCTCCATGAGTCTTGCAGCACCAAAAGCAAACCCAATATTCCATGCTGCAAATAAAAACCTGTTCATAAAAACCCATTTCGACTCTCGCCATCTTATTTCTTACAAACTTAGCGAGGGGACTAACAACACTAAGCGAGGAAACAACACAACGTAAACACACATACGTTACACCCATCTTCCTCGCTAAACACAAACAAACTTCTCACTCGCTACCAACAACTAAACCCAGTACAAAATATAACCGCCAAAAGCTCATTTGTTTGTACACAGTTAAATGGTTTAAAATATTGCTATTTAACACTAATAGTTTTATTTGCACACAGTTTAAAGAATTGCTATCAAGCATGAATAAGTCTATTTAATTTTAATCATTTATTTACATATAGTTAAAGGGCTTCAAGTATAGCTATCAAACAAAAATGATCCCTTTCAATATTAATCATTTGTTTACACAGCTAAATGATTTTTAAGTATTGCTATCTAACATTGATAATTCTATTCAATATTATTCATTCGTTTGTATACAGTTAAAGGTATTTCAGCGATAGCCAAGTGTTGTTGTAAAATAAAGGAGAATAAAGAAGAGGAAGATGCCGTTAGCTTTTATATGAAGGTTTTTAATGGCAGCATAGAATAAAGAGTTTACGTTTATGCTGCAAGTCTCGTAGGAAGAAAAAGAAGTAAGCAAACGAAATGAAGTTATGATAGAGTTGAGAAAACATTTTAGCAGCTAAATGCCTGAGCGAAAAGTGCATTGTTAGGTTAAGGCATTGTTGGATGTGCGAGGGAGATATGTCGCCATAAGTGTAGTGTGACGGTGGCATAAAGATATTCCCAGTACAGTAGTTTATTTTTTGCACGTGTGAAGACGGGGCAGCCTGGCACTTGATCCCTCGCAAAATAAGTTCCAATTGATTCCCTTTGGGGGCGTAGGGAAACTGGCAGATTATGTTGGGGTTAATTTGGGGCTTGACTGACCGCCGCTGGCAAGGGGTTTCCAAATTTCACATTACACACACACCCACCAGACCACTACGTCTTCCTACCCATAGGATAATGGAAGATATGGACCTCTAGGTTTAGATATAATAATATTAATTATAGTAGTCAACAATTCCGGTTTTCCGTATAATATTTTTAAAGGAAAGAATAGGACAATTTAGGCGAGAATAACATGAGGCGAACGAAGCTGAAAAGAGAGCATGCAATTGACAACTTGACAGGCAGACAACACAATGAATAAATTTCAACATGTGGGGACATTAGAATATAACAAGGTTTTTAATACACGCAGACACACATATTCAACGTGTCGGCTATATTATCAGCGGATAATACATAAATACAAATATCTTTCTTTAATCTTATCTTCCGTTCCTTCTTTAAATTGAGAGAGAGAGAGAGAGAGATAGAGAGAGAGAGAGAATATGTAATAGCAGTACTTAGGAAGGGTGGAGTGAGAAAGTCTTGATGTTTACTTAGCTTTTGACGGGTTCTTTCTGAGAGTACTTTCTCTTTCACTGGCTAGCGGAGTTTTTTTTACATAGCTCGGCTTGAATGCGTCTGTCATCTAGTCCAAGAGCTTTCCGCTTCTTCACCCGGAGTTTGGCATGAGACTCCGTTCATCGCGACCTCCGTTCCAAAACTAATATTCTTTATCCCTATTTCCGCTGACGAAAAAGGGTGCTACTTCCGCTTTAGGATTCTAGCCAATCATTTAGCCTCTTTCTTCTTCCCTCCGGTCACAGAGTGCAAACATCTGTTGGCCTTCATTCTGGCCTGGATTTGTTACTTCCGCTGCGAGGAATTGACCTACATTCTTTTCTTCCTTCAACGGCCGGCCGAAGTTGACCTACATTCCTTATACCTCTTTTAACGGTCAGTCTTTGGCGACCTGTTAATTCAAACACGGAGGGGTAGTAGAAATTCCTTATTTCTCTCCTCTCAGAGGTAGACCACGTGACAGTAGCAAAAGTCGTATTTGCTGTTTGAGGAGAGAAATGTTGAAATCACCGTGAGTTTGTGGTTCTGGTTGTTTCGGGGAGAAGCGTGCATGTCTCCAGAAAATGTTGTCCAGTGAAGAAGTAGCTAGATGTCGGAGCGCAATATTGCATCGCAGTCGACATAGCCAATTTTTGGAGTGACGTAAAGTTGTTCCTATGTGTGGCGTATTGAATTTATCTAATTCATATTCAACTGGGAAACCTTGGTCTAAGAGAAAAGACGCCAGGGGTCCATAGATTAGATAGTTTCCCTCATTGTGTCGATGCTGCTGCTGCTGCTGCTGCTGCTGCTGCTGCTGCTGCTGCTATTGTAGAGCGGACAGTAAGACGTATGCACTGAACGAAGTTGTTCAGTCAAAGAGTATGTTTGACGGCTTTTCCCCAGTTTGTGCTGCCCAGAAAGATGGTTCGGAAGGAATTGGATAAGTCATCTTGATTGGGTAAAATTATGCGCTGACCCTAACTGTCGAATTAAATTACGCGCCAAACAAAAATGCGAAATTCTTTCTGCTACAGTTTCAAGTACTGCTACGTAATACTAATTATTCACTTGAACATTAATCATTTGTTGCCCAGTTGGCTGAGGCTGCATCTATAAAGCAACAAATAATAAATGTTCAAGTGAATAATTAATATTACGTAGCCGCACTTGACATCTTTAACTGTATACAAACGAATGAATAATATTGAATAGAATTACCCATCTCTATCTATGCAGAGGGGTAAGGCTCCCCAAACGAATGTCCTGTGATTCCTTCGGCTATGGCTGTAGAATACACCGACTGCTTCTTTGCAAAGGAGTAAGACCCATCCCCGAACACGAGTCCTGGACATGACACTAAACAATCTGATGGTGAGATTCCAGCAATACTGGAGCTTTGGGGAATGCGGAGTACTCCTTCATTGCCATCGCTCCCGAGTCCACTCTGGCCTGGAATGGTAGCATCTGATAGGGCCCTATCTATGGGTCAAATAGAACTAAACTATGTGTTGTATAGCAACATAATACATATGCATGCAAAATCATAACGACACAATAATAACGACGAGCGACACAGTTCTTAGAAAAATATACCTCTCACTTTATTTGAAAGGGTTGTGTGTGAGAGGGAGTTGGAGACCGAACAGAACTGCAACATATTGACCCCCACTCCATTGGCCATAACCCGTTCTCCTGGGCTGCTCAACCGGGGGCCTGGGGGCCCAGCCTCTCTGGGTGCTGGTTTTCTCTACCGCATCTTATCTCCAACTAGTCTGATCCCCAACTACTGACTTCCTGTCTTCACCCGGGTTATATAATGATTTGACGTCCACTCTTCTTCCTGCGAGCGTCACAATCGCACTCATTCAACCCGTCCACGGTCAAGGTTATAATATCCTAATATTCCTCGACCTGTTACTTATACAGGTGCATTTCCTATTTTGACAGCTTGGCTAGGTCGGAGATCAATATGCAACACATGTACTTATGCTAAACTGAATTGTTTTAAATAGAACTTTTTGACATTTAAACTGCGAACTGATGCTAAACTGGACTGCTTCAAATAGAACTGTTTTGACAAGTAAACTGCGTACTTATGCTAAAATGAATTTAGAACTGTTTGTTTGTATAAAAATTGATTTGGTATCAAATAATCTACAAAGGTTGATATGCCATAAAACCCAAATATACAAACTATTAATCCTTTGTTTGCATACATTTAAATAGTTTTAAGTATAATAAGTGATTAAAAAGTTCTATTTGACTCATAGATGGGACCCTAACAAGTATTCTCACCAGGTTAGAGAGGGACTGAAGTAATTGAAGAGGTATGTGGGAATTTAAAAAAAAAACGAAATAAATAAATAAATGAAATCAATAAATCCAAAAAGTAGTAGTTTCCCTGGAGGTCTTTGACAGGAAGAGAAATCCCCGCGTGCGTGAAAAAAGGGCTTTCTAGAACCAAAGCGAAATCCTCTCTCACTAAGCATTCACCACTACTAATAGACGGACCCCTTTCTCTCGGCTGCTCGTTGTGAGCGCAACTACTGATTAGGCTCGGAGCCAAGTAGCCAGCGGTGTCTCTTGCTAAAGACACCTATTTGAACACGCGCCGAACTTCAAACGTATAACCCACTGAAAATGGCTAATATTTCAATGCTTTGTTTGGGAGACAACTATTTCTACTGGTTCAGGAAAACATTTACGCCCAACCATCACAGAATGGTCTTTGAACCCCAAAATAAAGTTTGAGTATAGAAGTATCCTTGTTTCTTTCTTTCCGTCTTTAATTTTCTTGCAGCTTTCTACAGACAAAAGAAGACTAGAGTGAATGTAGTAAGAAGAAAAATGGGTCAGATGGAGTAACAAGAAGATAAAAGGACCAGATACGACATTCAGAATCATCCCAACAGAACTCAACAATTCACCGACAACCTACACCTCGAATAGTAAGTAAAGTTGTCTCCCTTTAGTCGAGGGTGACCAGAAGGCTCCCTTTTCAATATCTACTACACCGAGGTGTAGGGAAGGGCGCTACTCCTTTCCCTGGATTGCTCCACTTTACCCTTAATACGTACCTTATATTGCTGAGTGTTAAGCAAGGAGGTATCAAGTACCATTTTTTAAGTCTTTGGTATGACTCGACCTGGGATTGAACCCCGGTCTCCCAGACCATTGGCGAACACTCTACCCACTCGGTCAAGAACCTTATTCTCCATAAGTACTTCAAATTCCCCCAGGATTGGAGCCTCGCCATCAGGTGCAGTTTAGTGTCATACCCAGGACATTCGTTAGGTCGTGGTGAGGGAGCGGGTCTTATCCTTCCACAGATGTGCAGTTGAAGTATTCTACAGATCCAACCGACTCGGCTTTTTAAATGAAAACGTTCTGAAGATGTCGAACAGTCGCTACTAAAAGGGGGAAAAGTGTCTTTTTTTAGTGGAAAGTGGTTTACATTTTATTTGTGAAACAAATAAATAAATGTAGTTATTGATTTGGCTCCCCATGGGGCCAAAATCTGACCCAAAGTCAGTTTAATGTGGGAGATACCCAACAGGAATCAAGAATCCCACAGGGTAAGGACAAAAAATTGCTTGGTTCCGTCGACATTCGTCTCTAAGAGCGCCTCAGGCGCCGGGTCAAAAAGCTTAGCTCTCAATCCTTTGAGGCAAATATGCAGGTGCTCCCTCTGCAACACCCCATCGGCACAAACGCCAAAAAAGTGTGTGGGTGTGTGTACGTGTGTGCGCATCTTGCACATGCGTAGATATAATGGAAGAAAGGAGCTCTCAGATTTCCCACCAAGTCAGATTTAATATGAAGACATTTTAATGTGTGTAGGGAAAGAAGGGGTACGCACAAATCGAGGCTCATACGTAGCCGTCAAAAAAAAAAAATGCTTAATCCCCTCGGCATTTCTCTTTAAAGGCGCCTCAGGGGACAAACGATAAACTTAGCCCTGGCAAGCAAATATTGTCTAGGGGAGATGAAGGTCCATGGTACAAGGCGATAAACGTAATATCACCCTTCCGGCACGAATGCCAGATTGGCCTGCCCGAAGGCAAGCAAGTACAGATATCATCATCATCATGTCATGCTGCGAGCACGGATTTTCTTGATTCTTTCTCATCACTCGTCCATATCACCTATCGCTTCTGGCAGGTCTTCTAGACAGCATCTTGTGTCCATGCAGAGCTGTTGTAGATAAGTTCTAGTTGGTCGTCTGACACTTGCATGTCCGTGTGAAGGATTTCATTGGAAAACGTCGCTTAAGATTTCGTTCTCACTTTTCCAGCATTGTCTCGCATGTCTTGTCCGTCTTATTTGGATGGTTTTAGAGTTGGGTGGTAGGTGGCTCTACAGCTGTTGTTTTGTGGAATGTTGCTTCTAGAAATTGTTCAATATAGCTCGTAGCGTATTTGTGCAATTCCCATCTAGTTTTTTCTCCATACGCTTAGTCAGCGTTCATGTGGTGCATCCATTTAGTAGAATTGACACAACTGCAGCTTGAAATGGATGTCAGATTCCATATGATTGATAACCTATCGATAGCTGTCCATGCCTTCGCTCGTCACATACGAATACAGACCACGCAAAGTTTAGATATAATAGAGGATATTTTCTAATCCCAGTATAAATTATACCAAGGCTATTTTAAGTATAAATCAGATATTTTTGGTCCAGCTTGCGAACAGTCCTTTTAATGGTAAATGCCGTTTATAGATACTTAACAAAACTTCGATATTAATTGAGAGACACAGTAAAGGAATAAGTATACGAAAAACTCGTCAAGCTTCAAATACAAGCAGAATTGTCGATTATCTGCCCTTACCATATATACTATATATACCCAACCCCTCCGCTCGGGCAAGATATGATACAAGTTTAACAGAGTTTTCCTTCTCCTAGACTAGTTGCCTCACCAAGGCTGAAGTACCTAGTCTGCCCTACTATTTACCCATAGCTGGAGGGAGAATAATTGGATTCATACCTTTCCCAAGGGTATTAGTGCTATGTGAAATGCAATCAGTCTCGTCTAGGATTTGAACTCGTGTCGCCGTGTCCATTTCCTATGACGATAACCATTACACCACGGGCACCTCCACCATTATCTGCCCTTACTTCAGAGATACTTTTCGACCAATCTTACAGACAGCAGCAGCAGCTGTTGCTATAGAAATAGGTCTTCATGAATAGAAAAAAACCATATGGTCGTCAAACACTTGCACTCTTTCAAATAACCATACCGTGACGACAAAACGTCTATTTCGGATTCTCTCAACCATGCTGTGTTTTTTTGCGGGGCCTACAAGTGATAATGTTGTAACAGCAAGAAATTTAGCATTTTTGTTTGGCGTGCAATTTAATTCGACCGTTAGGGTCGACGCATAATTTCACCCAATCAGGATGACTTATCCTATTCAATCCGGACCATCTTTCCGGTCAGCACAAACTGGGGAAAAGCCGTCAAACTTCGTTCAGTGCAGACGTCTTACTGTCCGCTCTTCAACAGCAGCAGCAGCATCGACACAATGAGGGAAACTATCTAATCTATGGACCCCTGGCGTCTATTTCTCTTAGACCAAGGTTTCCCAGTTGAATATGAATTAGATAAATTCAATACGCCACGCATAGGAACAACTTTACGTCACCCCCAAAATTGGCTATGTCGACTGCGATGCAATAATTCGCTCCGACACCTAGCTCTTATTTCACCTTTGGGCAACATTTTCTGGAGACACGCACGCTTCTCCCCGAAACAACCAGAGCCACAAACTCACAATGACTTCAACGTTTATTTCCTTAAACAGCAAACAGACTTTTGCTACATTACGGCGAACATATCTCCCTCGCACGTCGAACGATGCCTTAAAATAACAATACACCTTTCGTCCAGGCATTTAGCTGCAAAAATACTTTCTCCACTCTACCACTTCTTCTTTCCTTTCCTACGAGACTTGCAGCACAAACGTAAACTCTATATTCCATGCTGCTGTTAAAAACTATCATGAAAACTTCTCTCTCTCTTTCTTCTTCTACATACCTAACAACACTTATCGAGGATATTAACACGCGCAAGAATACATTTCTTCGCCCAAAATAATAAAAAACATTTATACTCGCTAAAATGTCGATCCCGCAAACTTTTAGAAACGAATAACAACAGTTAAAGCAATGATGACAAACGTGTAGCAGAAAGAAACTTGTATTTTTGTTTGGCGTGTAATTTAATTTGACCGTTAGAGTTGCCGAACATTTTCATCCAATCAGGATGACCTGTCCTATTCAGCCCGAACCATATATCCTAGCAGCACCAAAAATTGAAGAAAGCCCGCGAAACTCTCTCTCCCTCAGAAATCCTTAACTGGAACGAACGTCTATTCGTCTGCTCCTGAATAGCGGTAGCTGCATGGTACATTATGAGGAGAGCCATCTAGTTTATGGACCCCTTGGGTCTATTCTTCTAGACCAAGGGATCCTAGTTAAAAACAAATTAGATAATACACTCTAACAACTTCCTATATTCTTTCCTTCCTATGAGACCTCGCAGTCTAGCAGTGTAAAACTCCTTTACTTCATGCTGCCATTAAAATCTTGATACAAAAACCTAACGACGTCTTCGTTCTTCTCCACTAACTTTATTTTCCATCAACATTTTAGCGAAGAGATAACAACCAGCGAAATACCAACGCTACCAATGAATTACCAACGCAACCAACGAAATAACAACGCAACCAACGTAATACCAATACAACCAACGTAATACCAACGCAACTAATGTAATACCAACAAAACCAACTTAAACCTTAAACTAAAAACTCAATAATAATACTAATGATAATAATATCCCCATCGCTATAAATGGCGACCTTCTGACTTGTGAGAACACGCAACCATATATAAAAACCAATTAAATATACCACTACAAAATGGAAATTAAATATCAAAACACAATATCTCCCCCTACAAACGTAAGTGAGTAATATTTAAAAGCCCGTTTTTTTTTTTATTTGGCAAGAAATACTTGGAAAGTGTTTAAGGGTAAGCTACGAAGTAGTTGGTGAAGTCTAATCGGTCTGAGTAACGTCTTTCATTCGTGAAAAGGTATCGTAAGACTAACGGTTCGTTGGCTAAGGAAATCCAGTCTGAGATGCTACGGGTTGCCGAACTACTTATGAAGTCGTTGGTGGTCTCGTGCTCTCGTGGACTGGTTTGTTAATCCAGCGATATCAGACGAGTTGATTGGTAAGGCTGCTTATCGTCCTCTTTGGTGTTGGTCCGGGTTGTTGTTGACTTGGTCTGAAAAGGGAAGTAGTCATAAGAAAAAACCAGTGCCTTGATGAGGGCAACAGAAAGAAGATAAGACCACTGCCCTTATAAGAACAGATTGTAATAGTGGGATAAGGAATTCCCTAAAAAAGACAGTCGTAGTAGTAGTGGTAGGAGCATCTGGAAGAAAATAGTAGCAGCTAGCAGGCGGCTGGAGGCAGTATCTACTGAAACAGTACCACACTCTGATCCTCTTCCTTCGAGGCCGGGTGGACCACTGGTATTTAACTGACTTGATCTTGGTCTTGATCCAAGTCAGAATGCGGATAAAGAGCATTTTAAGACTGGGAGCCATACGCGAAATGAAACCTATGCGCGGCCAAACCAAAAAATGCTTGGTTACGTCGGCATTCTTTTACTGAGTTACCTCAGACGCCTAGCCATGAACACTGTTAAGCACTGCAAAGCGGGTACTGCCTGAGATGACGGCCCTTTGACACCAAATGGATGAGACGAAACGCCAAATACAACCCACACGAAATGCACCTGTAAGGATGACATATGACGTTCGTCATGAGAAAGGAGCCGGCGTAAACAAGCATGCAGCTCATTTGGCGAGTGTGAGTTTTGATTGTTTATTTATACTGAGACTAGATTAAAACTACGCAGAGTTTTAGTAGACTTCCGGTTTAAAATTTTAAAAAATAAGAGTTGCTCGATGCTACGACATGGTTTAAGCTGTTGCAAGGGTGGCGAAAATGTTGTAACGAATTATACGTACTAAGTTCATAATGAAATCTGGTTCAATTTTGTTGAAGAGGAATTTTCTGAGTGATAAAAAAAATCAATGCTGAAACGAATCATAAATTAAAACAAGCCAGCTGCAAAAGCAAACAAGAGTTTTAGATGAAATCGTCATTGTCTTTTTATACAATAATGTCACGTGGTCTCCCACTGAGAGGAGAGAAATAAGAAATTTTCCCTACCCCTCCGTGTTTGAATTAACAGGCCTCAAAGATTGACCGTTAAAAGAGGAATAAGGAATGTAAGTCAACTCCTCGGCCTGCCTGTTGAACGAAGCGACGAATCCAGGTCAGAATGAAAGCCAAGAGCTGCTTACACTCTGTAACCGCGTGGATGGAGAAGGGGACATACAAAGGTCAGTATAGTAGCCCGAACAAATGGCCTGACAGTGTGAGGGAAGAAGAAAGAGGCTAAATGATTGGCCAGAACCCTAAAGCCGGAAGCACCCTTTTTTTCGTCAGCAGAAATAGGAATGAAGAATGAAGTTTTAGGACGGCAGTTGGCGTGACAAGATGTGTGGGAACTGTCGCCAAAACTCCGGGTGAAGAAACAAAATAGAGCTCTTGGACAGGAGATAGCAGACGCCTTCAAGCCGAGCTCCACAGAATCCCGCTAGCCTGTGAAAGGAAAGAAATCTCAGAAGAAGCCCATCGAAAAAGCTAAGTACACCGTAAAACCGTTTTCTCCCTTCACTCTTCCTTAGTATTGCCATTGTATACTCTCTCTCCCTCCCTCAATTTAACGAAAGAAGAAAGAAAAGAAAAAGGAAGAAAGAAAGACATTTGTATTTGGTATTGTCTGCCGGTAATATAGCCGGCACCTTAATAGTTGTCTGTGTCAGCACGTATTAAAAACCTTGTTATATTTTAAATGTCCCCTCGTGTCGAAACTTATTCATCGTGTTGTTTGCCTGTCGAGTTGCCTTCTTTTGCATATTCCTTTTCAGCTTCATTTTCGCCTCAATTTATTCTCACTAAATGTCCTATTCGCCTTTAAAAATATTACACGGGAAATTGGAATTGTCAACTACGATAAATAATTATATTATATCTAAACCTAGAGGCCCATATCTTCTATTATCCTAGGGGTAGGAAGACAAAGTGGTCTGGTGGGTGTGTGCGACGTGAAAAATGGAAATCCCTTGCAAGCGGTGCTCAGTCTAGCCCCAAGTGACATTATCTGCCAGTTCCCATGTGCCCGAAAAGGGACTCTTAACTAGGACTTATTTTGCGAGGGATCAAGTGCCAGACTGCCCCGACTTCATATGTGCGAAAAATAAACTGTGATAAATATTTTATGCCATGTCACAATGACATGAGGGCAGATGATATTACCATTTATACAAAAATGGCAGTTGAGGTTGTAGAGTTCTGTTGCCTCATGATATACTAAAAGGAAGAACAAATGAGTCGACGAAGATATTGATAATTTTCAATTTGGAAGTTTTATTAACAGCTTGAGACGAAAGGAACCCTTGTGCTGTAGGTCACATGAAGAAGAAAATGGTTGTAAATGATAGAGCCGGAATTAAGACGCTGAAGTCAAAGCAGGAGTTGGGATGCTGTCGTCAGGACAGGAATTAAAATGCTGAAGTCAAGGCAGGAGTTGAAAATATCCAATTTGTTTCACCGAGGGTCCGTTGGTTTAGAAGGAAAGATGAATGATGAAAAAATGATTTCCCAGACACCAATGGCCCATAAATTGGATACTTAGTGGACTCTCTGTGGTGAGAGAGGAAAAAGATGGTCTGTCCTGCTGCTAGCAAGTGAGGAAGCGAAGAGAGGGTGAGAATGGTTAGCGCGGCCTTTTATGTTGCCCTGGGAGGGGACCCGGGCAGAATGGCATCAGTCATTCTTATTGGACGAAATATGTAAATTCCAAACTCCAACGGCCAAAACAATTCCCGCACTAAATAATGATTTGAAATTCTTTCCGCTACAATACCTTATTTTTGACAATAAGCTACAGCTTACAAAAGATATATTGTGTGAGCATTAATCTTAGTATGTGGTACAGTGTGTAAGGATTATATCCCTTACTCTCCGAATAGTACTTCTAATAGCCATTAGGTGGTGTGGCCGAAGTAGTGTAGAAGAAAAGAAAAACTCTCTCTCTCTCTCTCTCTCTCTCTCTCTCTCTCTCTCTCTCTCTCTCTCTCTATTTTGCTCGCTCGCTCAACGTTTCTGCCACCTAGCAGAAGCACTTTCAGGTGTGTGTGCGTTTCTCGACAGGAATCTCTCACTCAAACAAACCTCGTGTTGTATAGCGCTCGATACCATGCTTTAACGTAAGTCTTCACACAACAACTTCCTACGGTGTTTCAATCCAACACGTAAATCAACATCATAGGGATCCCCCCCCACACAATTTTTAGACTCATGGGCTTGGAACCAGCACAAAGCATTACTTTGTTAAACATTATTTCAAAATGAAGTTCTTTCCACAAGTTTAAAGCGGTCATTATGAACGATATCTTATCTTCTAAAAGGGGGTTTGCTTTGGTTGGGTTGGGTTTCTTTGTTTAATGGCATATCAACACTTGTTGGTTATTTAATGCCAAATCCATCCTTTTAGAAAACAGTGGTACTATTTAACCCATAAGTAGGAGGATAAGAGTGGCTTCATATCTTTCCCAAGGGTATTTGTCCGAAAGTGAATGTAACAGAACGACTAGAGTTCGAACTCGCTTATTACGATTCCGTAGTCCATCGCTTTAACCATTACACCACGATGACACCCCCTTACCTTCTAAAATAATTTCAACTTTACAGACCAGTTATAAAAAAATACTTAACTAAGTTGTTATGTGCAAAGAATATTTCAAACTTATCCGATAAAATGTAATTTTTCCAAGCAACAATCGTGTCCGTACTGCTATATGGATGCACCACATGGACACTGACTAAGCGTATATTGAAAAAGTTGGACGGCAATTGCACAAGAATGCTACGAGCTATATTGAGCAAATCCAGAAAGCAACATCCCACAAAACAGTAGTTGTACAGCCACCTACCTCCCATCTCTAAAATCATCCAAATAAGACGGACAAGACATGCGGGACACTGCTAGAAAAGTAAGAACGAACTCTTAAGCGACGTTCTCCAATGAAACACTTCACACGGAAGTGCAAGTGTTGGACGACCAACTAGAACCTATCTACAATAGCTTTGTGCGGATGAAAGAAGACCTGCCGAAAGTGATGGATGATAGGGACGAATGACGAGAAAGAGAGACAGTCAGGGAAAATCTGTGTTTGCAGAGTGACATGATGATGAACTTGACACTATTTTCGTTCCGATTCTGTTCTTTAGCTGAATGCTCCAGTCGGCTGGGGCTGCAGAATACACCAAATGCATCTCTGCTGATGGATGAGACTCCCCTAACAAGTGTTCTGGATATGACACTAAGCAATCTGAGGTTGAGGCTTGAGTAATTCTGGAGCGTTGGGAAATGCAGAGTACCCCTTTTATTGTCGTCACTTACAAGACCACTCTAGCCTGGAGTGGTAGCACCTAATAGGGTCCTATCTATGGATCAAATAGAACTAAACTATGCAAAACTGAATTGTTTGAAATAGAACTGCTTTTGACATTTAAACAGTGTACTTATGCTAGACTGAATTGATTGAAATAGAACTGTTTTTGCATTTAAACTGTGTACTTATGCTAAACTGAATTGTTTGAAATAGAACTGTTTATATGTATAGGAATGGGTTTGGCCTAAAATAACCTGAAATGTTTGATATGCCATAAGACCCAAACAACCAAACAACCGGGCAGGGTCCTATCTATGGGTAAAATAGAACTAAACTGTGTACTTATACTAAAGTGAATTGCTTGAAATAGAATTGTCTATATGTATAGAAATGGAATTGGTATTAGATAACCTACAATGTTTGATGTGCCATAAAACCAAACCGAACCAAATCATATATTTGATATGTTTATAAAAAGGATTTGGCTTTAAATGACCTACAATGGTTGCTATGCCATAAAATCTATCCCAACCAAACCAAACCAAACCTAATCCTTAGGTGAAAATGTTAATTAATTAATTGCGGGGTTATATAAAGACTCCAGCAGCATGGTTTCAAGGCCTTGGTTTATTAACATACATAGATACTCAGTATAGGTTGATATATAGGCAGTTACTTCTGTGTTCGTGTCGTTTATCCTCTGTGTACATTATGTTTGTTGCCCAGTCAGCTGGAGCTGTAGAATACACCGACTGCACCTCTGCAGAAGGGTAAGACCTCCACCCCCCATGAGTCTCCTGATGGTGAGGTTCCAGTGATGCTGGAGCTTTGGGAAAGGTGGAGTACCCTTTAATTGCCATTGCCCCCAGGTCCACTCTGGTCCGGAGTGGTAGCACCTGATAGGGCCCAATCTATCGGTTAAATAGAACTAACTGCATACTTATGCTAAACTGAATTGTTTGACTAAACTGAATAGCTTGAAATAGAAATGTTTTTGACAATTAAATCGTACTTACATTTAAACTGCGAGCTTATGCTAAACTGAATTGTTTGAAATAGAACTGTTTTTAACATTGAAAATGTACTTACACTAAACTGATTTATTTAATATGGAACTGTTTTGACATTTAACTGTGTGTAAAGAAAATCCGTACTCATACTAAACTGAACTAGCTCTGCTTGACTAAACTGAATAACTTGAAATAGAAATGTTTTTCACAATTAAACTGTACTAACATTTAAACTGCGTACTTATGCTAAACTGAATTGTTTGAAATAGAACTATTTTCATAAAAATGGATTTGGCGTTAAACAGCCAACAAAGGTTGATATGCCATAAAGCCCAAACAACCAAACGAAACGAAACGTTATGTTTGTTTTTTCTGTTCTCTGACAATATATAAACGTCCGGGGCATGCACCTGCGGAAAGCGTTCGTCACATGATCGTCTGACCCCACATCGTGTTTGTAGGTTCTCTGCAAATTGATTTGCGTGTCCGAACGGTTCCACAAAGAAAGAGACAAGGTGTAAACCCAAAAGGTTGAATAAGTGTTGTTTTTTTTTGGGGGGGGGTTGTAGAGAAGTTCGCGTGACCTTTTTTCCGTTAAATCCCTTAACTAAAAAATAAACTACTCAGCCTACCTGCATGACTGTCAATCTCTGGTTCTTCCCACCCACATCTCTTCTATCTCTGTTCTCTCACCCCTTTTTTGTATCGCTGTGTCTAGTAGCCGACTCACTTCTTATCTTGTTCGTGTGCCTTGTCTGACTGGCGTGTCTCTTCTAACTCACCAGTCTGTTCGGGACAGATCTCTGACACAAGTCCCTTCTCCGTCTCCACAAAATCACTGGGCTGTTCGAGACTCTTCTCTAATTATCTCTGCTCGAGACAGTTATCTGACTGTCGCTTCTTAATCACCGGTCTGTTCGGGACAGATCTCTGACTGTGAGTGCTCGAGTCTTTTCTCTGACTGTCTCTTCGAAATCACTGGGCTTTTCGTGACCATTCTTTAACTGTGTCTGCTCGAGATAGTTATTTAACTGTCTTTTCTAAAACACTGGTCTGTTCGAGGCGGATCTCTGACTGTGCCTGCTCAAGTCCCTTTTCTGATTATCTCTTCAAAATCTCTGGTCTGCTCGAAACCGTCCTCTGTCCGTGTGTGCTCGAGTTTCTTCTCTGGTTGTGTCTTTTCTAACTCACTGGACAGTTTGAGACCGTTCTCTTATTGTGTATACTCGAGTCCCTCCTCGAGTCACTCCTCGAGTCCCCCCTTTAATTGTCTCTGTTCGAGTCCCTCCTCTGACTGTGTATGCTCGAGCCCCTCCTCTGACTGTGTGTGCTCGAGTCCCTTCTCTGACTATCTCTTCTAACTCATTGGGCTGTTCGAGACCGTTTTCTGTGTGTTCGAGTCCCTTCTCTGACTCTGTGTGTTCAAGTCTCTTCTCTGACTGTCTCCTCGAGTACCTTCTCTGTGTGTGCTCAAGTCCCTTCTCTGACTGTCTTTTCTAACTCACAGGGCTGTTGAGACCATTCTCTGTGTCCACTCTAGACCGTTCCCTGACTGTCAAGTCTCTCTGCATCTCTTCTCTGCGTCTGTCTCCTCCACTTCCTGTGGTGGATTCCCTCCTTTTCCAGTCTTCTGAAATCGTAGAGGCAGCATCCCTCAAATTGTCCCGAGCGCTTTCGGAAAATTCTAGTTGAAAACACCACTATAATAGCACACGAAATTAATTAGCTACCATTACAAATCCAAGAAGCCCTACATATAAAAACCAAAAAAAAAAAAAAAAACTAAAATTGATAGAATTAATTTTGAAGATAGCGACAATGTTTTGAAATGCTTTTTTCCCCGTATTCCTATAATATTCTGTTTCCGTTGATAGCGTTCCCTTTTTGAATAGCATTCCCTGTTTTATTCAACTCTGCGTTCCCATATTTTTGTTATGGTATAAAACTTTTAAAACTCTTTTTAAAAAATACAAACACACATTACACAAACAAGCAATCCCCGATGATGCCCTATGAAAGGTCCGAAACCGCTCGAGACAATTTTGAGAAATTCATCAACCAATTTCAACCTGAAACTAAGACACTTATCAGAAATCTTGAAAGGATCTTAAATGAATTATACAGACAAAATTTGTCTTTATCATTTAATGGAACATGCTTAAATGAACGACAGCTGCCTAACTACACACACACACACACACACACACAAACACACACACACACATATATATATATATATAAGTAAAGTAAGTAAAGTTAGCGACCATAGTCGAGGGTGACCCGAAGGCTCCCTTTTCGATAGCTACTACACCAAGGTGTAGGGGAGGGCGCTACTCCATTCCCAGGATTGCTCCACTTTACCCTTGAACCGTACCTTATAATGCTGAGTGTTAAGCAAGGTGGTATCAAGTACCATTTTAAAAGTCTTTGGTATGACTCGACCTGGGATTGAACCCAGGTCTCCCGGGCCATTGGCGAACACTCTAACCGCTGGGCCAAATATATATATATATGTATTAGGCCGTCACAAAAATGCAGTACAAATGCCAGGGCCCTACAATATATAAAGTTATCTAAAGCATCGAATTAATTAATCAGGATGCAAATATATGAAGAAAAAATATGTGTTCTAAGAATTTTATTAAAATCCAAATTCCAGTATATGAAGACTAAGTGCAGATAAAATAAATTAAAATAAATTAATTAGAAAAAATAAGTAATTAAAATAAATTAATCAATCAAGTAGATAAAATAAAACGCAGTTTTTTCTAAGCAGCGATCTTGTCAATAATACTATATGGATGCACCACATAGACGCTGACCAAGAGTATGAAGAAATAGCTTGACAGCAATTTGCACAAAAAATGCTTCGGGTTGTATTGAACAAATCTAAGAGGCAGCATCCCTCAAAACAGCAGCTGTACGGCCACCTACCTCCCATCTCGAAAAACCATCCAAATTAGACGAACAAAGGCATGCGGGATACTGCTGGAGAAATAAGGAAGAACTTATAAGCGATGTACTCACGTGGACCGCTTCACACGGACGAGCAAGGGTTGGGCGACCAGTAAGAACCTATCAATAACATCTCTGTACTGATACAGGATGTAGCCTAGAAACCCTGCCGGGAGCGATGGACGATAAAGACGAATAACGAGAGAGGGTCAGGGAAATCCATGCTAACGGCATGTCATGAGGATGATGATGATGATGATGATGAAATTAATAAATTAAGCGAAAAATAAATAAAAATTCAATTACATAAAATCAATCAATCAACTAATTTAAAGGAATTAATTTCTGAAGTAGATAAATCAATTAAAACAAATGAATTAAAATGGATAAAATAAAGTGATCAAGTATGGCAAATATATTTAAACTAATTAAGAAAAATATGTCGTCAAATTAATCAAGTAATTAAACCAATTAAAATAAATGAATAATATAATATGTCGTCAAATTAATCAAGTAATTAAACCAATTAAAATAAATGAATAATATAATATGTCGTCAAATTAATCAAGTAATTAAACCAATTAAAATAAATGAATAATATAATATGTCGTCAAATTAATCAAGTAATTAAACCAATTAAAATAAATGAATAATATAATATGTCGTCAAATTAATCAAGTAATTAAACCAATTAAAATAAATGAATAATATAATATGTCGTCAAATTAATCAAGTAATTAAACCAATTAAAATAAATGAATAATATAATATGTCGTCAAATTAATCAAGTAATTAAACCAATTAAAATAAATGAATAATATAATATGTCGTCAAATTAATCAAGTAATTAAACCAATTAAAATAAATGAATAATATAATATGTCGTCAAATTAATCAAGTAATTAAACCAATTAAAATAAATGAATAATATAATATATCAAGATGAATAATTAAATCAAGTGAAATGAATGAATTTAGATAAATAGATGAATAACATTCACAAAACAAGTAAATATAAGTAGATTAAAAGGAATTAAATGAAATAAATCCTTAATCATCAAATTAATTAAGTTGGATTTAATTGCATTAAAAAAACACATCCGGAAACAATGAAAATTTTCATTATTTCAGCGGTAAAATTTGGTTGGTTGGTTGAGTTTCATGGCACATCAACCACTATGGGTTATTCAATGTCAAATCCGGTTTACATATATGACTTATATATGATTTGTAACCATTTATATATATATATATAATTTAGTTTGGTTTGGTTTGATTTTATGGTATATCAACCATTGTAGGTTATTTAATGCCAAATCCTCTTTATACATATTAAATATATATGATTTGGTTTGGTTGGGTTTTATGGCATATCAACCATTGTAGGTTATTTAATGCCAAATCCTCTTTATACATATTAAATATATATGATTTGGTTTGGTTGGGTTTTATGGCATATCAACCATTGTTGGTTATTGAATGCCAAATCCTCTTTATACATATTGAATATATATGATTTGGTTGGGTTGGGTTTTATGGCATATCAACCATTGCAGGTTATTTAAAGCCAAATTCACTTTATACATATATATTAAATATATAGGATTTGGTTGGGTTGGGTTTTATGGCATATCAACCATTGTAGGTTATTTAATGCAAAATCATCTTTATATATATATATTAAATATATGATTTAGTTTAGTTTGATTTTATGGTACAACCATTTGAGGTTATTTAATGCCAAATCCTCTTCATTCATATATATTAAATATATATGATTTGTAAACACATTTTATATGAGGCTAAACTCATTCTTTGCAAACAGTTAAATGGTTTCAAGTATTTCTATCTAACACAAATAATTCTATTAACTATGAACTGTTTGTTTTTATTCAGTTAAATGGATACACATATGATTAATTAGTGAATAGTTTGTTAGTAATTTCATTTTTAGATGAGTTATAACTAATTTGTTTGCACACAAGTATTGCTATTGTTTCGACACAGTTAAACGGTTTCAATTATCACTATCTAACACTTATAATTCTGTTCAATATTAATTATGTTTGCAGACAATGAAGGGGTTATAAGAGTTGCCACCCAACATTAATGCTATTGAACACTATTAATTCATTTGCATATGTAGTACCAATAATTCAATTTTGGTTTACAGTTAAAGTTTCGAACATTGCAATTAAACAGTAGCAGAAGGAATTTCGTATTTTTGTTTGGCGCGTAATTTAATTCGACCTTTAGGGTCGACGCATAATTTCACCCAATCAGGATGAGTTATTCTATTCATCCCAGACCACCTTCCGCGCAGCACAATTTGGGGGAAGCCGTCAAATACATTCTTTGGCTGAACAACTTCGTTCAGTGCAGACGTCCTACTGTCTGCTCTTCAATAGCATCAGCAGCAGCATCAACCACCATGAGGGAAACTAACTAATTTATGGACCCCTTGCGTCTATTTCTCTTAGACCAAGGGTTCCCAGTTGAATATGAATTAGATAGATTCAATACGCCACACACAGGAACAACTTTACGTCAGCTATATCAACTGTGATGCAGAATTCCGCTCCGACACCTAGCGACTTCACCTCTGGGCAACATTTTCTGGAGACATTCACGCTTCTCCCCGAAACAACCAGAACCACAAACTCACGGTGACTTCAACGTTTCTCTCCTCAAACAGCAAACACGACTTTTGCTGCACTATGGCGAACATATCTCCCTCGCACGTCCAAAGACACGCGCAGCTTTCTCCACTCTCTCATAACTTCATTTCGTTTCCTTACTTCTTCCCTTTCCTACGAGACTTGCAGCATAAACGTAAACTCTTTATTCCATGAAGCCATTAAAAACATTCATGTAAAAGCTAACGGCATCTTCGTCTGCTTACTTCTTCATCCTCCTTTATTTTACAACAACACTTAGCGAGGGAATAACACACACGCGCAAGAACATATTTCTTCTCTAAAAGTAATATCAGTACATCTCTATCGCTAAAAAACGTTAATAATTCAATTCAACAGTACTCATTCATTTGCATACAGTTAACTGGTTCCAAGTACCACTAACAATTCAATAAAACATCAGCTGATTCACACTCAAATGGTCAAATAGTTCTATTTCTAACAATTCAATTTAGCATAAGTCATTTGTTTGCACCCAGTTTAAATGTCAAACAGTTCTATTTGACCGGTAGATAGAACCCTTACAGGTACTACCACTCCTGCTCACAGTGGACCTGGGAGCAATGGCAATGAAGATATACTCTGCATTCCCCAGATCTCCAAGTCGCTATCAGATTGTTTAATGTCATATCGAGGACATTCGTTACGGGGGGTGGGTTCTTACCCCTCTGCAGAGATTCAGTTGGTGTATCCTACAGCCGAATGGTCTCGATTTGCTATGGTTTCTTTGTTTAATGGCATATCAACCTTCGTGGATTAATTAATTCCAAAGCCATATTTAAAGGAAAAAAAACAGTTGTGGTACTATTTAAGACATAACTGGGGTAGGGAGTCAGGGGTTCAAACCTTTCCTAAGGGTATGAGTGAACTGAATAGCGTGATTGGATATCGAACTCGTTTACTCCGATATCTCAATCCAGCACGTTAGCCACGACACCACGAAGACTCCCTCCTAAACAAAAATATTTCATGAATATATAAAACTTATATTCACCATCCAGATCAGGGTAGACTTCAGTCTTTGTCTTCATTTTATTTATGAACTATTATAAAGTCTAAAATTACCAACTTTTACTGGGATAACGCAACGGTTACCGTTGAAGGATATGAAATCGGTGACCTTGGATGAGGCTGTTTGCATTCCACTTTGTGCCAATACCCTTGGATAAGACATGAAACTATCTCTTTTCCTCCTCTATCTATGAATAAATTGTAGGGTAGGCTGTGTTCTTCCGCCTTTGTTAGGCAATCAGTCTAGGAGAATGAAAACTCTAAATTCAAACCAGTTTTATTCCTCTTAAAAATTGACCTAGTGTCATATCCTGCCCATAACGAAGGGGTTGGATATGCCGAACAGTTAGTTTGTCGTCTGCAGAATTGGCGTGTACTAAGCCCCCCGATCGAATGGTCAAGCTTGATTGGGAGCCCCGGGTGGCAAGGTTTCATACATTTTCTCGAATACTACTTGAAGAAAATTGCCATGTAGAGTGGGTGCCCCAACAGGTGATAGGGTTTCATGCTTCACCTCAATCTGAGATACGTTATATACAAGCGTGTGGTTGCAATAAAAATAAGAATGACGAGAAGATTTAGTTTATTTTGTTTATAGAATAAATAAAATAAACAAGGGGATGAAATATCTGTCCGAAGAGCTGTTGCTTTGATCTGGTCGGACGGTGTTATCAGATGATGCTCTCGGGACGGCCGATGATTCACCTAGCGGGTGACCTCTGTTTGCCCTATTTATGTGTTCCCGATTTCAAACACCGGCTCCAGAAAATGCTACTTGTGGAAAAATATGATTGGTTGAAAAATAGACTTTTTTTTAATAACTGAGAGTTTTCTGGTCATTTTGAATAGACTATGCACGGAGCCTATGCGCAGAAGCCATGATTTTCTCAGTTTGACACTGGCCGTTGTTGGGTCAACATCCGGTAGTTGTTATTTTCTTCTACAGTGTCGATGTCTGTGGGTCAGTGTTTTGTGTGTTTTAGTAGTTAGGTGTATAAAGAGTTTAGTGGATGAATCAGATGAGATTTTATGTATTTTATTAAACAGAAAGATTTTACTTTAATCCATCCAATTAATCCTTTCCTTTTAATTCCCCCACTAAATATTTCTTTAGTTTAAGAAGTTCTTCAGCAATAACCGAACCAATGTCTTGTTCATTGAAGTCATCAACACTCATTGGTGGGATCCTATTTTTAAATCATTTAATATCTTCCTTCAAGGTTTGCAAGCAATCGGTGCCGGCCCATTTTAAATGTGAACTCCAGATCCGAAAAATTTTTTTTTCTCAGGTCCATTCGTGAGCTTAAGGGCCGACGTTGAGAATCACTGGTTTGAGTAACGTTGTCAAATGCCATACCCAACTTACCTGTAGTTGTAGTAATCGGCTTTACTGATACGTTTAACGATTACATCAATTGCATAAATTGAGAGAATGAGTCATACTGTTCCCATAAAAAAAAAAAAACACAAAAAAAAAAAAAAATCAAACAAACAAAAAAACAAGATTCGGGACAGTCAGAGAGGAACGCTAAGTAGGTTAAGCGGGTTAGTTGCAGTAAACATCTGCGACGTCCTAGTAACAGAGAGACAAGACGTTAGCTTAAAGCAAAAACGTTTTGTTGTATACGACATAATAGTCTGCCTAACGTATTGCTTTTTCGTGTGAATGAACGCGCACTTTTAGGCGGGAAAGCGACACCTATGAAGAAAAAAATACGCACACTAATGAATTTTTTTTCTCGTTTTAGTGCTGATAGAAAGAAGAACGGTCGAAGTTGGATTCTTTGTTTAATAGCACATCAACCTTAGTGGGTTATTTAATGCCCAGCCATCCTTGTAGAACAACGGTGATACTGTTTAATCTGTAGCTGGGTGGATAAGGGAGTTCATACCTTTCCCAAAGGGTATTTGTCCGAAAGTGAATTTTGAAGCGCGACTGGAGTTTGAACTCGCTTACCTCGGGAGCACAGGATAGTACTTAAGCCATGTCTCTACGAAGACACTAGCAGAATGATTGACATTCTTTTAAAAAGTTATTGGTGATTGTACGGAATCGCCCGCCTCTGAATTTACACTCGTTTCGTTTTAATAAATCTAACATTTAAAATACAATTTTTGTTTGACTGGTTGATTTTAACGGTAGGTCAACCCGACAGGGGTTGTTTTATGCTTTGGTATCAGGGAATCGTGTTCATTGTATTTTCATATCGCTTCAAAATAACTTTTTCGGGTATATTGTTCTCGATTCTATTGAATACGAATAATTTTCGGAAAGATTTAGCCCATAGATGACACCCAAAAAGGTACTATCACTGTGAATCACAGTGGGCCTGAGAGTATTGGATTTTTTGTTTAATGTACAAAAAAAAGTGTTTAATATAGAAAAATGATTCTAATAGATTAATTTTTTTTTAAATATAAAATAAATTTTATACTTATATTTCACTATTTTTGTTCCTATAATGAAAAATAAATCTAGTACTTACATTATTTTGGGCGAGAGAGGGTCAGGGATATCCGTGCTACCAGCACGACATGATGATGATGATGATGATGATGATGCTGATGATGAAAATAAATCTAATATTCATGTAACATTTTTTGTTTTAATGCAGAAAATTGATTTTAATATTTATATTACATTTTTCGTTTCAATATAGAAAAATAAATTTAATTACATTTTTGATTTTATCGTAGAAAAATAAAGCAAATATTATTAAATTTTTTGTTTTAATAAAGAACAATAAATCTAAACTTTACATTAAATTATAGAAAAATAAGACTAATTCTTATATTACAGTTTAAATTTTAATATAGAAAAAATATCAAATACTTACATTATTCTTTTTCTTTTAAAATTTAATGCTCATATTTCATTTTAAGTTTTGATATAGAAAAATTAAACTAATATTTACATTACATTATTTCTTTTGATATAGAAAAATAAATCAAATTCTCATATTATATTTTTTTGCTTTAATATAGAAAAATAGATCTAATACTTATGTTATATTCTTTGTTTTGATATAGAAAAATAAATCAAGTACTTATATTATATTTTTTGTTTTGATATAGAAAAACAAATCTAATTCTTATTTCATATTTTTGTTTTAATATAAAAAATAGATTTAATATTCTTGTTATATTTTTTGTTTATTATAAGTAAAGTAAAGTTGGCAACCTTAGTCGAGGGTGAACCAAAGGTTCCTTTTCAATAGCTACTCGGCGAGAGTGTTACTCCTTTCCCTGGATTGCTCCACTATGCCCTTGATCCATACCTTATAGTTCTGAGTGTTAAGCAAGGAGGCAGCAAGTACCATTTTTTTTTAGTCTTTGGTATGACTCGCTCTCGGATGGAACTCAAATCTCCCGGGGCATTGGCAAACACTAACAATCATGACAATGTCCGCTGTGTTTTAATAAAGAAAAATTAATCTAATACTTATATTTTTTGCTTTAATATAGAAAAATAGATCTAATACTTATACGATATTTTTGTTTAGAAAAAAATGAATCTAATACTTATATAACACTTTTGTTTTAATATAGAAAAATAAATCTAATTCTTATATTTTTTGTTTTAATATTGAAAAATAAATCTAATAATTATATTACATTTTTTGATTTAATATAGAAAAATTAATCTAATACATATATCATATTTTTGTTTTAATATAGAAAAATAAATTTAATACTTATACTATATTTTTTGTTTTGATATAGAAAGATGAATCTAATATTTACATAACATTTTTGTTTTAATATAGAAAAATAAATCTAATACTTATATAATATTTTTTGTTTTAATATAGAAAAATAAATCTAATATTTATATCATATTTTTTGTTTTAATATAGAAAGATGAATATAATATTTACATTGCATTTTTGTTTTAATATAGAAAAATAAATCTAATACTTATATTATATTTTTGTTTTGATATAGAAAAATAAATCTAATATTTATATCATATTTTTTGTTTTAATATAGAAAGATGAATCTAATATTTACAATTTTTGTTTTAAACTAGAAAAATAAATCTTATACTTATATCATATTTTTTGTTTTAATATAGAAAAATATATCTAATACTTATATGACACTTTATGTTTCAATGTAGAAATGATCACCCCTTGTATATACTAACCATTAAAACCTGAGCGGCCGGTATTTGTACCACTACCTAGAAGCATACATATCGGAGCAGCCTCAATTCCGTCTGGAGAAACTCCATTTCTGCATCGCTATTATATCGGAACACAGCCAATCAGATACGCCCTTTCATCTGAGCTCTGACTCAGTGCATTCAATTGGTATTTGTTGTTGCTATATAGAAGAACATATACTTGGGTGGACTGATACAGACTCCTTATTCCACCATCTCTATTGACTATCAAATATAATCAGTAGATTTTTTTCCAGTGTTTCAAAAACAGGAGACAGTTGTCTGGGGCTGCAGAATACACCAACTGCTTCACTTCTGCAGAGGGGTAAGAACCCCCACCCACCAACAAGTGTCCTAGATATGACACTAAACAATCTGATGGCAAGGCTCCAGTAATACAGGAACTTTGGGGAATGTGGAGTACCCCTTCATTGCCATTGCTCTCAGGTCCACAGTGGCCCAGAATAGTAGCATCTAATAGGGTCCAATCAATAGGTCAAATAGAACTAAACTGTGTAATTATGCTAAACTGAATTGTTTGATATAGAACTGTTTGATTATTTAACTGTGTGTAAACGAATGACTGATGTTTAATTGAATTGTTAGCGATATATAGCTATACTTGGAACCATTTAATTTTGACATGCTAACCTGAATTGTTTGAAATAGAACTGTTTTTACATTTAACTGTGTGTTAGCAAAAAACTGTATTTAAACCAATGATTGGGTGTAAACAAAAGACTGTAATCATATTAAACTGAATTGTTTGAAATTAAGTGAAACCAAAGAACTGTATGGAAAAAATAGCGCAGTCTAGTTTTAAAATCTTATCTTCAAAATGTGTTTAGAAAATATATTGAACATATGTATAAAGAAGATTTGGCTTTGAATAACCTACAATGGTTGATATGCCATAAAACCCGACCCAATCAAATCATATATATTTAATATATATGTATTAAGAGGATTTGGCATTAAATAACCTACAATGGTTGATATGCCATAAAACCTAACCAAACCAAATCATATATATTTAATATATATGTATAAAAAGTATTTGGCATTACCTACAATGGTTGATATGCTATAAACCCCAACCTAACCAAATCATATATATTTAATATATATGCATAAAGAGGATTTGGCATTAAATAACCTACAATGGTTGATATACCACAAAATCCGACCCAATCAAATCATATATATTTAATATATATGTATAAAAAGTATTTGGCATTACCTACAATGGTTGATATGCTATAAACCCCAACCTAATCAAATCATATATATTTAATATATATGTATAAAGAGGATTTGGCATTAAATAACCTAAAACGGTTGATATGCCATAAAACCCAAGCAAACCAAATCATATATATTTAATATATATGTATAAAGAGGATTTGGCATTAAATAATCTACAATGGTTGATATGTCATAAAACCCAACCAAACCTAATCAAAGTTGGACAAACCCAGGTGCTGGGCATACAAATCCCACAGGACAACGCCCAGGATCAAATTGTTCGATCAGGGAACTACAGCGGCTTATCTATTAGGGTGGCTTCTATAGATGAGAATAAAAACAACCATCAAAAGATTAACATGACTCATACTCAAACCACTTGTCCAAATCACACTGCACTTCACGCAGGTAAAAATGGGGTGCGTCCTGCTGAGATTGGAGCCCTGGCTCTAGGAGTAATGGTAATGCTGGAGTACCCCTTGGAAAGATTTGTTTGGTTATTTGTTTAAGTTTATTTTCGTAGGTTGTGGGTATTTGGGTTCAGTGCATCTGACTGTATTTGTTTCCACTTCATTTAATTCACTGGCGTCTTCTTTGTCTGTGAAGGCTGTAAAGGAATTACTGAAGGAAGATAAGGAAGGAGACGAAGATAGGAGATACCTTTTAAATTTCAACTTTATTTCTGGGTTCAATACGGCCATTCTGTAGCGTGGAAATGTCTTCCTGGACCATTAGAGAAACAGTCGTGTCTCCTAAATAAGGTGTTCAAATATACTAGTCATTTTCGGTAGTTGAGAAGTAGAGGGTAAGTCCAGTTGGTGTTTTTGATATAGGCTGCTGCTAGAGGAGACACGGTCTTATGCCAATTACAAGATTTGGGTGGATATATGCGCTGCCTACAGGCAGCAGAGGAAAAAAAAGGCCCGTCTAGTATCAAAGGTAAAGCTGAAGTGAGAATGGGTTTCTTTCTAGCGCCGGTGGGTCTTGTCTTTCTGGCAATCCTGTTGTATAGCCGTTATACATCTGCATGTATACATATACAAATATATGCGGAACATAATCACACATGATATACGAACTTCAATGAACGAACGAACACGCTTCTTTACAAAAAGATATCTCTCACACTTTATTTTCGAAAGGGTTGATGTTTCTGTGTGTGAGAGATGAGCTGGAGACGGGGACAGGCTACTATATTGACCCCAAGTTCTTCCTCGACCATAGCAGCAGTTCTTTCTCATCTTGACTGGCTTGCTCAACCGTGGGTCACTGAGGGTCCAAAGCCCTCAGTCTGCAAGCTGTTCTCACGCTGGCATCCTGTCTCCAACTGACTCGAACCGCCCCGGGCACCTGTTTATAATAGTCTTACGTCCACCTGCTTCCGCTGTTCTTCCGCTTGTTTACACAGGTGCATCTCTTGATTGACGACTCGGTCGAGGGTCAATATATAACGATCCTACATCCTGTCAGAGGCTTCTGGAAACAGCTACTTTTAGTTTTTATTCTATTTTTATTCATTCATTTTCTTTTTTTTCTTCTTCTAATCCCTACACTCCACATGCCTCAGGTCTCCAGAATTAGAGCCGGACCATCGGATGTAGTTTATTGTCATACTCACGTAGAAGAATACTATTTTCCGAAGTTCTGCGAAAGGTAAAACTTCGGGTTTTGGTTCCACAATAATACCACAATTTATACAATGTAGACGAGAAATTTGATAAAAACAAGAATGTTAAAAAGCAATTTTATATACAAAAGGTGTTCATAAGTCTGTGTGTAAAACATGAATATTGTTAATCAAATTGAATGTGTGTATATATGTATGCTAATACACTGTAACCCGGATATAAGAGAGATTTTCTCTGCCCCCAAATTAGAGCCTGTGTTACCTAAACAAAATGGACTAAACCCTGATATAAGAGATTTATTCTCCGGTCCCGGCAACTCTCTTATATTCGGGTTACACTGTAGTAGTCCGAACTAAAGAGAAAAGATAAACTTGTACTTACATACATGTGTATGTGTATATATGCGTGTGTCCTGTTATGTATGAGTATTTCGGCCAACTCACCTAACAGTCGTGTATATTAAGGGGGTCATCTGGCGTCAATCTATCGTGCCGTGATGTGCCTGTCTGTTGATCTGTCGGTCTATCTGCTTTAAACTAAAAAAAAACTTCGCTATTTATACTTTTTGGTAAAATAAACTGGATCAAAAAGTGGATCAAAGTAAAATATTTTAAGTTTATTACAAGTCAAATAAAGTCATTTAAACTTTATTTAACTTGTAATAAATTTAAAATATTTTACTTTGATCCACTTTTATTTTATCAAAAAATATAAATAGCGAAGTTTATTTTACCAAAAAGTATAAATCGCGAAGTTTTTAGTTCACGGACGTCGACGAAGACACAACCCAATCAGATTCACATAAATTACTTATCTATTTTGGAACCTATTTTTATTTCTGTGAAAAATTTTTCTACAAGTTAGTATTTGATCCTATTTTCGTAGCACATTCTATTTTATGTGTCCTTCGTTGATTGGTTTAAAAAATATAAGAGTATAAATTCTATGTAAATGAGATTTTGATCTTTTTTTCTGGAATATTCCTATCAACGTATTCTTAGTTGATTTATCTAAAACTAAAGAAATGTGTATCCTATAGTCTGCATGCTCTTTTTTGTATTAGGGGGTGGTCTTACCCCTTTGCAGGAGAAACAGCGTCGACTGGATGAAGGCCCGACTGAAGGCATTATGTCTTCTACTATAGATTTAATGTTTGCCACATGTTTTCTTGATATTGGGAAATAGGCTAACGTCTACTTTATGTGTGTGTGGGCGTGTCATTTCTTAAAACCTAATAATAAATACAACCAGATGAGAATATATCGCTGACTTTAATAGTTAAGCGAGCTGACGACATTTGAAGATGTCGACAGAATGTTCTATCACTGTTTTGAGGTCAAGTAGAATAAGGGTTCCCTCCAGAAACACCGCGAACCAGGATCTAATGGTTGGTTGGTTGGGTTTTATGGCATATCAACTTTTGTATGTTATTTAATGTCAAACCTATTTTATACAATTAAACAGTTCTATTTTAATCAATTCAGTTTAGAATAAGTAAACAGTTTAATTGTCAAAAATATTTCTACTTCAAGCTATTCAATTTAACCAAACAGTTCTAATTCAACCAATTCAGTATAAGTATAGTTTTTGTCCACACATAGTTAAATGTCAAAACAGTTCTATTTCAAACAATTCAGTTTAGCATAAGTTCGAATCTTGCGTGTCCAAATAGTTCTATTTCAAGCAGTTTAGTTTAGCATAGATACGCAGTTGAAATATCAAAACAGTTCTATTTCAAGTAATTTGATTTAGTATAAGTACGCAGTTTAGTTCTATTTGACCTATAGATAGGACCCAATCAGGAGCTACCACTCCGGGCCAGAGTGCACCTGGGAGTGATGGCAATGAAGAAGTGCTCTGCATTCACCAAAGCTCCAGCATTACTGGAACGTAACCATCAGATTGTTTAGTGTCATATCCAGGGCACTCGTTGGAGGGGAGGGTCTTACCCATCTGTAGAAGTGAAGTCTGTGTCTTCTACAGTTCCGGTCGACTGGGGAAGGATCTCATGGCGAAATATGTACTGCGGAACGGTTTGATAGGACAATTTCCTGCTTCCCTGTTACATCATCGTCAGAACAGGACATATGCTTGAAGATTATTCTTTATTCCAGCATCCTGACCGTCGCAGCATCTTGACCTCGAATTTGGCTAATAAATCTGACCAAATCTTCAAAAATAGCCAATGTCTATCTCTAGGCCACAGTGAACAAGTCAATCAAGAAATGGATAATATGTTTCAACCTTTTCTTGATGGGCTTAAGACTATCTAATAAGGATTCGTTTCTTTAACATTAGTCATTTGTTTACATGCAGTTAAATGAGTAAATAGTTTTATGGGAACATTACATAGGACCCTAAGAGGTACTGATACTCCAGGCTCGAGTGAAACAAGGAGTTATAACAATCAAAGGGTAATCTATATCCAAAAAAACTTTAGGACTGAGACTTCACCATCAGTGGCTTGCCCAGTCGGATGGGGCTGAGAATACTTTAGAATACACCGACTGCACCTCTGCAGACAGGTAAGACCCTTCCACAATGAGTGTTCTGGATATGACACTAAACAATCTTATGGTGAGGTTCTAGTAATACTGGAGCTTTGGGGAATTCGGAGCACACTTTCATTGCCATCGCTCCCAGGTCCACTCTGGCCCGAAGTGGAAGCACCTAATAGGGCCCTATCTATGGGTCAAATAGAACTAAAATGCGAACTTATGCTTAACTGAATTACCTGACATTGAAAGTGTACTTATGCTAAACTGAATTGTTTGAAACAGAACTGTGTTGAGATTCAACTGTGTGTAAAAAAATACTTATACTAAAAATTGTTTGATTTAGAACTGTTTGACTTAACTGATGAGCTTGAAATAGAAATGTTTTGACAATTAAACTGTGTACTCTTGCTAAACTGAATTGTTTGAAATAGAACTAGTTATTTGTATAAAAAGGGATTTATCATTAAATAATCTACAAAGGTTGATATGCCATAAACCCAATTAAACAACCAACCATCAGAGGTAGTTAAGTGTCATACCCAACACACTAGTTCTATTTGAGACTTAGATGCGACCCTGACAGGTACCACCACTCTGGATTAGAGTGGGCTTGGGAGTAATGGCAATCAAGGAATACTCTACATTCCCCAAAAGCTTCAGGAATGGGGTCTCGCTCTCGGATTGTTTTGTCTCATATCCAGGACACCCGTTGGGGTTGGGGTTGGGGTTGGTATTTCTCTGCTGAGATACAAACGGCGTATTCTTCAATGATAAAAATCTCCAGTTTTCAGTCAGGAATGATTATCTTGTTCAGTTCTTGGGCGTGGGCAGTGTGATTCAACCCAACCGTACTTTCTTCTCTGCACTAAAATTCGCTGGGTCAGGGTCAGTGCCGGTGGTGCCTCGGCTATTTTTGGCACTACTCATCTTCACATAGAAAATTACCCACCATAATTAATGGTAGTAATTTTATCTACTTATTTTTGACTCGTGTTATCCTTCATCGTCTTAATTCAAATTTCTTTTTATGGAAACTCACTTGAGTCATCACTTGTACAATAGCGAAGAACAACATGCGTGAGAAAGAAGAATGAACTTCAAACGTATGTCCTCTTCAACCTCTGGGAAACCTTGTTATCATATTTACCCAACCCCTCCGCTCGGGCAGGATATGACACAAGGTCAATTTTTTAAGCAGAGTTTAACAGGTTTGAATTCAGAGTTTTCCTTCTCCTAGACTAGTTGCCTCACCAAGGCTGAAGAACCTAGTCTGTCCAACTATTTACCCATAGCTGGAGGGAGGATAATACCAACAAGGGTATTAGTGCTATGTGAAATGCAATCAGTCCAGGATTTGAACTCGTGTCGCCGTGTCCGATTCCTGCGACGATAACCATTACACCACGGGCACTTCTGGGAAACCTTGTTATATGCTATATATACTAGCTGCTATACCAACTTAGCTACGAGAGGATCAATAGAATTGCAAATGACCAAGTAAGCTGGGGCTTCAGAATACACTGACTGCCTCCTGCTATAACACAAAACAATCTGATGGTGAGGCTTCAGTAATGCTGGAGCTTTGGGGAATGCAGAGTACCCCTCTACAGCTCCCATCCACAACCGACTGGGCTGAAAATGGTTTGTATAACAGAACGTGAACTTTCCAAATCTTTAATTATGGGAGGAAAAACACGTTTTTTGAATTTTGTTTCTATTATTTTTGTAACACTATGTAGGTGGCCCACCAAGCAGACGATTCCTTTGTCTGTTTTGGCGCGAAACCAGACAAAGGGTTTTGGACTTGAAATCTCGCCGTGACCGGAAGTGGAAGGGGACGCGAGAAGAGAGTTAGTTTGAAAAGGAGCTCGAGAAGGAGTTGGCGAGGGACGACGGACAAGGGCAGTCGACACCGGACACCGGAGCAGAGAGGCGAGTCGGCAAGAGATAGGGTCCAGCGACAGTGAAAGAAGATCGAGTCAAGATGAGTCGGCATTCCAGTTGCTTTGTGGAAGTTTCGCTAGAATCCACACTAGCGTTAGTCTGCACATGCACAAGGTGTTACATAACTCTCCTTCTACACTTGAGTTAACCCCAAGTGTTCGTTTTGTTCTTTTTCCTCCCGTTCCCTCGATTGTATTTGATGTAGCGGTAAAGAAATGTGCGTTGCCCCTATCGGAGCCACTAGTTGATCACCGGCCGTAAAGAAGAGAAATGATTAGAAGAAGGTTGACGTAATGTGGGCCGAGGGGGTATCGTCACATTTTATTCTATTTATTTATTTATTTATTTTTTTTGTCGTTGAAAATTTACGGTATTTTAAAAATGACAGTGTAGCAGAAAGAACTTCGTATTTTTGTTTGTCGCGTAAATCAATTTAACCGTTAAGGTCGTCGCATGTTTTTACCCAATGAGGATGACTTATCCAATTCAGCCCGGACCATTTTCCCGGACAACATAAAAATGGTGAAAGCACGCAAAACTACCTCTTCCTCAGAACCTTTCGAGCAGGACGGTCGTACTTTCCGTCTGCTTCCTACATAGCAGCAGAATCACAACACCATGAGGAAAGCCGTCAAATTTATGGACCTTTTGAGTCTACCCTCTTAGACCAAGGGTTCCCAGTTGAACACGAATTAGATGCATTTAATCCGCTACTTACAGGAACACTTTTATGTTGCCTCTAACTTTTTCTATATCTACTGTGACGCGCAATTATGCTCAGACATCCAGTTACCTCATTCCTGGGTAACCTTCTCTGGAGACTTTCATGCCTCTCTCCTACAGCAACCAGGACCACACATTTATGGGTGACTACATCATTCCTGTCCTTAAACAGCAAACACGACTTTTGCTATGTCTATAGCGATGCTCAAACATTCAGCATTGCCTTGATTGAAACAACTCACATTTCGCTCAGGCATTTAGCTGTCATAATTCCTTCTCAACTCAATAACTATTTCCTTCTTTCCTTCCTACGAGACTTGAAGCATAAAGGTACCTTTTATTCTGGCTGTCATTAAACCTTCTTAAAAACATTACGGCATCTTCAGTATTCTCCTTTATTTTCCAACAATATAGCGAGGAACTAACGTAACAATCTTATCCTCGCTAAAACAGTATCATCGAAAAATTAATGATAAAATTCGTGCATGCAAATGTAAATAATTTGGCCAACTGTAGTCGAGGGCGAGCAGAAGGCTCCCTTTTTCAATAGCATTTACACCGAGGAGTAGGGGAGGTGGCTACTCCTTTGGTCCACTTTGCCCTTGATCTGTACCTCATAATGCTGAGTGTTAAGCAAGGATGTATCACGTACTATTTGTTGGGTCTTTCGTATGACTCGACTTGAGATTGAACCCTCGTCTCCCAGTCCATTGGCGAACATTATATATATATATATATATATATATATATATATATATATATTAAAGAGATTTATGGTTTTTACTAGGTCACTTAGTGAGTTAATGAAGGACCAAATATTGCCGTATCATCAAATAGTGCTCAATACCAATGATAGAGCTTTTACACACACACACACACACACACACACACACACACACACACACACACACACACACACACACACACACATATTGTGACGGCAAATCGACTAAAATCCCAAAACGGGACTTTATTTTCGCATGTGTGAAGACGGGGCAGGTTGGCACTTGATCCCCTACAGAATAAGTCCTGTTCAGAGTTTTTCTCTCAGGCATATAAGAACTGGCATATTACGTGAGGGAATAATTTAGGGCCAGACTGACCACCGCTGGCAAAGGGGCCCCAAATTTCACACTATCACACACCCACCAGGCCGCTAAACTTCTTCCCCTTAGACAACAGAAGAATATGGGCCTACAGGTTTTAGTCGTAATAATATTAATATTGTAGTAGTCGGCAACTCCGGTTTCCCGTGTGATACTTTAGGAATTAATAGGACAATTCTAAGCAAGATAACATAAGGCGAATAGAAGCTGAAAAGAAAGCATGAAGTAACAACATAGACCACATGGTAACATGAAAATACATAAAATCCTTTACTACTTATATATACACGTTCAGAGTGTCAAAACATATAATTGGACAGTCCACGAATATAAATGTCTTTTCTTGGCTTTTATCCTTCTTCGAATTGAGAGAGAGAAAGAGAGAGAGTGGTAAACGAAATTTGGGTATAAAGGAAAAATGTCCCCAAAGTTACTTATCTTATTTTCGACGGGGTTCCACTGGAGAATCGTTCTTCTTTCACGGGCTAATAGACTTTGTTCTATTTTTAGTACTGGCTTGAGGGACTCGGGTCTCTCATGTCTCAGCTATTCTTTTGTCTTCAACCCGGAGTAAAATGGCTATGGTTCGTCTGCCACGAGCCTTGCTCAAAAACTGACTTTCTTGTCCTTTACTTCCGCTGAGGGGAAGGGAGCCCCACTTCCGTTTTGGGGTCCCAGCCAATCATTTGGCTTCTCTCTCTTTCCCCTTCCGATGTCCGGCGACCTGAGGTCACTAAGTGCCAACATCTGTTTATCCCCTCTGTGACCCACATTCTCTCTTAACGGTCACTTTTTGACTGCTAGATAGTGCTAATTCAACACGGGAGGATAGTATCAGTCTTACCTCTTCGTCTCCGTGAGCTATCACGTGACACATATATATATATATATGTGTGTGTGTGTATGTGTGTGTGTGTGTTTGTGTTTAAAAAACAAGAAATTTAGAAATAGTTTTTAGTTTTTTAAACAAAAATAAATATATATCTTGCTCTACAGGTATATTTTGTATTAGATAGCCGTGCACTGACCACCCTTTCTTTGGATATTCAGTCCTTATTTACTTGATATATATTCACACACACACACACACACACACACACACACACACACACATATATATATATATATATATATATATATAATACTTGGTAGTATCTGTGACTATATATATATATATTTTTTTTTTTTTTAAAGACAGCCATGATCAAAATTTTTTTATAATTCCTAATATGTCGTCGCCAAAGTTGATCTCCTACATAAATATTTGGTACATGATCTGCATAATTTCATTGTTTGGAATAAAAATTCAATTTAAAGTAGGAATTCATTTAATTTAGTACTACCATCTGCAGTTAATATCCCTCTCAAATCTGAGTTTAAATGACCAAATGCTGTAATTTTTCGATTTCTTTTAGGCGGGGGTTATTTAATGTGTGTCAAAAGTCTAATGAATGGTAAATTCTTTTGAACATAGGGCATTTCGAGGTCATAAACGGTTTCCTCGTAAAATTCTGTCTCATAAGTATATGCCCATTATATAATTTATCATATTTTTGACAACTATTCAATACAAAGGCCTTGGACGAAAGTCATTGCATTTCACATAGCACTAATACCCTTGGGAAAGGTATGAATCCAATTATTCTCCCTCCAGCTATGGGTAAATAGTAGGATAGACTAGGTTCTTCAGCCTTGGTTAGGCAACTAGTCTAGGAGAAGGAAAACTTTGAATTAAAACCTGTTAAACTCCGCTTAAAAAATTGACCTTCTGTCATATCCTGCCCGAGCGGAGGGGTTGGTAAATAGGTTGGATGCACTACATGGACGCTAACAAAACGGCTGGGGAAGGAGCTAGACGGCAATTACACAAGAATGCTGCGAGCAATATTGAACAAGTCCTGGTGGCAACACCCCACAAGGCACCAATTATACGGCCACCTGCCACCCATCACGAAAACTATCCAAGTTAGACGAACCAGACATGCAGGACACTGCTGGAGAAGCAGGGACGAGCTCATAAGTGATGAACTCCTATGGACCCCCACATATGGCCGGGCAAAAGCAGGACGACCAGCACGAACGTACATTGAGCAGCTATGTGAGGATATGGGATGTAGCCCTGAAGACCTACCAGAGGCGATGAACCATAGGGAAAAGTGGCGAGAGAGGGTCAGGGATGTCCGTGCTAGTGGCACGACAAGATGATGATGATTCAATGCAATAGTTAACAAAAGAAGCAATTTACTCCGTACACCACACTATGTTTGCCCAGTCGGCTCGGGCTGTAAAATATACCGACTGCAACTCGGCTCAGAGTGGTAGCACCTGATAGGGTTCTATCTTTGGGTCAAATAGAATTGTTTGAAATAGAACTGTTTTTGTATGCTAAACTGAATTGTTTGAATTGGACTTTTTTTCACAATGAACCTATGCACTTATGCTAAACCGAGTTGTTTGAAATAGAACTGTTTTTGATACTGAAACTGTGTACTTATGCTGAAGTGAATTGTTTGAAATAGAACCGTTTTGAGATTTAACGGTGTGTAAACAAAAATTATACTTATGCTAAACTGAATTGTTTGAAATAGAACTGTTTTTGTATGCTAAACTGAATTGTTTTAAATGGAACTGTTTTTGACATTGAACCTGTGTAAACTGAATTGTTTGAAATAGAATTGTTTTTGACAGTGAACCTGTGTACTTATGCTAAATTGAATTGTTTGAAATAGAACTGTCTTGTATACTAAACGGAATTGTTCGAAATAGAACTGTCTTTGACATTGAACCGGTGTACTTATGCTCAACTGAATTGTTTAAAATTGAACTGTTCTGATATTGAACCTGTGTACTTAACCTAAACTGAATTGTTTGAAATAGAACTGTTTTGACATTTAACTGTGTGTAAACAAAAAGACTATACTTATACTAAGCTGAATTATTTGAAACTTTTATCAAAATGACTTAATTCGGCATTAAATGTCCCGAAAAGGGTTGATACGCCGTAAAACAAAACAACTAACGAACGAACCCTCACTATGCAGCCTATTCTACTAAGAAATATATTTGTCAGCAGTTCGACCATTTTTATTTTCAGTGTCTTAATCACCATTTACAAATTGCCTTGTATCACGATCTAATTTACAGCCAGAATTAAAAGATCTATGAACAAAGCAATTGCTGTCAACAACTCGTCAACTGATCCTTTAGGGTTATTTACAGGATTAAATTATATCTTTTTGTCTATCATTGCTATTTTCGAAATGTTTCTAATCAATCGACGCATTATTAAGGATATGCCAACATCTCGTTGTTTTCAGATCTTAAAAGAAACGAAAAGAAAAGAAAAACGTCATGAAAGTCCATCAAAAACCGGTAGAAATCTTCCCGCCAATCGAGTCCGTCAGACAAATGCAGACGATATGATTAATTGACTGTCAATTCTTACTGTTTGCTTTTGGGTGTTCTTGTCTCAATTGGGAATTTCAGTTCTGTACCATTCTAAAGAAACTAACCAACATCAAACTAGGAAAAAGAAAGAAAAAAACAAATAAACAAACAAACGAACAAACGAAGAAAGAGAAAAAGAAAAGGAAAAGAGGGAAAAAGAATGGCGATGCAATTTGTCCGTGTTTCTATGACGACAATGAATTTGATTCTCAGCCAAGATGATATGCTGCTATTGTTTTTGTGGTTGTTGTTTTGATTGACGTTGTTGTTGTTTTTGTTAAGATGATAGTGATGGTTGTGGTGGATATCACTTTTTTTTCTTGTTATCGACATCTTTCTCTTACTTTCTTTCTTTATCACTATAATGATTTCTTTGTTTTTGTTTTTTTTTGCTCGCGCGCAATTCATTCGTTGCTGTTGTTGTTGTTCTTTTCAATCTTTTGTCTCTTCTTCTTCTTCTTCTTCTTCTTCTTCTTCTTCTTCTTCTTCTTCTTCTTCTTCTTCTTCTTCTTCTTCTTCTTCTTTTCAATCCTTTGCCTCTTCTTCTTCTTCTTCTTTTCAATCCTTTGCTTCTTCTTCTTCTTCTTCTTCTTCTTCTTCTTCTTCTTCTTCTTCTTCTTCTTCTTCTTCTTCTTCTTTTTCTTCTTCTTCTTCCTTTGTCTCTTCTTCTTCTTCTTGACAACCCTATGTATCTTCTTCTTCTTCTTCTTCTTCTTCTTCTTCTTCTTCTTCTTCTTCTTCTTCTTTTCAATCCTTTGCTTCTTCTTCTTCTTCTTCTTGACAACCCTATGTGCCGCCTTCTTCTTCTTCTTCTTCTGCTTCTTCTTCTTCTTCTTCTTCTTCTTGCTAAATCTTGTAAAAAATGCTACAAATAATCACATCAACACCATGTCATACCATACGGCGTCTCTCGCCTTGAAGTACTTCGGTACACCGAGCTAATTCCTGTTGCGGAATAGCCGTACAGATGTTGCAACCTTTAGCTGCAACACACGCGGAGTGATATTCATATACTTTATGTAATCTCATATTACCCCACCCCCATAAATATTATTATTATTATCATCATCATCATCATCAAATTTTTAGCATAGCATAAAAACGTAACATATTCTTTTTCTCTTCCGCCAAACGAGAAGTGATAAAGTATATAATACTCATAATTCACCCTGACGATTCGCCTTAAAAAGAGAATCGGTCGGCAGCTGAATGTTAGGCCGTAAAGATGGGCTTATTGGCCACGTACCGTGCTGACTCGATTACAATGCCATCTCAAATATAAAGCCAACCCCACTTTTGTGCTGGCTACAATATATCTGCTTATATTGTGGGGTATGACGCTGAAGGTCAAGGGCAAAGGGCAAAGCTGTGTTGCCGTTCGATATCAGACTCCATATTTTGGTTATTTTATTTTACCCCCACGTTGGCTAGTCGGTGTAACGCCTTGCCCAAGAAAGTCCCAAATAGAATTATACAAAAGAAAAGACAGCAACAGATATGAGACGAAGACGTTTTGTTTTATACTTTCCTTTATTTACTGGGTTCAACAACCATTCTATGGATGAGGGAGTTTTTCCTGAATACATTGAAATGGTTGAATCCCAAAGTAGTTTTCTTTTTTTTTTAATTCAATTTAATTTTTATTTATTTATTTATTTATTCGTTCTCTACGATATAACGTAACCCCGGAGTGAAGCCAAAGTTGGTTGTTTGATTGGGTTTTATGGCATATCAACCATTGTAGGTTATTAAATGCCAAATCCTCTTTATACATATATATTAAATATATAGGATTTGGTTTGGTTGTGTTTTATGACATAGCAACCATTGTAGGTTATTTAATGCCAAATCTTCTTTATACATATATATTAAACATATATGATTTGGTTTGGTTGTGTTTTATGACATAGCAACCATTGTAGGTTATTTAATGCCAAATCTTCTTTATACATATATATTAAACATATATGATTTGGTTTGGTTGTGTTTTATGGCATAGCAACCATTGTAGGTTATTTAATACCAAATCCTCTTTATACATATATATTGAATATATAGGATTTGGTTTGGTTGTGGCTTATCAACCATTGTAGGTAATTTAATGCAAAATCCTATTTATACATGTTTTTAAAATATATGATTTGTAAACACGTTTTGTTCATAATATTTTTAAATAAGCAGGAACTTTCTTTTCACAGTCAACTGGGTTTAATTGTGTCTATCTAACACGAATAATTCTATTTACTATAAATCATTTGAAGTGAAGTGGTTACTAATATTACTATTTAACACTAATCATTCTATTCAACACTATTCATTCGTTTACACACAGTTAAATGAGTTCAAGTATTGCAATGTATAACTAACAATTCAATTAAACATCAGTCATTTGTTTGCTCACAGTTAAATGATCAAGCAGTTCTATTGCTAACTATTCAATTTAGCATTAGGCATTTGTTTGCACCTACTTTGAATTTGACCCTTAGATAGGGTCCTATCAGGTGCTACTTCTCGAAAACAGATTGGACCGTTGAGCAATGGCAATAAAAGCGTATTCTCCATTCCCCAAACTCCAAGACAGGAGCCTCGGCATCAGATTGTTTTATGTCATATCTAGGACACTCGTTGGGGGTGTCTTACCCCTCTGCAGAGATGCAGTTGGTGTATTCTGCAGCCCCAGCTGACTAGGTACCACAGTCTCTCTCTCCCTATCTCTCATTATATATATATATATATATATGGGTGTGTTTGTTTGTTTCTCACTCCGAGGCAGTATCTGCTCAGTAGGGCTGAGATTATTGCTTGGTGCCTGAAGGGATCAAACATTTTTTATTATGGCTACGTATTTGCATGTAACCCACACCGCGCCGCGCCATCAAATGACTTTATGTCTAATCTGACTTGGTGAGAAGTCAGATAAATCCATACAGGGTGCTTAGAAAAATTTGTATCATATATAGTTGATTGGTTGTTTGGAGTTTATGGCATATCAACCTTTGTAGGTTATTTGATGCCAAATCCATTTTTATACAAATCGTCAGTTCTATTTCAAACAATTCAGTTTAGCGTGAGTTTAATTGTCAAAAACATTTCTATTTCAAATTATTCAGTTTATTCAAACAGTTCTAATTCAGCTAATTCAGTTTAGTATAAGTACAGATTTTGTTTATACACAGTTAAATGTCAAAACAATTCTATATTAAACCATTCAGTTTGGCGTAAGTACAGTTTCGATGTCAAAAACAGTTCCATTTCAAACAATTCAGTTTAGCATAAGTACGCAGTTTGAATGTAAGTACAGTTTTATTGTCAAAAACATTTTATTTTCAAGCTGTTCAGTTTAGTCAAACAGTTCTAATCAAAACAATTCAGTTTAGCATAAGTATGCAGTTTAGTTCTATTTAGCCCATAGATAGGTCCCTATCAGGTGCTACCATTCTGGGCCAGACTGGACCTGGGAGCAATGGCAATGAAGGGGTGCTCCGCGTTCCTCAAAGCTCTAGTATCACTGGAACCTCAGCATCAGATTGTTTAGTGTCATATCCTGGACACTCGTTTGGGAGGGGTCTTACCCCTCTGCAGAGGTGTAGTCGGTGTATTCTACAGCCCCAGCCGACTGGGCAAGGTCCACTCTAACCTAGAGTTGTAGTGCCTGTTAGGGTCCCGTCTAAAGGTCAAATATATCTGTTTAAAAATCATTCATATACGGTGTGACCAAGTGCAAAAAAAACTCAAAAAACAAGAGATTTTTTTTGTACAGGCTCCTATCGAATATAAATAATTCTTAAACAGATCTATTCGACCCTTAAATTTACAACCACTCAGAGTGGACCAGGGAGTAATTACAATGAAAGAGTATTCCATACTTCTCAATCTTCCAGAGTTAGAGCCTCGCCATATGATGAAGTTTAGTATCATACCTCGGATACGCTTTTTTTTGGTGGGTGCAAGCAGTCTTGCACCTCTGCAGGGGTTACAGTCAGTATATTCTAGCCATGGCGACAGGTCGGCCGTTCCATTGAGGACGTAGCAGCTGCATTTTAAAAATGTCATCGCTTCTGAACTATCACGTGATGTGGCGACCATTCCGTCTGAAACGGGATAAAAAGAAATCCCTTCAATTTGCACCCACAACAAAATGTCCCGTTCCTAACTGGTCAACAGCTGTTGGTTTGTTAACAAAACCACAGAATAAATTTGCATAATAATGTCAATTATCCATACATTTTTCGCTGTCAGACCTGTTCACAAAGCAAATCAAGACTGTCATATACGCGGTGGCCCAGTCGGCTGGGGTTGTAGAATACACCGACTGTACCTCTGCAGAGAGGTAAGACTCCACTAACGAGTGTCCCGGATATGACACTAAACAATCTGACGTTAAGGCATTAATAATACTGGAGCTTTGGGGGGTGCGGAATATCCCTTCATAGCCATCACTCCTAGGTCCACTGTGGTGCCGAGTGGTAACACCAGATAGGGTCCTATCTATGGGTCAAATAGAACTTAACTGCGTACTTATGGTAAACGGAATTGTTTGAAATAGAACTGTTTTGACATTTAGCTGTTTATATGTGTAAAAATGGACTTGGCATTATATAACCTTCAATGGTTGATATGCCATAAAACCAGACCAAACCATATATGGGGCAGATAAGTTCAATCACACATTTTAGTCTACCTTCTTTTTCTCTTCTTCCTTTAATAATCATAATTGTTGTCGGAACCAGTTGGATGATCCTTGAGAATCTGGAAAAGAGACTTGCAGAACAAGAAATTAGAGGAAAAATAGAAACCATCCAGACCACAGCACTGCTAAAATCGGCCAGAAAACTGAGAAGAATTATAGAGACTTGGGGGGACTTGCTGTCTCTCAGACTCCAGTGAAAGATCACCGATCGACGCTGGTGGGAAAAACTCACTTGGAAAATAATAATAATAATAATAATAATAATAGCAATAAAAAGAAGAGAATTTTCCAAATTTGTCGACTTTCCTGCCGGCTGACCACAAAATAAAACTGAAAGAATGTGAAAAGAAGGATAAGTACCTCGACCTTGCTAGGGAATTGAAAAAAAAAATGGAACATGCAGGTGACAATTATACCAATTGTAATTAGTGCGTTTGGAACAGTAATTAAAGGATTACTAAAGGGCCTGGAGGACTTGGAAGTTGGCAGACGAGTGGAGACCATCCAAACTACTAAATTATTGAGAACGGCCAGAATACATAGAAGAGTCCTGGAGACTTGAGGAGACTTGCTGTCAGTCAGACTTCAGTGAAAAACCATCAGCTAACGCTGATGTGAAAAACTCTAATGAGTAAATAATAAATCGCAAATGTAGGTTATGTGGTGATAGAGACGAAACCACCAATCGCATAATAAGCGAATGCTGCAAATTAGCACAGAAGGAGTATAAGACTAGACACGACAGGGTGGGCAAGGTGATCCACTGGGAAATGTGCAAGAAATCTAAATTTGACCTTACGAACGAATGGTATAAGCACAACCCAGCAGCTGTCTTGGAGAATGATACACACAAACTCCAATGGGACTTTGACATACAAACGGATCACCAAATCTCGGCCAGAAGACCAGACCTTATAGTGATCAACAACAAAAAAGAGAACTTGCAAAATTGTAGACTTTTTGGCTAACCACAGAATAAAACTGAAAGAAAGTGAGGAGAATGATAAGTACCTCGACCTTGCTAGGGAATTTTTAAAAAAACTATGGAACATGAAAAGTGACAATTATATCAATCGTGATTGGTCCATTCGGTACTGTAATTAAAGGACTATTAAAGGGACTGGAGAATTTGGAAGTTGGAGGACGAGTGGAGACCATCCAAACTACAGCATTGTTGAGAACGGCCAGAATACTGAGAAGAGTTCTTGAGACTTGCGGAGACTTGCTGTCACTAGCGCTGATGTGAAAAACTCTAAAGGATTAAATGATAATAATGATAAGCGAATGCATCAAATTAGCAAAAAAGATTATGAATAGACACGACTGGGTGGGAAAGGTAATCTACAGGGAATTGTGCAAGGAGTTTGAATTTGACCATACCAACAAATGGTATATGCACAACCCAGAATCCTTCCTAGAAAATGGGTTGCATAGCCATGACCAACTATACAAACACATATGCATATGCATGCAAAATCATAACGACTCAATAAAGACGAGTGACACAGTCTTTTAGAAAAAAATATACCTCTCACTTTATTTGAAAGGGTTGTGTGTGAGAGGGAGTTGGAGACCGAACAGAACTGCAACATATTGACCCCACTCTATTGGCCATAACCGTTTCTTTTCCGTTCTCCTGGACTGCTCAACCGGAGGCCCGGGTGCCCAGCTCTCTGCTTGGTGCTATTTTCTCTACAGCATCATTTCTCCAACTCTTCTGATCCCCAAACTTTCAATCGGGGGCCTGAGGGCTCCCTCTGCTGGGTGCTAGCTTTCTCTACTGCATCTTGTCTCCGATTGGTCTGATCTTCAAAACTCATTGAATTTCCTGTGCACTGAGTTATATAATAGTTCAACCCCCACTCAATCTCTTCCCATAAATGGCCAACGGAATGTGCCACTTCCGCCGTCTTTAGAATGGCACGTTTTGATCATCATCGAGCGGAAATAACTGTCATGCAGTTCACAGGTCACCCTCTTCCGGTGCATCAGTTTGTGACTGTACCGTGGGATTTTAACCCTGTCCCATATTGTCAGCCAAGCTCGCCCACGCCAATGGAATATGCAACTTCCGCCGTCTTTGGAATGGCATGTTTGGCCGGGTCGGAGGTCAATATACAACAAATGAGACACACAGACTTCTCTGGGATTGTGAGATACAAACGGATTACTTAATCTCGGCTTGATGACCAACCTAGTGATAGACAACACACACAAACACAAAAAAAGAATCTGCCGAATGGTGGACTTTGCCGTTCCGGCTGACGACAGATTAAAACTGAAGGAAAGCGAAAAGAGAGATAAGTACCTAGACCTTGCTAGAGAACTGAAAAAATTGTGGAACATGAAAAGTGACTGTGATACCAATTGTAATCTGTGCGCTCGGCACAGTCAGCAGAGGATTGGTACGGGGACTGGAGGACTTGGAAATAAGAGGACGAGTTGAAACCATCCAAACTATAATATTGTTGAGATCTGCCAAAATACTAAGAAAAGTCCTGGAGATTTCCAAATTCAGCCCATCTTAGGAGAGTGGAGACAAGCATCGAGAAAATCAAGACGAGAACCAAGTTGTTATATCCTGATTGCGAATTGGTCATACAAGGCTTACCCACTCATTTTGAAACAGGAACCACAACTACATTGTTTAACCTGCCAGACAACTTGCACAGTTAAACACATTCTTATAGAATGCAGAACTTTCGCTGTCATCAGAAGGCGATTATTCAAAGTAAATTATTTAACCGATCTGTTCGAGAACGTCAAAATAGATGACATTCTGTCCTTCTTGAGAGGGACAGAGTTGTACCAAAAAATATGACAACTTAAAACTGGTTAATCTTGTGCAAACAAATGAAAACCTACTAATAGAAAATTTTACCTACCTTAATATTCGTTTTGAAATCTTTGGTTGAATATGTATGTTTATATAGACAGAATTTGGCGTTAAATGACCTACAAAGTTTGATATGCCATAAAACCTAAACAACCAACCAACAAGATTTGAGGAGACTTGCTATCACTCAGACTCCAGTGAGAAACCATCAACTAATGCTGGTATGAAAAACTCTCAAATGAGTAGAATAATAATAATAATAATAATTAGGAAACTTTAAGAGTGAAACTGAATCTCTTCTAATTGCAGCACAAAACAACACCATAAGGACTAACAATGTTAAAGTGAAAATAGATTACGCGCAACTGAAGAGCAAGTGTAGACTATGTGGTGATAGAGATGAAAAGATTAATCACATAAGTGAGTGCAGCAAACTCGTGCAAAAAAGTACAAGACTAGACGTGACTGAGCGGGGAAGGTAATCCACTGGGAATTGTGCAAAAAATTGAAATTTGACTATACTACCAAATGGTAGATGCACAAGCCAGAATCCGTTCTGGAGAACTAGACACAAAATTACCTGGGATTTTGAGATACAAACAGATAATCTAGTGATAGTTAATAAAAAAAAAAAAAGGGAGAACCTACCAAATAGTGGGCGTTGCCGTCCCAGCGGTCCACAGAGCGAAAATCAAAGAAAATGAAAAGAGAGACAATTACTTCGACCTTGCTAGAGAACAAAAAAAAAACTCTGGAATATGAGGGTGACGGTGATACCAATAGTAATTGGTGCACTAGGAACGATCCCGAAAAGTTTTGAAATAGTGCTGGGTTACCTTTACTCTCCAAGTAATATGCGACAGATTTCATTAGGTTACATGGAATCAGTCTCACGTATCTGATGAATCGATCCCTGATCCCTGACCTGATCCACTGCTAATTACCATGCCAAATTACAAAATAGTTCGTTTTTTGTTCTTTAAATTAAATTTTCCTTCTCGTAGATCGATTTACCTAACTGCAAAGCTAGAGAGCCCAGCCTGCCCTTCTGTTTTACCATATTGGATTTCAATTCGACATACAGGAACCAACAGATAATGTGACACTATATACAAGCATAACGAGATCATTGGCCCAAGGAGTAGAGTGTTCGTCAATAGTCCAGGAGATAAGGTTTCAATCCCAGGTCGAGTCATACCAAAGACTCAAAAAATGGTACTTGATGCCGTCTTGCTTAACACTCAGCATTATAAGGTAACGATCAAGGGTAAAGTGGAGCAATCCAGGGAATGGAGTAGCGCCCTTCCCGACACCTTGGTGTGGTAGCTATTGAAAAGGGATCCTTCGGGTTATCCTTGACTAAGGTCGCCAACTTTTCTTATATACAGGCTTAGCTCTATGTGAAAGCATGTGTGTATGTATGTGAGGGTTTGCCATGTGTGTACGTGTGTGTGTGTTTATGTGGGGGTCAACTAGAAGACAGTGCAGAAGGGGGATACAGCCAGTAGAAGTTGGGGGGAGACCGATACAGGGAGAGAGATGCAGAGAAACATTTCTTATATAGCCATAATGATTTCAAAAATATCTGTAATAAAAATACAAATACTGGCGGACTCTGCCGTTTCAGATACGAACGGGTTTATTAATTTCTGGCTTCGGTCTTTGGCGACGCGAGGAGAGAGAAACAAACCATAAAAGCCTATGCTAACCATATTATGCTGACCCCACCCCAACGCGCGGTGCATCTTGTGGTGTTTAAGATCTCAATTCATCTCTGCCGGTCGAGATGCGAAAAACTCAACCACTACTTTCGACGGTCGACCTCAACTACTGTCTTTTCAAAATCCTCAAATTCTCAGGACCATCTCTTCTAGGCATGATGTCATCCACACTCCAGCCACATTTCCTGTCTGGGGGTTTATTAGGATATATGATCATCCTATTTACCAACCACTCCGCTCGGGCAGGATATGACACAAGGTCAATTTTTAAGCGGAGTTTAACAGGTTTGAATTCCGAGTTTTCCTTCTCCTAGACTAGTTGCCTTACCAAGGCTGAAGAACCAAGTCTGTCCTACTATTTATCCATAGCTGGAGGGAGAATAATTGGATTCATACCTTTCCCAAGGGTATTAGTGCTATGTGAAATGCAATCAGCCTCGTTTAGGATTTGAATTCGTGTCGCCGTGTCCATTTCCTACAACGATAACCATTACACCACAGGCACCTCCAAATTATGACATATGGTGATTGTCGTATCCTTTCCGCGCAGGCTTAAGACTGCACCATCTGACTATGCACCTGGGCTAAGAGACCCGAGTTGCCCAAAGCTTTACCAAACTAAATAATAAAATAGGATTAACGAAAAATGATTAATATAAAAAATCATTCCTTAATTATATAACACAGTTAGCCACGCGTGTCTCGATAATATTAATGATTTTTTATCGTTATTATTCTTCAAAGTATAATCACGATAAAAATTCATTTATTTTTATTGTAATTTTCAATAAGTTAAAAATATAAGCAAGGTTCTTTTTCTTTTTCAAATTTTGACATTAAATAAGCATTCCTTGATTTCAAGTAGCTCGAGAAACAAATAAAAGTCATTTGGCAATAAGAAAAGTAAATAAAACGAAGTTGTTACGTCAGTGGAAATTCTTGATAGCGTTCCATAAATGACTAAACTCTCTTGGAATTCTTACTAATTGCCACCGTGTTTTTTTTTATATGTAAATAACAACATTATTCTGCAGAGAACGGAGAAGACTGAGGGACAGAAAGATAGAGTGAGAAAGAAAAAAATAGTAACTGACACACAGACAGACTGACAGACACAAAGATTAAGTTGTGCAGTCTACCAAGTTATTACTCGTGAAAGAAAAATATCAAGTGTTCTATGGACAATACTAATCTGCATCCTGTGGTAAGGCCATCATTCTGAAGTTCTGGGAAATATGCAGTCATCCCATCGTTGCCATTACTCCCAGGTCCACTCTAACTAGGAAGAGTTGTACTTTTTAGGGTTCCATCTATGCGTCAAATAGAGTTGTTTGTTTAAGAGCAAATAAAAATGCTGTATATCAAAACTCTAGAGAATGTAACGATTGAAATGTAGTGTTTGAAGTTGAAGGAGCTATTCCAAATAATTGATTTTGGTTATTGCTGGGCTATTTAAGAGTCCTGGTTATGACCCTAAACTTCAAGTTCACCCGTTGGTGAGGCTCCACTTCTGAAGTTCTGACATGTGTAAAATCACCAATTCATTGCCATTATTCCTAGCTAGACTATAAACCTGTTAAGATCCCATCTCTGAGTCAAATAGATCTGCTTGATTAATTAACTAATTGATTTTAACGGCATGTCAACCTGTCTATGATTGTTTTGTCAAGAGGTTAGGAAATCGCATTCATTGTTATACTCTATTTTCTTTCTTTTTTTTTAGTTTTTGTTTCTCGGGGAGTTTTTTTTAGGGGGGTCGTTTTTGTCTTGTTTTTTCACAGGGTCCTATAAAATCCGATTTGGTTTTCTTTGTTTAATGGTATATCAACCTTCGTGGGTTATTTTATACCAAAGCTATTCTTTTGGAAGAAGAGTAATGGTACTATTTAACACATAACTGAAGGGATAGGGAGTTCATGCCTTTCTCGAGTGCATTAGTACGAAAGAGAATTTAATAGTGCAACCGGAGTTTGAACTTGCTTGCCACTATTTTGCAGCCAAGGACATTAACCACTACGCCTCGGAGGTTCTCCCCAATCAAATCCGAACAACTTTTAGACGGATCTTTTTGATTTATAGATGAGACCTTAACAGGTTCTATCACTCGCGGTCAGAGTGGACCGAGGATTATTTGCAATGATCGGGTACTCTTCCCTTTCTAGATTTCCAGAACTGGAGCCTTATTATTCGATGCAGAATAATTGTAACATACCCATGATACGGATATGTGAAATATACATATAACATAGTCATACATGAATATGGGAAATATAAAAAGAATGTCCATAACTCATATATAGATAACATAGGAATCCCGAAACACAAAAAACACTTACGACTTCTTAGTTCAGGTACGAAACTTTTTATTACCTTTAAGTTAAAAGGTTTTCGACATAAGGAGAGAGAGGCACAATCTTTCTATGCTGACTTTTCATCTGCCCCAAACCACGTGCGGCCTCCGCCGCAAACTACTGGCCTGGCCTCGGTGAACAAGCGAAAGTCAACCCTCTTCTTCCGAGGCAGGAACTCAAATCACTGACTTTTTTCAAATCCTCCGCTTCCGGTGCATGACGTAAATCACATCCCCCTGGTCATATTTTCTATCTGGGATTTTTATTTTGACATCTCTGAATGACACAACCTCCCCGTGCGCGTGTGAACACATGCGCTCATGTTGCACCTAACTAACCCATGCGCTAAGCGAAAGGTTCTCAGCCTAACTAAACCGAAAGGCAAGATATATAACGAAATCCCCCGGTCATTATATTACATAATGTGATCCGACAACCCCTTTAATGGGGGGGTCTTACACCTTTGCGGGGGATACACTCTAAGCCCAACCAACAAGAAGCGTCTCATCTATAAGTAAACAAGATCTGTTTTGAGATAATTTTAAAAAATGATTTTGAACTGAATACATTAGCTCTTAAAGCATTCATATTATAAGATAAGCACGAATATATTTAAATTACAATCAGATTTTAGAGAAGGAACCGATTAACGTATCTACATAACATATCGTGTGTTCCTGTAGCAATATAAATCCATGAATTTCAGTTCACGTGCCTCGGGAACAATATCTCATTTGCTGAAAGTGATGTCAACGTACGCATAGCAGAGATGTACACTGTTATAGACAAGTTATTGATTATATGTGTTATTTAACATATGACATGGATTTTCGGTTCGTTCTAAGTGACCCCGTGTGCTTTGGCAAGCTGTCACATTTTGATTAGTAAACAAGAAGATGACAGTACGATCAGGACAGTCCGGTACAACAGGTGTGTAACCAGGAGGAGACAACGTGATTAGAACCACGCGGTCAGATTTAGACCGAGAACAGAGAATCCCAGTCGAGCGAGGAACACGCAGCCAATCAGAGGCGTCTCAGGCGAACTTGCAAGGGGGTGCAAGCGTTGGCACCCCCTGGCTCCTGGAAGAAGATATGGAAAGAAGAAGTCTTCTTTCTGAGTATATGTCTCTCCAACAATCTCTCACACAGCACAGAAACATCAACCCTTTTGAGAATAAAGCGTGAGAGATATATTTTTAAAAAGAAGTGTGTTCGTTCGTTCATTGAAGTTCGTAAATTACGTTTGATTATGTTTCTGCTTGTATTTATATTACGGCTATACAATATATGGAAATCTGATCTCTCTGATAAGATAAAACTGAATTTCTTCAAAACTGTGGCTGTGTCAATAATACTGTATGGAGGCACCATATGGACAAACGAAACACCTAGCGAAGAATCTAAATGGGAACTTTACAAAAATGCTATATACTATCTTAGACAAATCCTGGAAACAATACTCCGCAAAACAGCAGCTGTGCAGCCACCTGCCTCCCATCTTAAAAATCCTCCGAATAAGGCGTTAAAAACTGTAGGATACGAGGGTGATGAGACACAGCATATATAGAGAGGACGAACTCATAAGTGACGTTCTCTTATAAAACCTTGCCTATGGAGTTTCCAGTGCTGGCCAACCATCGAGGACGTACGGGCACTTCAGGTGGTGTAAGGGCACCTCAGGTGGTGTAATGGTTAGCATGTTAGACTAGCAAACATACACGAGTGAGTTAGGTTCTCATTGGGTGCCCCATTCATGCGGCCTTGTGCTACATCTAAGCAAAAAGCTTAGTAAATTACAACCAGCCAGGACGTACGAGGTGCATACGATAAGTTTCCAGACTTTTTTCGTATGGGCACTTTTATTAATAGTACACTCATGAAACTCTAGTCTTCTTCGAAGTAATCTTCTCCGGCTGCAATGTACTTGTTGTACCTTCTGGAAACCCCAATGGAAGTCCTCTTGTGTGAGCGTGTCAATGACCTTCATCACAGCTTCTTTCATCTCCTCAATTGTCTCATAACGACAGCCTCTAAGTTTTTCCTTGAGATTAGGGAATAAGCAAAAGTCACAGGGAGCAAGGTCTGGACTATAGGGAGGGTGACGAACTGTCGTGATGCCCATCTTGGTCAAATGGTCTGTGACAAGGATGGAGTTGTGGACTGGTGTATTGTCCTGGTGGAAATGCCACTGACCCGATTTGAAGAGTGCTGGCCTCTTCCCTAGGAATCTCATCCTGAACTCCCTTAAAACCTCAACATAGTAACCCTAACCCTAACCCTAAGCCTAACCTTTTGGCCAATCAACTCTGGTCTATTGACTTCCTTACTCCTCCCACACCTCTCATCATCCGTCACAGACTCTCTGCCTTCCTTGAATCTCCTATGCCACTCAAAAACTCATGCTCGATTCATGCAAGATGCTCCAAAAGCAGTCTGAAGCATTCCATACGTTTCTGTGGTATTTTTTCCAAGTTTAAAACACAATTTTATTGCATATCGTTCTTCTAAAGTGTCCTGATGTCCAGATTGCATTTTTGAAATTCACAGCTGTGACAATCAGGCTTTAGTAGGGTGTATTCCAATTGTTGCTGTAGCTGTTCATTTGAAGCTGAAATCCTAAAAATTGGTCAGTCATCTCATAAGATATATAGCAATAACATATTGAATTTTCAAGAGTTTACGACAATTTTAAATGCCTGTAAAAAGAAAGTCTGGAAACTTATCGTATGCATCTCGTACATATATCAGGTCTATGTGGACACTGGGTGCAGTGTAGAGGACCTGTCAGGAGTGATGGACAACATAGACGGATGGCGTGAGAGAGAGAGAGAGAGAGAGAGAGAGAGAGAGAGAGAGAGAGAAAGAGAGATAGAGAGACAGAGAGAGAGAGAGAGAGAGAGAGTCAACGAACAATGTTCTATCAGTACGACTTGATGATTATATATATATATATATATACACAGATACATTAAGCCCACCAAACCTCTAACATAGTGTATAAATTTACACGTCCATTTGTGGGGGGAGTATGTACTTTGGTTATTTCAGTAGATTGCTCTCTAAATTATTCCCACCACAAATACAACACAAAACTTTACAATCACGCAAAAAAAATGTAATAGAACACAACGAACATTAAACAACAAACAATTTAATATGCATATAACAGAATATGAAAAATAAAATACATGATGTGTAAATGGCCTTTTGGAAAATAAAGTTTGAAGAAGAGAATAAATTTGTTGAAAGAGGTGTGTATGTTAATGTTATCAGAGTGCGTAAATAAGTCGTTCTTACTTACATTAAGTTTATAGCGGGTTTTATGGTTGTGGCGACAGCGTGTCACGTTGATGAAAGAAAGTTTGTCAGGTTTTCCTTTTGAATATAATTCTCGGCCATTTGAAGAGAATTCATGAACTTTCGTTGAGGAAGGAAAGGAATTTGTCGGAATGTAACGGCTACTGCTTGACAGGCTTAGTGGCTTGTCTTCATTTGAGAGTAAGCTTGTGTCTTGTGTGTATGGCTTCCTAACTCTGTGTTATTTATATCCTACAGGTGGATCAAGGAATCGTCCTAAAATCTTGGCGCGTAGACATTTATTGACCAATCAGATTTGTATTTTACTATTTTATTTTCGAGCCTGAATATTTTCTGTTAGTTCACTTCCGATCCTAATTTTCTAGAATGTTCTATTCTATGTTTTTAGCTTATTGGTTGAAAAATATAAAAATGTAATTTAAATGCTAATGTGGGTTTGATCCTAAATTTCTAGAATGTTCTTAAGTATGTTTTTATTGCTTATTTTAAGACTAGAAGAAAAGTGTATCCTATACATTCCTAGAGTGTCTCTCGGAAAATTAAAAAAAAACACCTAATACCTACATTCGTCATACAACTGCACTCTCTCGTCGCCGTACATACCACTTTTCCGACATTAGTGCCATAAAACAGCATATAATGACAAAGCATAACAAAGACACTGACAAACTCAAATCCCTACTTATAAGAAAGATCCTAATTAACTATACAAAAATCATATATAAGAATAACAATAAAAACCGTTTACAAATCCTCGAAGCAATAACTATGAAAAAATCTACTATAAATAAAATAGTTTTCCCTACAAGTATAAACATATTAAACATATTCAATAACTAACCACCCATCCTAACTGAATGAGCCAATAATAATAATAATAATATTAAACTCCAAATAAATATAAGTCATTCCAAATAAATATGAAACTCACTGCAGCAACCAACCTAAGTCAACCCCCGAAGATGACCAGTGAAATGCTCGATAGCGCTTGGGATAATATAGGATACTTTCTTCACTAACTTGATCCAAGTGGAGCAATCAAAGGGAAAAGAGTTGCTCCCTCGTATACACCTCGGTGTAGTGCTATGGGAAATACAAACGCAGGAAAAGTATGAATCCAACTATGTAACCTCCAGCAATTGGTAAATACTTGGACAGACGGGGCTTTTTAACCTTGGTAAGGCGACCAATCTAGGAAAAGGAAAACTTTGAATTCAAACCAGTTAAACTCTACTTGAAATATTTCCTAGTGACACATGTTGCTTGTGTGAACATATGTAATTAACCACTACGCCTCGGAGGTTCTCCCCAATCAAATCCGAACAACTTTTAGACGGATCTTTTTGATTTATAGATGAGACCTTAACAGGTTCAATCACTCGCGGTCAGAGTGGACCGAGGATTATTTGCAATGATCGGGTACTCTTCCCTTTCTAGATTTCCAGAATTGGAGCCTTATTATCCGATGCAGAATAATTTTAACATACCCATGATACGGATATGTGAAATATACATATAACATAGTCATACATGAATATGGGAAATATAAAAAGAATGTCCATAACCCATATATAGATAAGTAGCTCGCTATGAACAAACTAAGAGAGACAGACAGACAGATGAATCGGCTGAAGTAGATATAAACAGACTAAGCTAGCTAGATAGATTGATAGATAGATAGACATGAAGCGACTAAGATAGATAGATAGATAGATATGAATAGACTGAGATAGATAGATAGATAGGAAAAGAATGAGATAGATAGATAGATAGATAGATATGAACAGACATAGATAGATAGATAGATAGATAGATATGAACAGACAGAGATAGATAGATAGATAGATATGAATAGACTGAGATAGATAGATAGATAAATATGAATAGACTGAGATAGATAGATAGATAGATAGATAGATAGATAGATAGATATGAATAGACAGAGATAGATAGATAGATAGATAGATAGATAGATAGATATGAATAGACAGAGATAGATAGATAGATAGATAGATATGAATAGACAGAGATAGATAGATAGATATGAATAGACATAGATAGATAGATAGATAGATAGATAGATAGATAGATAGATAGATAGATTTGACGAGTCCGGATAACATTTCCAATTGTAAAATCTGTAATATATCTACAACTTAAAACCTTGATATCAACGCTCGTCATAGTGTTTGTTAAGTCTTCCTTAATAAACACGAGAGAATTTCAGGACCGCAAACCAGGTGAGCTAAATGGGCTGACTCCGGTTTCACGAATGGATCATTTAAGTAGACCTTGGGCAATCCTCCCAAACCTGCAATCGGTTGCCATCGACATCATTCTACACAGAAATACCGTAGAAACATACTCGGCGATAGATTCTTGATGGCGTGTTAGTAACACTGAAAGAATAAAAAAAAATTGCTTATTTGAAACCGGCTGTTGTGAAGCGGTCGTTGACCGAGTGGAGTAAACACCTGCCTAAATTATTGTGATCAAAACAACAAAGATAAAGATCATCATAGTTTGAGGTTCTGAGAAGATGTCTTCTTATCATTCCATGAATCATTCAGGACTTGTCGGCTAGGGCTGTAGAATACACAGAGGAGTAAGGCATCTCTACAACAAATGCCCAGGATATGAGTTTAAACAGTCTGATGGTGAGGCTCCAGTAATACTGGAGCTTTGGGAAATTCGGTGTACCTATTCATTGCTATCACTCCCAGGTCCACCTAGCCCAGTCGGCTGGGGCTGTAGAATACACCAACTGCATATCTGTAGAGGGGTAAGACTCTCCTAACGAGTGCCCAGGATATGACACTAAACAATCTGATGGTTAGGCCCCAGTAATGCTTGAGCTTTGGGGAATGCGGATTGCCCCTTCATGGCTATCGCTCCCAGTTCCACTCTGGGCTGGAGTGTTAGCACCTGACAGGATTCTATTTATGCGTTAAATAGAACTGTTTTACATTTAAACTGAGTGCAAAAAAATACTTATACTAAACTGAATTGTTTGAAATAGAACTGTTTGATCATTTAACTGAGTGTAAGCAATTGACGATGTTTAATTGAATTATTAGTGATACATATGAATACTTGAAACCTTTTAATTTGTTGACTTATGCTAAACCAAATTGTTTGAACTAGAACTGTTTCATCATTTAACGGTATGTAAACAAATGACATGTTCAATTGAATTGTTAGTGTTAAATAGCAATACTTGAAAGCATTTAACTGTGTGCAAACAAATGATTTATACTAAATAGAATTATTTGTATAAGATAGAAATAAGCGAAACCATTTAACTGTGTGAAAAAAAAAATGAGATCAGGCTTGTTTAAAAATGTTAGCAATAAAATGTGTTTAGAAATCTTATATATATATATATATATATATATATATATAAAGGGTTTGGTATTAAATAACCTACAATGGTTGATATGTTATCAAACCAAACCAAACCAAACCAAACCAATGAATGACTACTTAGAACCGGCGGGATTCGAAAACAGTATCAAAACAATAAAGATAAGGATCTTCATAGTTTGATGTTTACCTTTATCCCTATCTTTGTTAATTTGATCATGATCTGGTAGTGACTGTTTGACGAGTTTAAGCACGAAATAACTCTTTCGAATAATTAATATTGTTTATAAGTCGTTTATTTAAGAGCCCTGGATATGTATGGGAAATTTAACTACACCCTCATATGGGTCGTAAGAAAGAATAAGCAACGTGGTAAGACGTTTAAATACGTTTATTTTAGAAATTCGAAAGAGTTGCTGAAGCATATTCTTTTAGCGGTCAATAGCACTGGTCAACAACAAATTTGATACAACAACATATCTTTTTTATTTTTTAAGTAGAGGAATTAATATTATGAATTGAATTACCACGACCAGAAAATCTGCCGAACACCTACGCACAACATACAGGAACACTGGATAGCCTTTTCGACCTTGTTAGGTCTCATTAGCAGTGTTTACCGTAATCTCCACCACTGGAGATCGAACCAGCGACCACAGATTGCAGTGCCGAAACTCTACAACTGAGCTACCAGTTCATATCGTACACAAGTGATGCCAAATCAACTGGCTCGGTCTCTAGTGGTGGATACTCTTCCCACCGCTGCACAACAAGCTCGACTTAATCAAGCAGTTCACCAAGGCTCTGGAAAAGGATGGTGATTGCTTCACTTACTTGTGCCAGGCTTTTCCAGGATTGACCATGGAGAAGTTGAAAGCTGGCATCTTTGACGGTCATCAGATCTAGCAGCTCCAGAGTTCGAAAACTCAATGAACGAAGTGGAACTGGAAGCGTGGAAGGCATTTTTTCTGGTAGTGAAGAACTTTCTTGGCAACAATAAGGCAAGAAACTACGCAGAACTTGTCACCAACGTGCTTACTGCTTTCAGAAACCTGGGCTACCACATGAGCGTCAAGATGCTCTACCTATTTTCACATATGGACCGGTTTCCTGAGAACGTGGGTTCAATGAGTGACGAGCAGTGGGATGGGGAGAGATTCCATCAGGACCTGAAAGAGATGGAGTAGGTATCAGGGTCGCTGGGACACAGTCATGATGTTATTTTTTGACCATCGACTCGGCCCAGAAATGCTATTCCAAGGTGATGCACCGGAAGGAAGTGACACATTCCAATGGCTAGTAATCGAAAGAGATCGCGTGGGCGGATTAAGGCTTATAATATGGGACAAGGTGAAGGTCCCACGGTGCCACTACAGTGATGCACCAGAAGAGAGTGACCTGTGAACTGCATGACAGTTATTTCCGCTTGATGACGATTAAACATTCGATTTCAAAGATCCAGTGGGCGATCGTGTGGGCGTTGAATTATTATTTAACTCAGTTGAGTTCGGGTGCCAAAGCAGTTGCCAGTAGAATTCCAGACAGCTAGAGACCAGATGTGGTAGGGAAAGCCACACCCGACCGAGGGGGGCCCTCGGAAACCCCCGATGGCGTTTGGGGTCCAGAGAAGATGCTGATAAGATGCCATAAAGAAAGCCAGCATCCAGCAGAGTGAGCCCTAGGCCTCCGGTTGAACATCAAGAGAACAAGAAAGACACAACGTGACGGTCATAAGTTGTGGAGGTCAAAATATGAAGCTTATGTTCGGTCTCCAGCACCCTCTCACATGCAAACCTTGAACAACCCTTTCGAACCCTTGCAATAAAGTGAGAGGTAAATATATTTGTTAAAGAAGTCTTCCTGCGTTTTCCTTCTTGCGTTTATTACTGCGTCTGCTATCATTGCGTCGGTATGTATCCAGTATATATATGTATGCAACAATGATAGCTGATTACTGTTGGAATCAGAAGAGAGACCTCCATGCCGCTGAGAACTCCAGGAGTTCGAAGAAACGGAATTTCAAGCCCTGAAGTTTGAATAAGGGTGAAGCAACATGCAATTTACGTGTACTTACCTTTATCAATGGCCACCATTCAGTTTACAGTAATCGATGTTTCTATCAGGTAATTAATATATGTTGTGAGCAAAACATTTTTTCTCTTAAAAACATATTTAGGATGATATGTGTTGACAAAAATCCGCTGATAATCATACTTACCAACCCCTCCGCTCGGACAGGATATGACACAAAGTCAATTTTTAAGCGGTCACTAGTGAAACACGTGATATTACATCTGTGATTATCTTAAAATCACGTCTAACTTTGCAGGTCATTCTGCCCGCACGCGCTAGTCTCGTGACACCTTCACTGATTGACGACAGCGCCCGTCCGTAATATTACAACTAGATATGAATTGTTTTACGTCTAAAGTCGTTGTGAACATTATAAATGTACTGGATCTTGAAAAATGTGTTTCAAATTATTTTGAAGATACATTTTTGTGCCGTATATCATCATCATCATGTCGCGCCGCCAGCACGGATATCCCGGACCCTCTCTTTCCACTTCTCCCTATCGTTCATTGCCGCTGGCAGGTCTTCAGGGCTACATCCCGTATCCTCACACAGCTGCTGTATGTATGTTCGAGCTAGTCGTCGTGCTTTTGCTTGCCCATATGTGGGGGTCCATAGGAGTACATCACTTATGAGCTCGTCCCTGCTTCTCCAGAAGTGTCCTGCATGTCTGGTTCGTTTACCGTGGATAGTTTTCGTGATGGGAGGCAGGTGGCCGTATAGTTGGTGTCTTGTGGGGTGTTGCCGCCAGGAATTTTTGTAAAACTGACTTCAACATAAAAAAAAAAACAATATGCCGTAATACTAACCAACCAACCAACTCTCCAAGGCAATTGCTCTGATATCTACGAAGTTTAGCTTAGCCCAAGGGTGTGGTAACCCGTGGGAATGAAATATGTCTACTCTAACGAATAGCTGGATGACGCTAACTTGATAAATGGCGTTCTCTGTTAAGTTTCCACGCACCACCCGTAAGATACGTGTAAAGAAATACTACGATTTCCCGATACAAAGAAACTGATGTTAGGAAAAGCTAACTTTGACCAAAAACTTTGTAGCCCAATCGGTTGGGGCTGGAGAATACACCGACTGCATCTCTGCATAGCGGTAAGACCACCCCACCACAAACGAGCGGCCCGGATATGACATTAAAATATCACATGATAAAGCTCCAGCCCTAGAGCTTTGAGGAATGTGGAGTACCCCTTCATCACCATTACTACCAGGTCCACTCTAACACGGAGTAGTAGTAACATACTGGGTCCCATGAATGAGTTAAATTGAACTGTTTGACCATTTAACTGTATGCAAACAAATAACTGATGTTCAGTTGAATGGTTTGGTTTGGTTTCGTTTCGTTTCGTTGTATGGCATATCGACTACCGCTGCCAAATCCTTTTTATACATATATTAAATATATGATTTTTAAACATATCTTGAAGATATCATTTTTAAACAAGCTTTTTGGCACACAGTTAAATGGTTTCCCTTAATTGGTTTAAATACAGTTTTTTCTTTGCACACAGTTAAATGTAAAAACAGTTCCATTTTAAACAATTCAGTTTAGAATGTCAACAAAGTGAAATGATCTCAAGTATTTCTATGTATTACTAACAATTCAATTACACGCCAGTCATTAGTTCACACCCAGTTAAATGTAAAAAAGTTCTATTTCAAACTATTCAGTTTAGCATAACCATAGGTTTTTTGTTTACACAGAGTTAAATGTAAAAATAAAATAAAATAAAATAAAACAATTCAGTTTAGCGTAATTACACTGTTACTTCTATTAGGCCCATAAATTTCCGATAATTCAGTTTAGCATAAGTACACAGTTTAGATGTCAAGACAGTTCTATTCGAGCAGTTCAGTTTAGCATAAGTACGCAGTTTGAATTTCAAAACAGTTCTATTTTAAACAATTCAGTTTAGCATAAACACGCAGTTTAAATGCAAAAAACAGTAAGCTCAAGAAACCACGGTTTAGTTCTATTTAACCCATAGATATGACCCCATCAGGTGCTAACCCTCCGGGCTAGAATAGACCTGGAAACGATGGCAGTGAAGAGGTTTTCAAAAGCTTCAGCTTTACTGGGGGTGTCCTCGTGGTGTAATGGTTAAAACAATGGACTGCGGAATCGTAGCACGCGAGTTCGTACTCCAGTCGCGCTATTACGTTCACTTTCGGGCAAATACCCTTGAGAAAGGTATGAACGCCTCTTATCCTCCCAGAGGCTGTGACGAAGGTCATTGACATGCTCACACAAGAGGACTTCCATGGGGCCTTCCGGAAGTTGTTAGAACGGTACAACAAGTGCATTGCAGCCGGAGGAGATTACTTCAAATGGGACTAGAGTTTCACGTGTGTACTAACAATAAAAGTGCCCATACGGAAAAAAGTCTGGAAACTTATTTAATGATCCTCGTATATATACATATATGATTTTTTTTTGTTGTAGGACCAAAGAGAGAAAGAAATATTCTTAAATGAATAGTTCCACGAAGAGATTTGTATTTTGGGCGGATTTATTCATTTATTTTTTCTTACATACGTATATGTTTCCAGCTTGTAGATTTCGTCAGAGAGCATATATGACACCAGGCCTTGTTAATGGGGTACTCGATGAGACTTGAACTCACTCGTGTTTGCAGTGAACATCAATTGACAAAATCAGAGAGAATGGCTTCGAGCTGACGAATGAAAGAAGCAAAAGGTACCCCGCAAAAACAATTACCGACGCCGACTACGCCGATGACATAGCGATACTGGCAAATACACCCGACCAAGCCGAAACACTACTGCATAGTTTGGAACGAGCAGCCGCAGGCATAGGCCTCTATGTTAATGCACACAAAACGGAATATACGTACTATAATCAAACGTGGGACATCTCCACTCTAGACGGAACCCCTCTTAAACTAGTCGACAAATTCACTTACCTAGGAAGCAGCGTCTCATCAACCGAAAAGGACATCGACACGAGGTTAACGAAAGCATGGACAGCTATCAATAGGCGATCGATTAGATGGAAATCAGACCTAACCGATAAAATGAAGCGCAGTTTCTTCCAGGCAGCGGTCACATCGATACTGCTATATGGGTGCACTACATGGACTCAAACAAAACGGCTGGAGAAGAAGCTAGACGGCAATTACACAAGAATGCTGCGAGCAATATTGAACAAGTCTTGGCGGCAACACCCCACAAGACACCAACTGTACGGCCACCTGCCTCCTATCACGAAAACTATTCAAGTTAGACGAACCAGACATGCAGGACACTGCTGGAGAAGCAGGGACGCACTCATAAGAGATGTACTCTTATGGACCCCCACACATGGCCGTGCAAAAGCAGGACGACCAGCACGAACATACATTCAGCAGCTATGTGAGGATACGGGATGTTGTCCTGAAGACCTGCCTAGGGCGATGAACGATAGGGAGGAGTGGCGAGAGAGGGTCAGGGATATCCGTGCTACCAGCACGACATGATGATGATGATGATGATGATGATGATGATGATATGGAAATCACTCCTCTCTTTTTCTTAGAGTGTTTACCTTTGCCTTCTTTACCCCTCATTAGTCTTGGATATTTGATATCTTTTTTTTTTTTTCGTTGTGTGCATGCGTGTGTTGGAATTGTTTCGGATTTCATTTACAGTTATTTTTTCTATTTGTGTGTGTCATAATGTGTGTCTTGAGATTTTTTTGTTTGTGTGTGGTTTGAAATTTAATGGTAATTAGTTTTTACAAATATTTTTTGAGTATATATATATATATAAATGTTAACAGGATCTGACATTAAATAACCCACAAGGGTTGATATGCTACAAAACCCAACCGAACCAGAACATAATGATTTGATTACATGGCCCGGGAGATCTGGGCTCAATCCCAGGTCGAGTCATACCAAAGACTCAAAAAAGTGGTACTTGATGCTATCTTGCTTAACACTCAGCATTATAAGGTACGTATCAAGGGTAAAGTGGAGCAATCCAGGGAATGGAGTAGCGCCCTCCCCTACACCTCGGTGTAGTAGCTATCGAAAAGGGAGCCCGCAGGTTAACCTCGACAAAGGGAGATAACTACTTTACAATGTCAATCGTTGTTATTGGTGTGACTTATGATTACTGTACGGATGTAGAAATATAAGCAAATCACTCAACTAGACGTAAGCAGACGATACATATTTATCGTTCTATTTTTTTTTTTTTTTTTTTTTTTTTTTGCAGTTAGACACGGACGTGGGGTAGACAAGATTGAAGAAGCATGCATCAACATCATTTTCTCTTTCTTTCTTTCTTTCTTTCCTTCTTTCTTTCTACAGTAACGCGAGTAAAAGTTCATTATTACTGCTTCGTTTCGTTGGCAGTAGTCCAAAAACACATTTGCGAAGCTCTTTAGACTCTTACCGCCGTTTAAAATCTTGATTTCACTGTTCTTGCGATACGGTATTGCAAAAGGCTAACCGCCACTTCTTACTGCAACGAAAAGATTTTTGATGACACGAGGAGGAGCTTCATACAACTTTTTTGTTTTAACTGCTTTCGTTCTCTCTATCTTTCGTGGTACCAGGGCTAATGTTAGCACTGCAGCTCCATAAGAAAATTATAGACGTAAGCCTGGCTCACACAATTCCGTACACTCGGCAGGTTTGACGTCATAACAATATTCAGAAACAGAAGACTACAGCGTCTGTCTAAATTTCTGTGATGAGGAGATCTCAAGTTCATGATTCATACGTCTCGGACCATTGTCATTATCTTGGCTGTTTGTAGTCACGACGTTTCAGTCGCTGTACCCTCCAATCTTCTTTAGATATATTTTTTCACTTTGAGCTAATGCTCTGACAAGGCTAGAGAGGTGACACTGCCCTATTATTTGCTTATAACTTGGGGGAGATGAGATAGATTTATATCTTGGGTGTACTTTTTCCTCCTCCTAGATCGATTGTCCTACCAAGACTATAAAGCCCAAGCTGCCCTGCTATTTACTTATAACTGGATGAAGAGATGGATTTATACCTTAGGCGTACTTTTTCCTCCTCCTACCAAGGCGAGAAAGCCCACAATGTCCAATTATTTACTTATAACTTGGAGGAGATGAGACAGATTCATGCCTTAGGCCCGTATAGCGTAACGGTTATCATCGTAGGAAATGAAAATCGACAACCGTGTTCAAATACTCGAAGAGGTTGTTTGGTTTTTCACTTTCAACAAATATCTTTGTGCAAGACAAGAATCTATCTTTTCTCTCTTTCCACCCAGTCGGCTGGAGGTGGGGAGGTTGTAGAATCTGCCGACTGCACCCATGCAGAAGGGTAAGACCCCCCCCCCTCCCCAACAACAACGAGTCTTCAGGGTGTGACATTAAACTGAATCTGATACTGAGGCTCCAACTCTGGAACTTTAGGGAATGTGTAGTACCTCTTCATTGCTATTGATCGCAGGTCCACTCTGACCCGGAGTGCTAGTACTTGTTAGGGTCATATCCCTGGGTCAAATAGAACTATTCAAATATTTATTATGGTTCCTAATAAGTTATTTGAAACCATCTGTCTGCAATTTATCTATATCAGATAGGAATAGTTGATAAATAGAATTACTAATATTAAATAGCAATACATGGAACCATTTAACTGTGTGCAAACAAATAATTAATATCAAGTAGAATTATTAGTGCTTGATAAAGTTATATCAAGCGTATGGTTGCAAGGAAAGGACTAAAGAAATTTTAGGGAGAGAATAAAATTTGCAATATAAAGAATTTTAGGGGAATAAAATAAAATTTGATATAAAGTGAGTGACACTAAAGCCAAGTTTAGTATTTAACTGGGTAATGTTTTAAGGGGGCTTTTGTGTGCAATATCAAACGGTAAATTTAAAAGGTAATTTCAAACAGTAAGTTTAAACAGTCAGTTCCGCAAGACAATAAAGTTTTTAAAAAGGAATTTCAAAAAAAGTAACAAGAGAGAAAGGGATAGAAAAGATAAAGGGTTGCAAATTTTAGTGCAATTTGCTGGAACTTATCTGAGAGAGGATCCGAGAAACAAAGTTCTTTGAATTTGAGTATTTTTCTTTTCTTTTTTTTCTTTTTTTTTTTTTTTTGTTTTGTCGAAATGTTTCAGAGTTCGTTAAATTGCGAGTCTTCTTTAAAGTTCTTTTCCGCAGAATTCTCGGTTGAATTTTCTTTTAGCTGTTTAACTTGGTAGAATTTCTGTAGTCAACTTTCGTTTAATTTTACTTTTATTTCTTGAGAAGCTCCATTCAAGAAGCGAGTGACGAAACCCATCTGCTGGCTAATTTTTCTTGTCTCCAGTTCGGTCACCGAATTCGTTCAGAGGATCTCAATAGTAGGGCTTGATAAAAAGAGGTGGTAGCTTTTTGGTCCCATATTGTCTGGGATTCCTTCTCCCTTTTCCACTCTGGCCATATCAAGAGCCGCGGGTGGTCGGCTAGATTTTTTTCTTAGAAATAAATCTTTATAGGACAAAACATAAAGTTGCAAATTAAACGACAAGAAGACAAGTGAAAATTTTATCAACTGGATGAACAAACAAAGAAACAAAATATTCCAAAAATTGTGTTAGTGAATATGAAAATGTGTGTGGAATTGAGAAGTAAAATGTTCGGTAGTTGTATTAGTAGGAATGATTTAATTTTAGGAAATTTGACTTCGGTTGAATCGTACTAAAATCGAGAAATAAAAATGTTCCAGTATTTGTGTTGGTAGGGGTGAGTTACAGACTTTACTCAGTCAACCAAAGTTTATGTCGACAAGGAAGGAGAAACATCGACGTTGAAATAGTGGAATGTAGGTGGGGGTGTTGATTCTCGGGTCACGCAGCTTCCATCAAAAGCTGCAGTAGGAAGGTTAAGACGAGTGTTGTGTGAGGTTAAATTTTGCAGGCGTCGACGGACGATGTTCAAGCGTCTGCTTATTTGTCGCGGCCTGCCACCAGACAGGACTTGACACAAGGTCAAAAGCCCGAAGGCCGATTAAAGTGGGGATGCAGGGGAGGGGAAGGTCGGGAACGAGCCGAGACTCGAACCCTGCTGGTCTATGCTGCTCATCGGCTCACTTGGTGCAATGTGAGCCTGATGAGGCAAGCAGTTTAACGGACCCAAATGTAGGTCCGGGCACGTATGCGGGGTTATGGCTTGAACTAGACAGCAAGGTCTAGTGCCATACATAGGTTTTGAGAATGTCTGCGGGAACAATGTTCAAGCGTCTGGCTCTCGTCTTTCTCCTGTCCTGTTAATTTGAATTGCCATTATTTTGTATGTACGATCAATTAGAAGAGATCTGAATCAGTCATATAACAATAGCAAAGCTTGAAACTTTTTAACTGTGCGCAAAAAATGAAAAATATCAAAAAGAATTTGTTTGTTTGGTATTTTGACATATCAACCATAATCGGTTATTTAATGCCAATTTTTTTCAGGTATATACAGTGTAACCCTAATATAAGAGACTTGTCGGGACCGGATAATAAGTCTCTTATTTCAGGGTTTCTCTTATATTCGGCTTTGGTCAATTTTGTTTAGGTAACACAGACTCTAATTTGGGACCAGAGACATTCTCTCTTATATCAGGGTCTCTTATATCGGGGTTACACTGTATTAAAATACATAGACCCTGATATAAGAGAATTTCCCCTGGTCCCAAATTAGAGCCTGTATTACCTAAACAAAATAGACCAAAACCGGATATAAGAGACTTATTATCCGGTCCCGACAACTCTCTTATATTCGGGTTACACTGTATATGATTTGTAAACACATTTTGTTGATGACATTTTAAAATGAGCCAGGGCTTATTTTCTTTTTCATAGTTACGTCGTTTCAATGTTTGCTTGCTTGCTGGGGGGGGGTGTCATATCAACATTTCTAGATTATTTAATGCCAAATCCATTTTTATACAAATAAACAGTTCTTTTTCAAACAATTCAGTTTTGCATAAGTACACAGTTTAATTGTTAAAAGAATTTCTATTTCAAGCTATTCGGTTTACTTAAACAGTTCTACTTCTAACAATTCAGTTTAATGTAAATACAGTTTCAATGTCAAAAACTGTTCTAGTTAAAAAAATTCAATTTAGCATACAAAAACACTTCTATTTCAAACAAGTCAGTTAGGAATAAGTATGTAGTTTAGTTCTATTTGACCCATAGATATGACCCTATCAGGTGCTACCACTCCGGAAGAGAGTGGACCTGGGAGTGATGGCAATGAAGAGGTACGCATTCCCCAAAGCTCCAGCATTACTGGAACCTTACTATCAGATTGTTTGGTGTCATAACAGGACACTCGTTGAGGGTGGGGGGCATCTTACTCCTCTGTAGGGAAGCATTCAGTGTATTCTACGGTCCCAGCCGACTGGGCCGTGGTTTCAAGCAGTAACAATTTCACATTAGTCATTTATTTGCACATATTTAATTTCAATTTTTACTATATGGCATTACACATTCTATTCAATATTTGTTTGCACACAGTCGTGCGATTTAGCGTTAATAATCATATTCAACACAACTCATTCATTTGCACACAATTAAATAGTTACAAGTTTGTTACGTTTTAATTGTAAAAAACATTTCTATTTCGAGCAATTCAGTTTACTCAAACAGTTCTAATTCAGACAATTCAGTTTAGTGTAAATACAGTTTCAATTTACATACCACGTATGAATTAATACTTCGTTTAATTCTAACGATTTATTAACCAGCACGTGAAACAATGAATAACGATACACAGTCCTTCCTGAGTATAAAGTTGAGTTTAAGGGACTTACCGGCGTGCGGACGAAGATATCTAGTATCTTAGGTTTGTTTCTCTGAGAGCTTTTAATGTCACTGCCTCACGGAACGCCTGGTGGAATCTATCTGATTGGATTTTGGATTTTTGCGCCAAGGCTTCTGGGCTCATTACGTGATTGTATATATCCAATCACAGAGAACCTCTCCCTCACTCACTCCGTACACATGAATTATTATTTTACTGACGCTACAAATTCAATTTACAAAAGTCATTTGTTTACATTCCGTTTAAATCTCAAATTGTTCTATTTAACCCATACATAAGACTCTTTCAGGTGATACCACTCCGGAGCAGAATGGATCAAGGAGCGATGGCAGTGAAAGGCAATTCCACATCCCCAAAGGCTCTAAAACTGAAACCTCACTATCAGATGGTTTAATGTCATATCTAGGACACTCGTTGGGGAGTGGGAATTTTCCCTTTAATAGAGATACAGTTGGCACATTCAGCAGTCCCAGCCGATTGGACTATAAAATAGAATTATTAGTGTTTGATAGCAATACTTGAAACTATTTAACTGTGTGCGTACAAAAGATGATTATTAAATAGAATTATTTGTATTTGATAAGAATACTTAACACCAGTTAACTGAGTGCAAACATATGAGCTTTAACAACTCTTTTACAAATCATTATATATATATATATATATGTGTGTGTGTGTGTGTGTGTGTGTGTGTGTGTGTGTGTGTGTGTGTGTGTGAATCAATCAACCCAATTTCATTCTCAGTTATGAGTAAATGTAGAGTGAATTCCTTTGCCTTGGTTGGCAGCCAGTCTAGGACAAGAAAACTCAAAGAAACTCTATTCTTGTACTCTGCTTTAAAAAATTGATCTTGTGTCACATTCTGCATATATCGGAAGGGCTGGGTGAATGCATAGATTTATGCCTTTTCCAAGGGGCTTTTGCGTGCAGTCATGTCTGAATTTTGAATTCGGTTCTCCCAAGACCATAATGCGATCTGAAGCTTTTTTTACATGGAAAATGTTCGATTATCTTCCTTTAGTCAGAGAGTTTGATACTGTTTCGTATTGACCTTTGATAACATGTTAGTCGTGGATTTCTAAACAGGTTATTCCACCTGTGTAAACAAGTTGACAGCGGAAATGAATCGCGTGAATTGGAAACCGAAATGGATTCATGTCTTTCCCAAAGGCCTTAGCGCTATGTGAAATGCAAACAGACTCGTCTAGGATTTGAACTCATGTCACCGTGTTTCATATTGACCTTTGACAGCATGTTAGTTGTAGATTTCTAAACATGATATCGCACCTGTGTCTCAGGATAAAAGGGGACAGCGGAAATAAATTACGTGAATTGAGAACTGGAAGGAAATTTGAGGGCGTTAAAAATATTATATAATGACAAGAGATTCGGCAGACAGATTCAGACTGGAAGTCGGACAGGAGAAGCGAGCAGTCAGAACAGAAGCCAGTGGCCCCGCGTTGAGAAGTGGCCCTGATTAGCCTCGTCAAAGAAGTACTAAATATGCCTCTGAATATAGACCTATCACAATGTAGTGTCAATAAGAATATGTGTCCACGACGCTGTGTCAATGATAGTAGTCTTTTCATCATATAGTAGTCTTTTCTCAAACACACTTTTCATTTTTCCCTAGCCAAATTAAACACATATATGTGTAGATGTATTCATGTCGTATCCAAAAAAAGCCAAAAAAGTGGATGGGAGAAAGAGTTCACCTACCCCGCACCAGATTAGCAGGTCAGTAGGTTAACCGTGGGTTTGAACGAAGCAACCTCATAACCTTGAATATGTTTAAGGCTAAGCAATGTGCGGGAAAAGGAAGCAAAGAAGCCGGAAATAATCTAGCACTTCCTGGTTTCTCGAAATACTGGTGTTGTATACTGTGTCGTTATTAACAACGAGGAACACGTATGGATATAAAAATATAAGATTATATTTTTATTTTTGGCGATGATACTTGTGTGGAGCAGAAAAGCACACGAAGGAGCTGTCGGGTGACGGAAGAGCCAGTGAACAATTGACTTTAGCCGAAATTCGGGAAATAACATAGTCTACAACTCTCACGTGACCTACAGCAATTCCTCTTTTTCGTTAACTATGGTTACGCCCACGTCTCACTTCTTTGCTTTCCATTGGTTATATTGTCTGCTTCCCATTGGCTACTTGCCCAAGCCCGGTTCTGTGGGCGTACGCATCTGCCACTATCACCGAATTCAGCAACGCCCACAGTTTAGGTGATATTCCTATATCTTCGACCGGATGCACCTGTTTTCAACATCCACCGTATTCACAGCATCTGTGGGCATGGTGACATTTCGGCAATCACCTTGTTGATATTATCCTTGAGCGGATGCAGCTGTCTCAGCATCCTCTGATACACAGCTCCTGTGGACATGATGACATTTCGGTGATTACGCCGGTCTTATCAATCTATCTGTCAACAACATTCGCCGTATTTACACCCGCAGGTCACGTTAATATATTACAATGGGAACCCGGAGGGAAAAGAGTTTAGTTCGAGGGACCTGTCGAATGGAGTTGGTCATAGAAAGGGACCGGAGAGATGGGATCAGAATCTGATGACACCCCTCGAGCTGGGATGATCTGCGAGAATCTGGCTTGGTAGATTTGCCCCGGACACATGGGGTTATTGGTTTGGTTTAGTTTTATGGCGTATCAACCATTTTGGGTTATTTAATGCCAAATCCATATTTATACATACAAACAGTTCTTTTTCAAACAATTCAGTTTAACATAAGCCGACAGTTTTTGTTTGCACACAGTTAAATGTAAAAACAGTCCCATTTCAAGCAGTTCAGTTTAGCATAAATACACAGTTCTATTCTATTTGACTTATAAATAGGACCTTATCAGGTGCTACCACTCTGGGTCAGAGTGGACCAGGGAGCAAGGGTAACTCCACCTTCCCCAAAATTCCAGTATTACTGGAACTTCACTATCAGATTGTTTAGTGTCATACTTAAGACACTCATTAGGGGAGTCTGACCCCTCTGTGTATTCTGCAGCCCCAGTTGACTGGGCCAGTATAAAATGAGGGACAGTGCCAAAGTAAGTTCCGAGGTGAGATGCATCCCTCTATCAGTGAGCAAGTCATGTCCTTCAAACTTTGAGTATAACCTTTTTTTCTTTCTCTTTTGTGACACTGCCTACGGCTTTATGCAGTGTGGGGATTACACAATGCAGTGATCAGATGCACTGCAGAGCCAAGGTGTGCCATCACAGATGTACACGGTTTAGCAGTGTATTTATATTGTAAATCAAACACTCTCTTTAGAGCTCTTTCACTTGCTTCAACTTTTAAAAATACCCCTAAATAAAGTCCTAGTCACAATTTTGGGCACCCTTTCATTTTTTTACGATATTTTCAGAAATAAACAGAAAAATAATTTTATTTTTATAATTATAAAAACTTTTTATTTTATCATTAACTGTTCTTCATCAACCATGAGTTGTCAATAGACCAAAGCTGTTTCACTAGATTCGTTTTCGTTTTTTTTTCTTTTAGCAGATATTCTACATTTTGAAATTTCATGGGTGTCAATAATTATGGTCTGAACTGTATAAAGATGTACACAACTCAGGGTCCAGTTTAGCAGTGTATTTACATTCTAAATCAAACCCTCTCTTTAGATCTCTTTCACTTGTTTTAATTTTTAAGCTTAATGCTTCTTGAAAAGGAAAATTTCCAACAAAATGGTGGTCATTTTCGTACAAACCAAATAAAACCACGTTAGAATAAAATTTTTCATACAAAAATAAACATCTTCATCAATTTTTTGTTTATCAAACAAGAACAAATACATAAAAAAAACAATGTTGTCAATCTAAAGATTTTTTTTATAATGAAAATATTTGTAATATTAGATTTAAGAAGTTATAACCATACATAGAAACAACATTTATGAACATCAGTGGCCGTATTAAAAATTGTCTACAGAAATAATAATAGCAATAAAACTAACGAAATCACACACGATAAAATTTGGACATGGCTAAGAAAGGGAAACGTTAAGAGAGAAACTGAATCTCTTCCGATAGCAGAAGGAATTTTCATATTTTGGTTTGGCGCGTAATTTAATTCGACGCATAATTTCACCCAATCAGGATGACTTATCCTATTCAACCCGGACCACCTTCCGAGCAACACAAACTGAGGAAAAACCGTCAAACACTCTTTTTGGCTGAACAATTCCGTTCAGTACAGACGTCTCACTGGCTATTCTTCAATAGCAGCAGCAGCAGCAGCATGGACACAATGAGGGAACATATCTAATTTATGGATCCCTTGCGTCTATTTCTCTTAGACCAAGGGATCCCAGTTGAATATGAATTAGATAAATTCAATACGCCACACACAGGAACAACTTTATTTCACCCCCAAAATTGGCTTTGTCGATTGCGATGTCTAATTTCGCTCCGGCACCTAACGACTACTTTACCTCTGGGCAACATTTTCTGGAGACATTCCGCTTCTCCCCGAAACAACCAGAAACACAAACTCACGGTGACTCCAAAGTTTATTTCCTCCAACGGCAAACATGACTTTCGCTACATACTGCGAACATACCTCTCTCGCACGTCCAACAACACACGCTGCTATCTCAACTCTATCATATCTCCATTTCGTCTCTTTACTTCTTTCCTTTCCCACGAGGCTTGCAGCACAAACACAAACTAAATATTCCATGCTGCCCATTAAAAACCTTCATGTAAAAGCTAACGGCATCTTCGTCTTCTTACTTCTTCTCTCTCTCATTTATTTACTTTTAAAACTTAGCGAGGAAGTAACCAAACACACATACGCACGTTACAACTTTTCCTCGCAAAAATAACAAACATTTTCACTCGCTAAAGTAGCACAATATAACGCCATAGGAACCAAATATATCAAAACAAGAATAGAAAAGACAACAAAATAACAAATGTAGGTTATGTGGTGATAGAGACGAAACGATCAATCACATAATAAGCGATTGTAACAAATTAGCACAAAAAGAGTATAAGACTAGACACAACTGGGTGGGGAAGGTGATCCACTGGGAATTGTGCAAAAAGTTTACATTTGATCATACGAACAAATGGTACATGCACAACCTGGAATCCATCCTGGAGAATGAGACGCACAAACTTCTCTGGGATTTTTTAGATACAAACGGATTACCAAATTTCGGCCAGACGACCAACCCGATGTAACATAGCCAGATGTGGTTATGTAAAATATACAGATACATGAAACGTTCGTATGCATAGGAATCCGAAAAACACTCGAAACACTGACGACTCTCGGTAGTTCAGGTACGAAACTTTTATTACCTTCTTGACTTTTAGGTTTTTCGACAGGAGGAGAGAGAAACACAATTTCTACTAGGCTGACTATTCCATCTGACCCAACAACGCGCGGGCATCCCGTAGTCCATAACTGAACTGGCCTCGCCCAGGTCCAAAAATCAACTCGCTTCGTCCAGCCTCTGATCTCAACTCACTCCTCCAGTTTCAAATCTCAACTAACTGCTTTTTTTTTCAAAAATCACCCAAAATCCTCAGCCCATCGCTTTCGGGCATGACGTCATTCACATCCCCAGTCCATTTCCTATCCCGGGGTTTTATTATGACATCTGTGATTGTCACATCATCCCCGTGCAAGTGTGAACACCTGTGCTCAATGTGTGTCCCTACCCGTGCACTAAGCCGAATAGTTCTAAGCCTAACTAAACCGAATGATAAGATATAACCAACGAAAAATGATAATATAAAAAAAATATCCTTCCGCAATTATATAACACCGAGTGATAGTCAACAACAACAACAGCAACAAAAGAAGAAAGAGAACCTGCCGAATTGTGTACTTAGCTGTCCTAGCAGACAATAGTGTAAAATTGAAAGAAAGCGCCCAAAAGATTAGTACCTGGACCTTGCTAAAGAACTGAAAAAACTGTGGAAGATGAAAATGACGGTAACCGGTGCGCTCAGTACAGTCAATAAAGTAAGCATAAAAGGACTGGAGGAATTAGAAATAAGAACACGAGTGGAAACTATCTATACTACAGCATTATTAAGAACGACCAGAATACTGAGGAGAGTCCTGGAAACGTGTGGAGACTTGCTATTACTAAAACTATAGTGGAAGACTATTAGCAAACTCTGATTGGAAAAACTCTCAAAGGAGTAAAATAATAATTTTGGTTGCTTATTTGTTGTTTTATCGCATATCAACTAAGTAAAAGTAAAGTTCGTGACCTTAGTCGAGGGTGACTCAGGGGCTCCTTTTTCAATAGCTACTACACAAAGGTGTAAGAGAGGGCGCTACTCCTTTCCCTGGATTGCTCCACTTTACTCTTGATCCATACCTCATAATGCCGTGTTAAGCAAGGAGGCATTTTTTGAGTCTTTGGTATGACTCGACCTGGAATTGAACCCCGGTCTCCCGAGCCATTGAAGAACACTCTGCCCACGAGGCTAAAGAGCATATCAACTATTGTAGGTTAATTAATGCAAAACCCTGTTTATATATATATATATATATATATATATATATATATATATATATATATATATATGTGTGTGTGTGTGTGTGTGTGTGTGTTTGTGATTTGTAAGCGAATAATTTGTTGGTAAGATAATTTCAAAACTAGTCAGAGCTATCTAACACTCATAATCTATTCAATATTAATCATTTGTTTGCACACAGTTAAATGGTTTTAATTATTTCTAACAGTAATAATTTTATTTAATATTTATAATTTATCAGTACATAAATAAATGGTTTTAGTTTTACTATCTAATATTAGTAATTCTATAGATCAATTATTTTTTATCTAATACAAACAATTTACATATCGTGTCACCTTTCAATAATATAATATAACCAATAATAATAATAATCCTTGTCTTTAGTTGGAATCATTTTGAGATGAGGCTTCTTAATCTGAGAATTAATTTTTTTTTAGATATATTTATTGGTAGTTTTTGTGTTGTTTCTTCTTCACTACGTTTCGGCCAAATTTCACCTCTGGCCTTCTTCAGGTGATTAATCGCGACCTGAGATAGGAATGCTGAGGTTTGTAATCTTCGAGGCCCGTGGTGCAGCGGATAGGGGCGTTGAGTCTCAACGGTTCCAGGCGAGAATTTTCAGAAGATAGCGGTTTCAATTCCTACCCAAGCCGGCCAGAGGTTTACTTGGTCAAAAACATGGTACAATAGACAACAACTATGGAAGGCAGTAATTACTGGGGACACGGTATTCTACAGCTCCAGCCGACAGGGCAAAATAAATAAGAACTTTTTAAAATGCTAAAATAAATAAGGGAATCTTTCTATCAAGAAGGAGAATTTTTTTTAAAATACCAAAATATATTCTTTTTTTTTTTTTAGAATTTTAATCCATAAATATAAATTCTGTATTTGCAATTGTTTCATTGCAAAAATTATCTTAATCTCGGAAAAAATATTTACTTTGAGACGATACAAAATTGCAACAAATCAAACAAAGTACTTCAGTCTTGAACAGCGCTCTGTCATCAAATTTTTGGTTGCTGAGAAGCGCAAACTATGTGAAATTTACTGAAGAATGTGCGATGAGAATGGAAAATCATATCACGGAAAATGTTAAGAAACGGGCTATACATAAGTTTGCCAAAACGTGACTGAGTCGAAAAAATAGTGCATAAATTGGAAACACTGACTCTCCAGTAAAGAAAAGGTTCTGGACACAGTGATCTAAAAAGAAGGTAATGCTGACAGTCAACAGGGAAGTGAAAGGACCCATGACTATTGTTTTCCTGTAACTAGAAACATATATAGATGCAACTAGAAACATTGCTTCCTATTACCAATTCCTCAGGCAATATTTCACCTTATTTATTAAATAGACCGTCGATAGATCTAATGAAAGGATTCGGTTTTACACTAAAAAAAAAAAAGGCAAGAAGCAAACAAACCCTGCAAAAACTATTACAGACTCAGACAACGCTGATGACAGTGATTCTGGCAAATACACCTACCCAAGCCGAATCTCAAGCTACATAGTCTGGAGCAGGCAGCAGGAGGCATTGGTCTCCATATCAATGCAGACAAAACGGAGTACATGTGTTTTAATCAAAAATGAAACATCTCCACACAATGGTGGTTCTCTGAAGTTAGTGGATAAGTTCAACTACCTTGATAGTAGCATCTCATCTACTGAAAATGACTTCAATGTGTGACTAGCGAAGGCATGGATTGCTATTGATAGGTTGCCGATCATACAGAAATCAAACCAATCCGATAAAATAAAATACAATTTTTTTCCAAGCAGTGGCTGTGTCGATTCTACTATATGGATGTGTAGGGGTACTAATCTTAATGAATGAAAAGACAATATTAACAATAGTGCTATAAAAATAAAGAAATTTGTTTCCTTGTTGGGAGCTGAAATGTAGAAGGGTATACAGCGATTGTAAAGGCCAGTTCTGGCAGCAGCGTGGAAAAGATCTTTATCCAACTTGAAATTGTAACATGACACCGTTGTTTTAATATCAAACGAACACGGCGCTGCTGAGAAAATAGTTAGTACGTGTTACTCCGGGTTGGCGTGAGTAATTGATCTGTGTTGTCCGGAAAATTGTGTTTTTATAGCATCAAGGTGGATCCTGCGCGCACGCGTAGACTTTCGAAAATTATTCGGGGGCGTATTTTAGAGACCTCCTATTGGTCCATAAAATCATTTTTAATTGTTTATTATTTTTAAACATCTGCATGGGCGTTAGTTGGAGATATTTGCGCCAATTTGATCCGTTTTTTTCCAGAAAATTCTTTTGACAAGGAAATTGTGTCATTTCCTGCAGATGCAGCATTTGGACGCAGACTAAGCATATAGAGAAAAAGCTTGACAGTAATTGAACAAGAATGCTACGAGCTATATTGAATAAATCCTAGAAGCAACATACCACGCAGCAGTAGCTATACGGCCACCTACCTCCCATCTCTAAAACCATCCCAATAAGACAGACAAGACATGCAGGACACTGCTGGAGAATTTCGAACGAACTCATAAACGACGTTCTCCAATGGACGCCTTCACAGGCACGTACAAGGGTTGGACCAACTAGAACCTATCCACAAAAGCTCTGCACGGACACAGGATGCAGTCTAGAGGACCAGCCGGAAGCGATGGATGATTGAGACGAATATCAAGAGAGATAAGGAAATCCATGCAAAATGGTGAGGCGACTAGTCAAGGAGAAAATGTAGCAGAAAGAATTTCGTATATTTGGCGCATAAAATATTTTGACCATTGGTCTCGCCATATATTTTCACCCAATGGGGATGACGAATCTCATTCGGCCCGGATGACTTTCCCGGGCAAATCGAATTTGGTGAAAGCCCGCCAAACGCTCTCTTCTTCGGCATCTTTCGGGCAGGACGGACGTTTGTCCGTCCGCTCCCTTCCCAGCAATAAAAATCCACGAGGAAAGCGTCTGATTCATGGACCCTTGGGTCTACACTTATAGACCCAGGGGTTGAAAATGAATTAGACGAACATATTCCGCTCAGACATCTAACTCTTTGAACCTTTCTCAATTCAATAACCATTTTCTTCTTCTTTCTACGAGACTGTCGTCACAAAAGACTTCCCATTAACTCAAGCCGTAATTAAATTTTCAGTATTTTCGTTCCGACTCATTCATTTCCTTCAAATATAACGAGGAGGTAACATAAACAACCTTTCTTCATTATAAAGGAAAACTCTGAATTCCAACCTGTTAAAGTCCGCTCAAAAAATGTGGTGTAATGGTTATCGTTATAGGAAATGGACACGGTGGCACGAGTTTAAATCCAGGACGAGACTGATGGCATTTCACATAGCACTACTACCCTTGCGAAAGGTATGAATCCAATTATTCTCCCTCCAGCTATGGGTAAATAGTAGGGCAGACTAGGTACTTCAGCCTTGGTGAGGCAGCTAGTCTTGGAGAAGGAAAACTCTGAATTCCAACCTGTTAAACACCTCTTAAAAATTGACCTTGTATCATATCCTGTCTGAGCGGATGGGTTGGTAAATATGTATAGGGAAACCCATGCAAGCAGCACATGATGATAATGATGATGATGATGATGATTAAATGAACTGCGTACAAACTGACTTAGCGTTGAAGAGGGGATGCTAAAAGCAATCAGTTTTTAGAAGTAAACCTAGAAGCTTTGAATAAATCCCACATTGAATTGTTTACATAATCGTCAGGAGAAATACAAGGGCAGTAACTCTTGCCTATTTTTATTTTGATGGATAGAAATATATATCAAATGATATTCTCACCGCTGCTTTCAATTGTGTCCCTTGACACGTACTGTATATGCTCATGGCCTACTCAAATATTTATTTTATGTCCTTTGGTTTGGTTTGGTTTTATGGCATACCAACCATTGTAGGTTATTCAATGCCAAATACTGTTTTTACGTATATATCAAATATATGATTTGTAAACACAGTTTTAAATACACTGTTAAATGATCAAACAGTTCTATTTCTAACAATTCAATTTAGCTCAAGTTAACCAAGTTAAATAGTTCCAAGTATAGCTATGTATCAGAAACAACTAGGAGGTGCCCGTGGTGTAATGGTTATCGTCGTAGGAAATGGACACGGCAATACGAGTTCAATTCCTGGACAAGACTAATTGCATTTCACATAGCACTAATACCCTTGGGAAAGGTATGACTCCACTTATTCTCCCTCCAGCTATAGGTAAATAGTAGGACAGACTAGGTTCTTCAGCCTTGGTGAGGCAACTAGTCTAGGAGAAGGAAAACTCTGAATTCAAACCTGTTAAACTCCGCTTAAAAAATTGACCTCGTGTCATATCCTGCCCGAGAGGGGAGGGGTTCGGTAAATAGGATCACAAACAACTATTTGATACAATTCAACTTACCATAAGTTAAAGTTAAAAAAGTTCCGAGTGTTGCTACGTATCACTAAAATCAGTCATTTATTTACACACAGTTAAATGATCAAACAGTTCTGTTTCAAACAATTCAATTTAGTATAAGTCAACTAAGTTAAATGGTTCCAGGTATTGCTACGTATCACGAACAATTAAATTAAACATCAGTCATTTGTTTACACACAGTTAAATGATCAAACAGTTCTATTTCTAACAATTCAATTTAGATTCAGTCGTTTATTTGCTCACAGTTCAAATGTGAAACAGTTCTATTTGACCCATTGATAGGACCCTATCAGGTGCTACCACTCAGAGTGGACCTGGGTGTGATGGCAATGAAAGGAGGCACTCCGCATTATTTAATGTCATATCCAGGACACTCGTTCGTGGTGGGGGGTACCCCTCTGCAAAGATACAGTTTGTGTATTCCATAGCCCCATAGTCTTGTAACCGTATCCCCAGGAATTACTGCCTTCCATAGTTGTTATCTATCACACCGCGTTTTTTCACAAGTCTCAGCATTCCTATCCGAGGTCGCGATAAAATCACCTGAAGAAGGCCAGAGGTGAAATTTGGCCGAAACGTAGTGAAAGAAGAAACAACACAAAAACTACCAAGATGAGGACAAAAAGTCCGCAATAAATTTTGTAAAAAAATTAATTCTCAGATTAAGAAGCCTCATCTCAAAATGATTCCAATTAAAGACAATTACGATGTTGCAGTCGAGCATGTTAGCCACTACACGACGGAAAACTTCTCAAAACATTTTAAATAGATCAATTTGACCCATAGATGAGACCCTTACGGATACATTCACTTCGGAGCTGAGTAGATCTGGAAGTAATGGCAATGAAGGAACACTCCACACTCCTCAGATCTAAAGAACAGTAGCCTCACCATTAGATGTCGTTTAATGTCATATTCAGGACACCTTTTTTGAAGGGGTTTTAGACCCCTGCGGAAATACATTCAGTGCATTCTCATGCCCGCCAACATTACCGAAATATCTATGGATTAATGTTGTTGGCCGACAGTAGTCGAGGGTGACCCGATGGCTACTTTTTCAATAGCTACTACACCGAGGTGTAGGAGAAGGCACTACTCCTTTCGCTGGAATGCTCCACTTACACTTGATACGTACCTTATAATGCTGAGTGTTAATCAAGGAGGCATCAAGTACAGTTGTTTGAGTTTTCGGTATGACTCGACCTGGGATTGAACCCCGGTCTCTCTTAAATTACATCACCTAAGTTGTTTTCGAAAGAAATCGCGGTCGAAATATACCGGGTGCAAATGTCTGCGACTGAAAAATCCTGAGCTAAGTCTGTTGGCGCTGTAGAATACACAGACTGCATTTTTGCAGAGAGGTAAGACCTACCCACCGAGTGTCCTGGTTGGTTGGTCGGTTGGTTGGTTTAATGACATATCAACCTTCGTGGGTTATTTATTGCCAAAATCATCCTTATAGAAGAACTGCTGTGATACTATTTATAGTATAAGGATAGGGGGGCTCATACCTTTCCCAAGAGGATTTGTCCGAAAGTGGACGTAATAGCTCTACATTGTCCTGGATATGATACTAAACCATCAGATGGTGAGACTCTAGCCCCGCATCTTTAAGGAATGTAGTGTACCTCTTAATTGCTATTACTTCTAGGTCCACTTTAACCTGCAGTTTTAGCGCCTGTAAGGGTCCCATTTTAAGGGTCAAATAGAACTATTCTGTCATTTACTATATTTGAAAAAATTCAACTGTGTGCAAACAAATGATTACTATTAAATCGAATTAGTTTGGTTTGGTGGCGTTTTATGGCATATCAACCATTGTAGGTTATTTAATGTTAAATCCTCTTTATACTTATATATTAAATATATCTAATTTGGTTTGGTTGGGTTGGGTTTTATGGCATATCAACCATTGTAGGTTATTTAATGCCAAATCCTCTTCATACATATATATTAAATATATAGGATTTGATTTGGTTGGGTTTTATAGCATGTCAAACATTGTAGGTTATTTAATGCTAAATCCTCTTTAAACGTATATATTAAATATATATGATTTGGTTGGGTTGGGTTTTATGGCATATCAACCATTGTAGGTTATTTAATGCCAATTCCTCTTCATACATATATATTAAATATATAGGATTTGATTTGGTTGGGTTTTATAGCATGTCAAACATTGTAGGTTATTTAATGCCAAATCCTCTTTATACATATATATTAAATATATATAATTTGGTTGGGTTGCGTTTTATGGCATATCAACAATTGTAGGTTATTAAATGCCAAATACTCTTTAAAGATATGTATAAAAAATAAAGGATTTGGTTTGGTTGGGTTTTATAGCATGTCAAACATTGTAGGTTTTTGTAATGCCAAATCCTTTATATATATATATATATATATATATATATATATATATATATATATATATAAAATTAAGGTGATTTGTAAACCTTTTGCTAACATTTTTAAACAAGCCTATCTCATTTTTGCATACAGCTAAATGGTTTCAAATATTGCTATCTAATATGAATAATTCTATTTACTATTAATTATTTGTTTGCACACAGTTTAATGGTTTCAAGTATTGCTATGAAACAGTAATAATTAAACATTACACCTTTTAATGGTCAAACAGTTCTATTTCTAACGGATCAATTCAGTTATTTGCTTGCACAGAGTTTTAATGACAAAAAATTCTATTTGAGCCAAAGATTGGACCCAATCAGGTGCTATCACTCGGGGCCAGAATGGATTTTGGAGCAATGGCAATGAAGGTTGTCTTCGCATTCCCTAAAGTTCCAACCATCCGATATTTTAGTGTCATATCCAGAACACTCGTGGGTGGGGTTACCCCCTTCCGAAGAGATGCAGTCGGTGCATTATATAGACTCAACCCAGGGTTTAAATAGGATTATTAGTGTTAGATAACAATACTTGAAACCATTTAACTGTATACAAACAAATGAGCTCTGATTGGTTTAAAATTATCACGTGCAAACTATTTGCCAACAATCTATCTATCTATCTCATGTATAAACAGAATTTGGTTTTAAATATCCAACAAGAATTGATATGCCATAAAACACTGCCAAACCAAAGTAGACCGAAACATCCCAAAATCAACAGATTGAAAAGGTAAAAAAATAAAAATGAAAATAAGAAAACGAACAGAAATATCTGACAAATGCCAGGAGAAATATCTCAGGCCTAATGGCCGAGGTGGATTAAATATATTTAATTGACATCAACATGATTCAACATTTTGTCGTTAGTAGACAGAAAATTATTCAAGCAGAATTCTTAAATTTAAAAAGAAAAAGAAAAAAAAAAGATTAGCTCTTAAAACAAAGCAAGTGAACATCAATATCGTCTGTCAAAATTCGTTTTGCGTAAAACAGCAAAACATTTAAATACACACATTCTACATCACAAGAGAGATCCAGACTTTTTTCTTTTCCTTTTTTTATAGTTCAGGTTAAAAGAGCACTCAGGATAACCCAAAGTCGAACTTTTTTTAGACCTTATTTTACCGATGTATTCTACAGGTATCCATTTAGAACGAGAAATATTTTGGTAAACGGGCCAAGCTTTGGTCAGTTTATCAAAACTTTTCTTGTTTGAAACATTGTTGTTATTATCAACTTCACATAAAACGAAAAAATTGGAGTAATTCTTTTGATTCGAAAAAAGAAATTCATTGGCATTTTTAAAAGAGAAAAACCAATGAAATTTCAGACTTATATCTAAATTTAACTATTGATTTCAAAATCAATACTTAAATTATTGACTTTCTTTTTCAAACAGTGAAAAGATATTCTTTCCTTACCGTTTTTTTTATTGAATTATTGTAAATAAACAAAATTGATTAGAATTCAAGAGAAAGATAATGAAATTCTTCATCATAAACAATATCTTTCTGAATGTCATGAATTCCCAAATACAATCAGATTTTTGTGGTCTCGTTTGGAAAAGATTCTAATTAGTTTATTGGTATCAAGTTATGAGGAATTTTATTGTCCAAGAATCAGAGCATGGTAAAATTTAACATTCAACACTCCCCATCAATCTATCTATCTATCTATCTATCGATATATATATATATATATATATATATATATATATATATATATATATATATATATATATATATTGAATTTTGATATTTAACCACGAAAATATATGTTATCAGAATTTTCTAGGTTGTTCCCAGTGCTGGACTTACCTCTAACCTAAATTTTAATAACTTTTGCGCTACACAGACTTGGTCTCTTATTTTTTAGAATAGATTTTTATTTTATCATTAGTTTTTATTTTACACAATTTAATAAAAAAAATCATACAGATAGATAGATAAATAGATAGATAGATAGATAGATAGATAGATAGATAGATAGAATTATCTTAAAACTTTTTACCTATATCTTTTATAAGGCCTCATATTACATATTTCTCAGGGTTTCGACTGGTGAAAGTCCAGCCCTGGTACGCTCATGTTTTTGCCATGGAAAATCGACCTTAAACTTGTATAAGTGTTAATTTTATTGTTATAATCTTTGCGCTTCTAGTAATAAGAATAACTTGGACAAAGTTCTGATATAATTTTTTTATGATATCAGAACCCTTAATAATTGTGCTAGAAAAAGTTGTTTACATCGTAAACGGAGACACAAAAAAATCAGATAGTGTCATATCTTTCAAAATTAATGATAATAACAACAATAAAGATCTAAAAATTTGTTCAAAAATTACTAATGGAAAAAAAAAATCCACGAAAACTGATTAGTCTCCATTCAGGATTGCAGAAATTCTTCCAATGTTCTAAAAATCGAACAATTGAAGGTTAAATATTTCTTTTCTCCATTTTTTTTTTAACTTTCTTTTTTTTTTATATGTGACAGACAATTTCATTTCGGATAACAAAAAAGTTATCGTTCGGGGAAAAAAGATATCAAAATGTTTAATTACCAATGGAGTTTAGTTGCAATTGAAACTGAGGATTAGTCTTTTGTGTAAAATATTTTAACGTCACTTTTAAATGTTAAAAATGACTTCTTTTTTTTTTCCTTCTGTAAACTTCACATGTATTCCCGAAAAATCGATCGAACTGTTCCTCCTTTTTTTTCTTTTTCCTCTCTCTCTCTCTCTCTCTCTCTCTCTCTCTCTCTCTCTCTCTCTAAAAAAAAAAACGAAAAAATTATTTTATTTTTCGAAAGGTAATTTTTTGGGATTTTTTTTTTCATTAAAATACACTTTGTTATTTGAAAATAATAGCTTTTGATAATTGTCAGGCGAAAATTTAAATCATATAGATTATATATTCTTGTTTTTGAAGACTTGACAATTCAACTTATTTTTTTTTTTTTTGTGCATGTGTGTGTTATCATTGTGGCTTGCGCGCGGACGAAAAAAAAGAAAAAAAAAGAGGATACGTCAATTTAAAGCCTCCTTTCCTCTTCTGTCTGGTATTCCAAGAGGAATTAATTCCATGACAATTCGAAAATGAAACAAATGTTGCAAAAATGTGAAGCAAAAGAATTTAAAACATTCCCTTATATTAGAAGCTGTTAGTATCCTGTCTCGCTGAAATTCCAAATAATCGACTGGTTTGCTTGTTTTAATTCATAGATCTGAGATTTTTGCGCTGTAAGAATTAACTTCCTTGTGATTCCTTTCCTTCCTATTAGTCTGATAAGCACACTGGATTTGCATATATATATATATATATATATATATATATATATATATATATATATATATATATATATATATATATATATATATGTCTAAGAACCATAACAAACGAAAAAGGTTTTCATTTTTCACAGATCTCTCTACCTATTTGCCTTAGAGAGCACGTGATTTTTTTTTTTTTTTTTTTTTTACGTGTAAAGAACTTATCCATCGTCCCATGTAATGCTAGTATAATGGGAATAAGATTTTCGCACAAGTTTTGTTGTGACAGCATGATCGGCTTTCCCGTAACCCTGAGAATGTCCAAAGACATGAATTGATCTGAGCTCGGGGTCGTGGACCATTTTGCCACCACCTACACATTCGCAATTCAGACCGTGGATTTCCAATTCTGCGTCCACAAGATCGAAGATGTCCGAGTGAAATTCAGCGATTGTAGAACCGCGCACGATGTACCTGAATTGTTTAGGATTGTTTCCTTCGTAGACTTTACAGAGCACATACTTACTGAGACCCCTTTCACCGATGTCCACAATGGGTACCCCATCAAGTTTTGGGACAAGAGGATCGATCCTGCCTGGCATTTAGGTCCAATCACCTCTGAGTGGACACCACATCAGCAACAAAAGTTTGTTTTGAAAGGCTTTTTTTTTTTAAGATAAAGGAAGTTGTTTTCAGAACATGCGCTGATGACGTTGGAATTTTTAGCAAAAACAGCCACTGGTTGGCTTGTTTCCTCCTTCCTTCGTCGTCAAAATCTAGCATTTTTTTTTTTCTTTCGTCGATTTCTCGCGACTCTTAGTTCCTTCTCACACTGGTTTGCTAGGTGATAACAGTCGAACCAAACTGAGATACAAACTAATGAAACATCACCATTTCTGTGTTTAACGTTTATAGAAGTTGTAGCAGCAGCTGAGAAAGAGAAGAAAGAAAGAAGCAAAAACCTGCAGACGAGAATTGGTAGACTGCGCAAAAAGTTTTACTCTCCCCTGATATCTGTTTTCTTTTTCTAGAGGGCATTACTTTCTCAACAAGTTGGAACAACGTGGAATCTGACACCCCCGCGCCAAAAAGAAAAAAAAGTTGATTAAATTACTGACAAGAAAAGTTTACATATTTTTTTTTTTACACCTTAATTTCTTCCAGGTTTTCTTTCTTTGGAAACAGATGATTTACACATTAAAATTAGCCACCATTTTTAATTTCTTCTTCGCTTCATCGTAGTTTTTGATGTTGTGGTTGTTGTTTTTTTTTTTTTTTTTTTTTTTGTACACGTAACATTTTTGCTAAAATATATAAAATGCAAAAATAACAAAGAAATTTCTCTTGTTCTAATAAAAGGTGAATTGGTAATTTCCTAGTTTACGTTCGTAAAATCAAATCAATGTCCAAGCAAATTAAAAATTTTATTTCAGTAAAAAATAAATAAAATAAAATTCAAAATTAGATGCTTTATCGAATAATAATCAATTGTTTATATTGTTATATGGTTTCAAGTATTTTTATCTAATGCTAATAATTTGCAAGCAGTTATAAGGTTTCATGTAACGAATTCTAATACTTAGGTTTCAAGTAGTGATGTAAAAAAAGAAACAAAAAAAAACAATTTTTTTTTAATTAGAATATTATGACCAGCGATACTTTCTTTTTTTTTTTTTTTCTTAACGTGAAAATGCGTGTTTTATGTTTATTAATTCTCGCAAAAGGTTTATCTCCTTTTGTATTGTTTCTCTTTCGGGCCTCCGTAGAATAAAAAATTGTCCACTAAAAAACACTCTTACCCCCCCCCCAAATAAACAAAAATTTAAAAAAATATTTTTTTAGATAAAATACTTTTTTTTTAAATTTAATCAGTCAAATTTATACATTTGTTTTGTTTTTTTGGTTTGTTTTGTCTCGTTTTGTTTTTGTTTTTTTACTTAGTTAACGAAATCCTCCAAACCGATTTTAATTGGAAGAGTTTTATCTCTGCATATCAATTTTAAACTTTTAAAATTGCGTATCAACCCTTTTCAGGTCATTTAACGCCGAATTAAATTTCAAACAATTCAGTTTAGTAAAAGCATAGTTTTATTTACAACAGTTTTTTTTCCAGTCGGCTAGGGCTGTAGAATACACCAACTGCTTCTCTGTTTAGGGGTTAGACCCCTCATCGAGTGTCCTGGATATAACACTAAGCAAATCTGATTGTGAGTTTCCAGTGATGCTAGAGTTTTGGGGAATGCGGAGCCATCCTTCATTGCCATTGCTCCCAGGTCCACTCAGACACAGAATGGGGGCACCTGATAGGGCCTTCTCTATGGGTTAGATGAAACTAAACTGCATACTTATGCTAAACTGAATTGTTTGAATTAGAACTGTTTGACTAAACTGAATAGCTTGAAATAGAAATGTTTTTGACTATTAAACTGTGAACTCATGCTAAACTGAATTATTTGAAATAGAACTGATTATTTGTATAAAAGGGGATTTGGCATTAAATAATCTACAAAGGTTGATATGCCAACCAACTAACCAACCAACAATTCATCCAATGTCAAAACAGTTCTATTTTAAACAATTCACTTCTACAAAAATACACAGTTTCAATGTCAAAAACAATTCAATTTTTAAGTACACAGTTTAGTTCTGTTTTAAAACAGTTTTATTTCAAACAATTCAGTTTAGTACGTACGTAGTTTCAATGTCAAAACAGTTCTACTTCAAACAATTCAGTTTTGCATAAGTACACAGTTTAGTTCTATTTTTGGCCCATAGATAGGACTTTATCAGGTATTACCAATCCGGGCCTGAGTGGATTTGGGTGTGATGGCAATGGTGGGGTACACCGCATTCCCCAAAGCTCCAGCATTACTGGAATCTCACCATCAGACTGTTTAGTGTCATATCCAGGACACTCATTGGGAGTGGTCTTATCCCTCTGCAGAGATGCGGTCGGTTTGTACTAACCAACTGAGCAATCTATGGGTTTATTGAAATATTTAATCTATTTCTATACTTGAAACGCAGACTACACCGATGACCTAGCGCTTCTGGCAAATGCACCCGCCCATGCCGAATCCCTGTGTACCATAGGACCAACGTGTTGTTCTGTAACGAAAGAAGTCCGCAGAAAAAGAAATACTCAAACTCGAAGGTAAGGGAAGAAAATATAGCAGTCGTTTTTATTCAGCTATGATCACTGCAACTCAAAAAGGTCATTTTAGTTGCGTCCTTCTTCTCCCTTCCTCTCGGTGGTGACGGGGTGTGGGTGAGAGCTGGCTGTTTGACACTAGCCTGTCATAGCAGATAGGTCGTAGCAAACTGGGGTAGGACGGCTCGGGGCCTCCTGAACCTTTAACGCACCCGTTTTGACAACTGCCTTCAACTCTCCAAAATCTCGTTACTTGTTTTCTTATATAGAGATTTTGGAGAACAATGCGAAGATCCTCGAATGTTCGATGTCACTAGTGAAACACGTGATAATACATCTATGATTATTTTAAAATCACGTCTAACTTTGCAGGTCATTCTGCCCGCACGCGCTAGTCCCGTGACACCTTCACTGATTGACGATAGCACCCGTCCGTAATATTACACCTGCTACATAGTCTGGAACGAGCAGCTGCAAGCTTAGGCCTCCATGTCAATGCACACAAGACGGAATATATGTGCTTTAATCAAAGTGGCGACATCTCCTCACTAAACAGAAGCTCTCTGAAACTTCTAGACAGATTCACCTCCCTAGGAAGCAGTGTCTCATCAACCGAGACAGACATCAACACGCGACTAGCAAAGGCATGGACAGCTATCGATTGGATATCAGTCATGTGGAAGTCAGACCTGACCGATAAAATAAAACGCAGTTTCTTTCAAGCAGCGGTCGTGTCGATACTGCTGTATGGATGCACTACATGGACGTTAACCAAACGGATAGAGAAAAGCTTGACGGCAATTACACAAGAATGCTGCGAGTAATATTGAATAAGTCTTGGAGGCAGCAACCCACAAAGCAACAGCTGAACGGCCACTTACCATCCATCACGAAAACTATCAAAGTTAGACGAACCAGACATGCGGGACACTGCTGGATGAATAAGGACGAGCTCATAAGGGATGTACTCCTGTGGGCCACTTTACATGGACAAGCAAAGGCAGGACGGCCAGCTCGCACCTACATACAGCGGCTCTGTGAGGATACGGGGTGTAGCTCTCAAGTCCTGCCGGGAGCAATGGACAAGTGGCAAGAAAGGGTCAGTGATATCCGTGCTGATGGTTTGACATGATGATGATATACTTGAAACCATTTAACTGTCTGCATTCAACTGATAAATATTAAGTTGAATTATTTGTATTTGATAGAAATACTTGAAACCGTTTAACTGTCAGTGTTACGTTCCGCCCTCTGGTCAAACAAACGACAACACGGAATTTGTATATAACAATATATATTTATTTTCTCGACGGACGCTTGTGTGAAGTAGGAGCAGTCAGGAGAGGAATTAAGATCGTTCGTCTATGAGGCTTGAACTTTTCGATGTCAGGAGACGAAGGCCGAGACAACGCACACTGCGTGACGACGAGATAGGTTTCGTGAACAGCGGGATCCTTTTTTCTCTATCTTCTTCTGTTCAATTCGTCGGCCTTATATTACCTTCAAACTCCCACGCAGAGATAAAGACACGCCTCTACGCCTCTGCAATCTTCCCGATCTCAGGCGATTGGGATGTGTTACTTCCACTCATTTGGAATGGCCTGTGTGATCGTCGTCGAGCGGAAATAACTGTCATGCAGTTCACAGGTCACTCTCTTCCGGTACATCATTGAAGTGGGACCTTCACCTTGTCCCATATTATCAGCCGAGCACACCTGCGCGATTTCTTTCGATTATTGACTATTGGGATGTGTCACATCCGCTATCTTCGGAATTGCAGGTGTGATCATCATCGAGCGGAAATAACTATCATGCAGTTCATAGGTCAATCTCTTCCGGCGCATCACTTTTTTTACCGCACAGTGAGAATTTTTACCTTGTCTCATATTGTGAGCCAAGCTGTATTTTACATCAGCATATAACCGATAAATATTAAGTTGAATTGTTTGTATTTGATAGCAATACTTGAAACCATTTAACTGTGAGCAAAAAAAAAAAAAAAGATTAATATTAAATAGAATTATTAGTATTTGATAGCAATACTTGAAACCATTTAGAATTATTAGTGCTAGCAACACATGAAACCATTGAATTGTGTGCAAACAAATGACCTCTGGTGAGTTTAAACATATTACCTACCAACTATTCGCTTACAAATCACACACACACACTCACACTCACGTATATTGGTCTAGTGTGTAGAGTGTAGGTATGCAGAATAAACTGACTGCATCTCTGCAGAGAGGTAAAACTCCCCACCCCCCATCGAGTGTGCTGGATATGACATATGGGGATTTTTATAAGCCCCGAAAAGCCCGGTTTATTCCTACGTTTTGTAAAAGAATAAACCGTACTTCAACAGCAGTAGGGAAATTGGTGACAGCTTTTGAAGAAAGGAGACGAACGACTTTTAGTGTAACAAAATCTATATACAACAACAACAACAACAACAACAACAACAATAAACAGGGTTTTACACCACATGGAACAAACAACGAATGTGTAAGTGTTCACAAAAGAGTTCAAAGTTCCGATAGGTGGTAGGGTTTTGTAAGGTTCGTAAGGTTTAGTTGTAAGGTTGTTATAAGGTAAAGTTATAAGGTAAAGTTGTAAGGTAAGGTATGGTTTGGTAAGGTTAGGTAGGTTATGTAAAGGTTTGCAGATAAAATGACTGCTGGAACTTAACTGTGTGTCCTGTTCCTTTTAACTCAGCACGTGCTTTCGTCGCTCTTGGGTCCTGGCTGGTGGAAGGTACCAAATACGTTTGCCGTCAAGGGCTGCTACGAAAGGACCTGTTGCTAACAGCGGTGGAAGAGAAAGAAAGAGAGAATCTCCAGTGGAGCTCTTTTTTTTATAATGGACGCCATTATAAAATATATAATGGCTGCTGATGTTCGGTGAAACAGGATCCTTAACAAAATTTCTACAGACATTAAACAATCTGATGGTGAGGTTCCTGTAATGCTGGAGCTTTGGGGAATGCGGAGTACCTCTTCATTACCATCAGTCCCAGATCCACCACGGCCCTGAGTGGTAGCACCTGACAGGATCTTATCTTGGGGTCAATTCAAATGAATTGTTTGAACCTTTATCAAAATGAATCAAAAGGGTTAATACGCCGCAAAACCAACCAACCAACCAACCTTATTTTTGTCAAAGATTCCAAAACAAACCCTTTCGTATGAAGAGAAATTTTCGTCTTGCAATGCACTTGTTCTACCGTTCCAACAACTTCTGCAAGGCCCCATGGAAGTCCTCTTGTGTGAGCGTGTCAATGACCTCTCGTCACAGCCTCTTTCATCTCCTTAATTGTCTCATAACGATAGCCTCTGAGCTAAGGGAATAAGCAAGTCACAGGGAGCAATGTCTGGACTATAGGGAGGGTGACGAACTGTCTTGATGCCCATCTTGGTCAAATAGTCTGTGACAAGGATGGAGTTGTGGACTGGTGCATTGTCCTGGTAGAAATGCCACTGACCCGATTTTAAGAGTGCTGGCTTCTTCCGACGGAATCTCTTCCTGAACTCCCTTAAAACCTCAACATAGTAACCCTAACCCTAAGCCTAACCCTTTGGCCAATCAACTCTGGTCTATTGACTTCCTTACTCGTCTCACGGATCTCATCATCCCTCACAGACTCCCTGCCTTCCTTGAACCTCTTATGCCACTCAAAAACTGATGCTCGATTATGCAAGATGGTCAAAAAGCAATCTGAAGCATTCCATACGTTTCTGTGGTATTTTTTCCAAGTTTAAAACAGAATTTTATTGCATATCGTTCTTCTAAAGTGTCCTCACGTCCAGATTGCATTTTTGAAATTCACCAGCTGTGACAATCAGGCTTTAGTAGGGTGTATTCCAATTGCTGCTGTAGCTGTTCATTTGAACCTGAAAACATAAAAATTGGTCAGTCATCTCATATGCTGTATAGCAATAACATAGTGAATTCTCAAGAGTCTACGACAATTTTAAATGCCCATACGAAAAAAGTCTGGAAACTCATTGTAGGCCCCTCGTATATCCAATTTATAATTCTTCGGCTCAATTTATGTAATTCGGTTCTTCATTTCAACACATTTAGTCCTTTTGTTGAATTATAATTACATGCAGGCTAACAAAACCGCTACAAGATTCTACTGACGTTAATATCCCCTCGATTTCATTGTCTACACCCCACGCTGAACAGTAGTGATATTGGAGCAGTGTAGTGAACCGGATATTCACCCTAACAGGTTATAAGCAATAATGATACAAATAAGGTTGTGCGCACCCGGCTTGATGCATTGTTCCGGTCAAACAAAAAAAGAAAAAAATTAATAAAAAAATTAGGAACCATTCGAAAGCGTTCGCACCTAAAATAAAAGATGTTTTCGGCTGAGCCTTTTGATCCACCTAACACACATAAATAGAAACCTTTTCGACCAGCAGACGGAGTTCCCATTTCAACATTTATAAATAAGCATGTGGTTGCAAGAGACAACGGACGAGAGGAATAGATTTAATTCCGTTTATTTTCATGATCACTATCATGTGCCATCAGCATGAATATCCCTGACTCTTTATCGTCACCCTTCTCTATCGCCCATTGCTTCCGGCATGTTTTCAGGGATACATCCTGTATCGGCACAGAGCTATTGTATGTAGGTTCTTACTGGTCGTCCTGCCTTTGCTCGTCCACAGGAGTACGTTACTTATGAGTTCGTCCCTACTTCTCCAACAGTGTCCCGCATGTATGGTTCGTCTAATTTTTATAGTTTTCGTGATGGGTAGTAAGTGGCCGTATAGCTGCTGCTTTGTGGGGCGCTGTCTCCAGGACTTTTTTCAATATTGCTCGCCGCATTCTTGTGTAGTTTCTTTTTCTCCATCCGTTTAGTTAGCGTCAGTGTAGTGCATCCATATAGCAGTATCGACACGGCAGTTGCTTGGAAGAAAGTGCGCTTCATTTTATCTGTCAGGTCTGACTTCCATATGACCGTTAGCCTTACTCAAGGACAATTTAAGTATCTTTTTTATAATCAATAATCTTAATGTCAATTTCTTTAACTTGAATTATTGACTTTGTTCTGTTTAAGAACTAAAATATCCACTTGTCTTTAATTGGAATCATTTTGAGATGAGGTTTCTTAATTTGAGAATTAATTTTTTTATTTATTGCTGACTTTTTTCCCTCATCTTGGTAGTTTTTGTGTTGTTTCTTCTTTCACTACGTTTCGGCCAAAAAATAAGACTAAAAAATCCATCCTTGATCGCCCTTCGGGGTCCGCAGTGGATAGAGGCGTTGAGTCTCTGCGGTTCCAGGTGAGCATTGTCAGAAGATAGCAGTTTCAATTCCTACCCAAGCCGGCCAGAGGTTTAGTTGGTCAAAAACGTGGTGCGATAGACAACAACTATGGAAGGCAGTAATTACTGGGGATACGGTTGCAAGACTCAGCATTCCTATCCGAGGTCGCGGTAAATCACCTGAAGAAGGCCAGAGGTGGAATTTGGCCGAAACGTAGTGAAAGAAGAAACAACACAAAAACTACCAAGATGAGGACAAAAAATCCGCAATAAATCAAAAAATTAATTCTAAAATATCCACTCTATCACCAAGAATACTCACATAAACTTTATAAAAATTTCTAACAAAGAAACAAACAGACCACGTGCGGCACTTAATTTTGGCCAGAGTGGAAAAGGCAGAAGTAATCCCTGACAATACGGCACCAAACAGCTACCTTCCAATATTTGTCGAAAATTACTATTGGGCCCTCTGTATGAACTTTGATACCAGACCGTTAAGGCAGGACAAATAGCCAGCAGAAAGGTTTCGTCTCTCGATTCTTGAATGGCCGATAAGTATTTTAACAGGCCAGAAGCTTCCCGAGCAATAAAACTTAAATCAAACGAAAGTCGACTAACGAAATTCTACGAAGTAAAACAACTGATTGAAAATTCAACTCGGAATTATGCTGAAAAGATAAATTTACAGAAGACTCAATCGAAATTGAATGAAAATTTAAAAAAACATTTTAAACCAACTGAAAGATAAAATTCAACCCGTGAACTCTGCTGAAAAAACATCCTTTTAGAAGACTTAAAATTAAACGAAAGCTGAAACATTTCGACGAAACTGAAAAGGAAAAAAATACTCAAATTCAAAGACGCTCTTTCAGATAAGTTCCCGCAAATTACATTAAAACTTTTCAATCACTTTCTTTCTGGTTTCTTTTGTATAAAATTCCTTTTCAAAACTTTATTGTCTGTATTATCTTTTTGAATCAGTATCCGAACTAGAAAGCTGCTGAATTTATCGTTTAAAATGACACATTAAAGCCTCCTAAAAATATACCCAGTTAAAGACTAAATTTGGCTTTAGTGTCATTCTCTTCATATCAAATTTTATTCTCTTTAAATTCTTTAATATTGCAAATTTTATTCTTTTAAATTCTTTTAACTTTTCAAAAATTTTAATTTTATTATATAAAGATTCTTATTTTAAAGCTTATTTAAATTTAATTTTCTTTTTGATATATTTTTATGTCTGACTAACCTACAAACCGCCATAGAATGTTTGACACATAGGAGATTTTTTTTTTGTCAATCCATGGCGAGTACACAAAACAGAATACAAGCCCATGGATTTGGCAGAGATCGAACCAGTGTCGTAATTGTACTCTTCTCATTGATTATCGGCTATAGGTATTTCGTTCTGATTTACTATTAAACGAGAAGTCTAGGAGAAGGAAAACTCTGAATTCAAACCTGTTGACCTCCGCTTAAAAATTGACCTTGTGTCATATCCTGCCCGAGCGGGGGGGGGTAAATATGATTAAACGAGAAGCTGCAGGATGTCCTCGAGGCAATGCTGTGGCCGGTAAAAAAAAAGTCTCCGTTATAAGTTTGTTCAGAAAATACTATCTAATTTTAGAATAAATTTTTAATCTTGAATTAATTAATCTAAACAGTATTTTAATCAGTAAAAATCACGATCCCTGGTCATCTGTATATATTTCTAGCACCGATTAACAAGGTTATTTGTACCTGTTCGAATAAACTTTAACGGGTTTAATATCAAGACATCTTTTAATGCAGTTTCTACTTCTTTTGTGCTATTACGTTTATGAGGTTTTAGGCTTGAGGTCAGGGGCAATGGGCAAGGCTGTGTTTCTGTCAGATATATGGCCTTTTGGTTTGGTTTGGAGTGTTACAACATACAATGAGAAAAACTTCATTTAAAACAAGACAAACAAGGAACATCTAAAATCTAAACTATTTTTACAAAACAATAAAGCGTCAACTTGGATTTGAATGTTCAGAAATTCGCCTTTACATGTAAGTTTTCAAAGTGGTGGAAAGTCAGTTGCTAAGAAAAAAGGGGGAAGGGAGGAAAATATTTTTAAAGTGTACTTATTCCTTTTTTTCTTTTTTTTTTCTTTTATGGTCAGGTAGTGGAACTAGCAGAAAAATAGTTTCAGCTCTTAGCACGAGGGCGGATGTCACTTCTCGCTTGATCACTGTATCTATGTGCTTCCTTTGGTCTCTTTTTGTTCTCACTGTCTCGGTTCACAGAAATCCCGAGTTTTTATCTCACCCCACCGGCTCCAAACTCGTCACTCCACAATCCATCTCATTTTTGGCGCGACCGGTACCCATTGGCTACTTTAACTTTTATTATTTTTCTTTTTTTCTGATTTCTAACCGGATGGGTGCGTGGAGCCGATGCGTAGTGACGCGTTTATACATTTTGTATGTGGCAGCCGACGAGTCAACATCCGGTGGGAGTTTTATTGTTAATTCCTAAATCCCCACAGATATCTGACTCCATATTTTCGGTTATTTTATTTTACCCCACGTTGGTTAGTCGGTGCAATGCGTTGCCCAAGAAAGTCCCAAAAAGAATTATACGAAAGAAAAGACAGCAACAGATAAGCGACGGAGACGTTTCTTTTATACTCCCCTTTATTTATTGGGTTCAACAACCATTCCGTGGATGAGGGAGTTTTTCCTGAATACATTGAAATGGTTGAATCCCCCAGTTAAGGTGTCAAAATACGTTAATTCGTTTCATGTATGTAGGTGTTCACGTTTGGTATTTCGGGCTTCTGTAAGGGTTAGTTTTCTTTTGGAAGTTTTGTCAAAGTCCAGTAAGGGTTAGTTTATAGTTCAGTAGTGGGTCTTGTGTATTTCAGCATAATGTTGACCGAGAGAGGGTTGCTACTGGGTGAAGGGACTAACCGATGCTACGTCCAAAGACGTATGCGTGGTGCCCAAACACCAGACAGCAAAATGGTGTTGTTGGTTCGACGGGCACTGCATGAAAGAGAAAGAATGCTTGGTCCCCTTTGTCAAGAGGAAATGCCTTTTTTCTTTTACGCATGCGTCATCTCCTTTTTCTGTTAGGGACCTCGGGGAGTTTCTGCAAATTTAATAGTTTTCTTTTTCTTTTTTTTTTTAAATTTAATTAAAATTTTTTTAAATTTATTTATTCGTTTCCTACACATTCACTTTCGGAAATATACTCTTGGGAAAGGTATGAACCCGCTTATCCTCCCAGTTATGGGTTAAATAGTACCACTACTGTTCTAGAAGAGTGGCTTTGGCATTAAATAACCTACGAAGGTTGATATGCCATTAAACAAAGAAACCAAATCAAACCTACTTCTCCTTTGAAACGGAATTCTTTTTGGCCTAAAAAAGTGTTTGGATGCTCCAAAAAATTATTGTCGGTGGGTGAGAGATCAGGAGAATATTGTGGGTGTGGCAAAATCTCATATTCCCAGTCAATGATCTTCTGCAGAGTCATTTTGGCAAGATGTGGTTGATCATTGTGATGAAGCAAAATTATACCCGAGCTTGAACACATACAAAAAAATAAATAAATAAAATGACAATTACAAGAATGAAATAAAATAAACAAATAAATGCAAAAGTAACAGTTTCCCAGGAGGCCTCTGACAGGAAGCGAAATCAGTCCATGCTTAAAAAGAGGGGTTTCCTGGCGCTAAAGATAAATTATTTCTCAGAAGCTTGCATCACCTTGGCTGAGACAGATGTACCTTTTTCTTTGCTATTAGAAGATAATGCACGGACCTGCTGAGTCCCGAACTTAGCAGTGCATTGTGTCCCCGACTAGTAGCACCCTCTGCCAAACGTACCCACTGAACATAGAGACTTATGACAGACCCTCAAATTTGCAATTTGCCAATGATTCCGTGATATTTCTTCAAACGCTTTGTCTGGGGGAGCTCGACTATTTCTACTGGTTCAGGAAAACATTCACCTCCAACAAAATAGTCGTAAACCCTACAAATAAACTTTGAGTCTAAAGGTACCCTTGTCTTTTCCCTCCCGTCCTTAATTTCCTTAAAAAGAAGACAACAGGCAAAATGGGATAAGAAAAAGAAAAGGGGTCAGTTTATGAACCTTAAAGTTCCCCAACATGTCACCACAACCACGAAAAAAACTTTTCATGTGCCCCTTATATCACTGTAGGGAATAAATAAATAAATAAATAAAAATTAAATTGAATTCAAATAATCATTAAAATATGCAGAAACTCACAGAGGCATCTGACAGGAAGAGAAGCGACGCATGCATAAGGAAAAGGGACCGTCCCGACAAGAGGAGGTATCTCACTCTCTTTCAGCAGCGACCAGCGGAGTGCCAACACCTAGATCGTTCTTGCTAACTGGTGGGGGACACCATGTGCTCGTCTTTAGATGGCGCATTGGCTAACCCTTCCACTGGTAGTAGTGGTCTCTTTCACTACCAACCCATGACTAAAACACCGGATTTAGACGAACTCCCAAAAGTGACTTACACGTCGCTAAAGCTTTATATACTGAACATGTTGTTAAAGCTTTAAATACCGAATAAGAACACATATATACCCAAGAAACGACTAACGCATTTTTAACACCTTGACTGGGAGATTCAACCATTTCAATTGTATTCAAGTAGAATTTCCTCACCCTCTGAATGGCTGTTGAACCCAGAAATAAAGGAAAAATATAAAAGATATCTTCGTCCCCTATCTGTTACTATCTTCTTTCATATAATTCTTTTAGGGCTTTCTTATCCAAGAAGTTAAATCAACAAAACAAAAGTGGGATAAGAATAGAATAACTCGGAATGGAGTCAGAGAGCAAACGGCAACACAGCTTGCCTTGAGACCCCATATATCACGTCCTATTGTTATATAATAACCGAGGGATTTCGGTTCATGCCTTTGAGTTTAGTTAGGCTGAGAACCTTTCGGCTCAGGACATGGGTTAGTTAGGTGTAACATTGAGGCAGGTGTTAACGCGAGCGCGCGAGGACGGATGGAGGTGTCACTCAGATGTCATAATAGTCCGAGACGAAACGCGGTGACAGGGTGCGGGTGACGTCACGCACCGGAAGCGCACGGAGGTTTTTGTGAGAATCTGAAGAAAGTCAGAGTTGAGATTAGACACAGGACGAAGACGGTCGACTTTTGGAGCTCGCAGACGCGAGGCGAACTTGTGCCCTATGGGGGGCCGCTCGAGACGGGGGCCAAATGAATAAGACAGCGTAGAAGATTGTGTCTCTCCTCCTTACGTCGAAACCTTTAACTCAAAGTTAATAAAAAGGTTTCGTACCTGAACAAGAAGTCGTTATGTGTTTTCGAATTCCGAGATTCCTATGTTCTTTATATGTTCTATCGTAATGAACATTCGATGTCCATTTCACCCATTTCGCACTGCTGGGGTGCTCTGAGCTAGTGGTAATGATGCTTCAGCCCCTGAAACCATGCCTGAATCCAGAGTCATCATCTGATGAACGCTTTGTTGGAAGCAATGCTTCTGTACAAACATCACTCATTGTATGATAACTATATATATATATATATGTATATATACCTATTTACCAACCCCTCCACTCGGGCAGGATATGGCACAAGGTCAATTTTTTAAGCAGAGTTTAACAGGTTTGAATTCAGAGTTTTCCTTCTCCTAGACTAGTTGCCTCACCAAGGCTGAAGAACCCAGTCTGTCCTACTATTTACCCATAGCTGGAGGGAGAATAATTGGATTCATACCTTTCTCATGGCCATATTCGTGTATATGGCTATGTAACACTATTTCCTTTAAAATCTTCCTATAACTTTCCAAATCAAATTTTGAAAGAAGAGATAGAAAATAGACAAAGAGGACATTTTAATTATTAACAAGTTGAATTTTTTTTATACAATAACCATCAAGAGGATATTAATCCATACTTATTGCCAGGTAGGATTTGACACAAGGTCGTTTTAATATAGGGGTCGCTCACGAGTTGAAACTCATGCATGGCAGGTACAAAAAATGCTTGATCCCTTCAACATTTCCCTATATAGGTGCTTCAGGTGCCAAGAAATGAACTTACTCATTTTCATATATATATATATATATATATATACATGGTGTAATGGTTATCATCGTAGGAAATGGACAGGGCAACTCGAGTTCAAATCCTGGACGAGACTGATTGCATTTCTCATAGCACTAATACCCTTGGGAAAGGTATGAATCCAATTATTCTCCCTCCAGCTATGGGTAAATAGTAGGACAGACTGATTTCTTCAGCCTTGGTGAGGCAACTAGTCTAGGAGAAGGAAAACTCTGAATTCAAACCTGTTAAACTCTGCTTAAAAAAATTGACCTTGTGTCATATCCTGCCCAAGTGGAGGGGTTGTTAAATAGGTATATATACATATATATATATAGTTATCATACAATGAGTGATGTTTGTACAGCAGCATTGCTTCCAACAAAGCATTCATCAGATGATGACTCTGGATTCAGGCATGGTTTCAGGGGCTGAAGCATCATTACCACTAGCCCAGAGCACCCCAGCAGTAACTCATGATACCACCAAACTTTGTTGGATTGTCATCACTCAATGGAATTGCCATATCAACGCTGATGCCGTTAAAGCCTTGACTTGGATCTTTTTTTATGTATGTCCTCTTGTCTGATGGAGAAAGTCCAAGATCAGTCAAGAATACGGAGGTTCAGTTGGTAAAGAAACCTCGGCATCCAACCTCAATAGGAAACACATTGGTTATCCAACCATTTCTGACACATTGTTCTCGCAGATCCTCGTATTTTTCCAACATACTTGGATGTGCCCATCATATATTGTAAGTTGTAAAGTTGGTGACCTTAGTTGAGGGTGACCAGAAGGCTCCCTTTTCAATAGCTACCACACTGAGATGTGGAGGAGGGTGATACTCCTTTCCTTGGATTGCTCCACTAGTCTTGATCCTTACCTTATAATGCTGAGTGTTAAGCAAGGTGGCATCAAGTACCATTTTTTTTGTGTCTTTGGTATGACTCGACCTGGGACTGAACCCTGGTCTCCCGGACCATTGGTAAACACTCTACTCAATCATTATTATTATTATTATTATAGACATTACGTGTCTGTCTGTCACTAAAACTATATCACCACCAATGTCACAGTTGTCTTAGGTATTTTAAGGTTACATTTTCTGTTAATCTATTTTTAAGTAAATATCAATTCTTAAAAAATTGTGTTACATTATTAATACTTTAATAAATAAATAATAATAAATATCAATTATCAAAAATTGTGTTACATTATTAATACTTTAATAAATAAATAATAATAAATATCAATTATCAAAAATTGTGTTACATTATTAATACTTTTGACCTCATCTAGTAATTCACAAAGCTTTTTGCTTTGATGTACACAAGACTGTATGAATGAAGCACCCAATGAGACTTGAAGTCAGTGGTGAAAGTTTGCTGGTCTAGCTTGCCAACTGTAATACCATCTAAGGCGTCTATGTAGGGCTCATCTTTTTCTTGGTTTGGTTTGGTTTGTTGGGTTTTATGGCATATCAACCTTTGTAGGTTATTTAACGCCAAATCTTTTTTTATGTAAATAATCAGTTCTCTTCAAAACAATTCAGTTTAGCATGAGTTCATAGTTTAATTATCAAAAACATTTCCATTTCTTATGCAAGCAGTTATATATAATAATTCAGTTTAGTGTAAGTACAATTTCAATGTCAAAAACAGTTCAATTTCAAACAATTCAGTTTGGTATAAGTATGCAATTTAAATGTAAGTACGTTTAAATTGTCAAAAACATTTCTAGCCATTCAGTTTAGTCAATCAGTTCTAACTCAGCTAATTCAGTTTAGTATAAGTACAGATTTTGTTTACACACAGTTAAATGTCAAAACAGTTCTATTTTAAACAATTCAGTTTTGTGTAAATACAGTTTCAATGTCAAAAAAACAGTTCTATTTCAAATAATTCAGTTTAGCATAAGCACACTGTTTGAATGTAAGTATGGTTTAATTGTCAAAAACATTTCTATTTCAAGCTATTCAGTTTAATCAAACAATTTAGTTTAGCATAAGTATACCATTAGTTCTATTTTACCCAGAGATAGGGCCCTATCAGGTGCTACCATTCTGGGCCTGTGTGTACCTGAGAGCAATGGGTACTCTGCATTCCCAAAGCTCCAGCATTGTTGGAACCTCACAATCAGACTGGTTAGTGTCATATCCAGGACACTCATTGGGAGGGTTTTACCCCTCTGCAGAGGTGCAGTTGGTGTATTCTACAGCCCCAGCCGACTGAGAAAATCTTTTTTCTTATGATATCCAGCTGTATATATATGTACAACCAAACAGCAATTTAGAGTGAGAACAGAGAGAGAGAGAGAGAGAGAGAGAGAGAGAGAGAGAGAGAGATGGTTAGTTGGTTTGTTTGTTTGGTTGGTAGGGTTTTATGGCATATCAAACTTTGTAGGTTATTTAACGCCAAATTCATTTTTATGCAAATATTCAGTTCTATTTCAAACAATTCCATTTAGCATGAGTACACAGTTTAATTGCCAAAATCATTTCTATTTCAAGTTATTCAGTTTAGTCAAAAAGTTCTAATTCAAACAAATCAGTTCAGCATAAGTACGCTGTTTTGTTCTATTTAAATCCATTTTATACAAATAATCAGTTCTATTTCAAACAATTCACTTTAGCATAAATACACCATTTAATTGTCAAAAATATTTCTATTTCAAGCTATTCAATCTATTCAAACAGTTCTATTTCAGCCAATTTGGTTTAGTATAAGTATAAATTTTGTTCACATACAGTTAAATGTCAAAACAGTTCTATAATAAACAATCCAGTTAAGCATAAGTCCAATTTCAATGTCAAAAACAATTCCATTTCAAACAATTCAGTTTAGCATAAGTACACAGTTTAAATGTAAGTTGACAGTTTAATTGTCAAAAACAATTCAATTTCAAGCTATTCAGTTTAGTCAAACAGTTCTATTTCAAACAACTCAGTTTAGCATAAGTATGCAGTTAGTTCTCTTTAACCCATAGACAGGGCCCTATCAGGTGCTACCATTCCGGGCCAGAGTAGACCTGGGAGCAATAGCAATGAGAGGGTGCTCCGCATTCCCCAAAGTCCCTGCATCATTGGAACCTCATCATCAGATCATTTAGTGTCATATCAAGGACACTCGTTGAGGTGGGGATTTTTCCCCCTGCAGATGTATTCTACAGAGAGAGAGAGAGAGAGAGAGAGAGAGAGAGAGAGAGAGAGAGAGAGAGAGAGAGAGAGCATAAATGATATGATAGTCAATGGCAACATAATAGAAAGAAATGATTTCTTATAATATATATATATATATATATATATATATATATATATATATATATATATATAAAGTGATTTTTCATGTTTAACAAAATCCTATTTAGCCATCCTAACATGTACTCATCAATTACAAAAATGAAAATATTTTTTTTTAATTAAATAAGAACAGAATTGTTTTTTTCCTATCTTTCTGTTATTTATCTTGACGTTTTTATAATTAAAAAATAACATGATATTCGTTCGTACGACGTTACTCTCTCAATTTCTTTATTTAGATTTAACATCGCCAAATGGGAGGGGAGGAAAAAAGAATCAAATTAATTAATATATGAATATGTTTGGTAGTAGCTTCTATTATAGATCATTTCATTCTTTCAGTCTTAGAATGGATATGGTATGTAAGGGACGCTACTCTGTTTGGAAAGTTGTTACCACTCTTTAATAACCGGAAACCATAAAAGACAAAACAAATATAGAAGCGCATGTGATTCTTTATTTTGTTTTATTGGAAACGGTTGATTAGTGATGTTCGTGACGAAAGTATCAGCCTTTCGTCTCTAGTTATACCAGATATAACTGATTGTAAAATACAATTTATACGTTTTTAAATTTTGTAAATAGTAAGTAATTCTTTAACTATTCATTGTTTCAAATATGCTTTTTTTTCATTGTGTTTCTAGCTTCTGAATCTTATTGTTTTTATTTCGTTTTAATCTGTGTATCAATGATTCTCAAAATGGGCCCGAGAAATTTTTTTAAATGGATTTGATTTTGGTGATATTTTCGGCAGCAGATTTTGTTATTACAAAGAAATATAATTCATTGTTGATTGAAAAGTTCTAAGACTTATACTTAAAGCTGAACCAAAGTTTGGAAGTTTATCTTGACAAGCTGATAGACACCTGAGCAATATTATCATAAATCACGATTTATATTTTCAACTACTTTTTGCTTTTGTAAATAAAAATGTATTTCTTGTTGAATGGAATTTAGATTTATGCTTATATAGGCTTGACATTTTTTAATCTCAAAAATGGGCCACGAAGGAGGAAGGGTTGTGAAACACTGTCGTAAATTATATATTTTATATATATATATATATATATATATATATTTTTTTTTTTTTTTTTTTTTTTTTTTAATGAAAAAAAATCGTTTCTTTTCAGCACGCACTTAGTAACTTTTAGTTACTTCAAATTTCGAAAAATGGCTTACCTTTTCAAAAATATCTGGTTCTTTTCCTCTTATTTATTTATTTTTTTTTTTAAATTGTATAATTCTATCTTATTTATTTTTCATAGAAGAATTTGCGTTTTTAGAGAAAAGTGTTTTTGAAAAATTAAATATTATCCAGAAATGTAATATTTACATTCATCATCTAGATAAAAGTTGATTCCATTGATTTTCTTCATATTTTATTTTTTTACCTCAAGAATTACGTCCTCGACTAGCTATAATTCTGCGGTCGGCCATATTTCTTTAGTCGACAACTAAGGTATAACGTTATAGCTAATAGTCAGACTTCACAGTAATTGTTAAAGACAATGAAACAAATGACTAGAACTTATTTTTTTATTGGAATTTCTTAGAGGACGCACATGTGAAGGGCCTAATTGGCAAACCACAGCCCTTCTGTGAGGCTGGCTATAAAACAAGGTAAAAAAAAAAAAAAAAAAAAGTATCGCCTGTGTTGGTCTTGTGACCAATCAGTGTGAAACTGATTAGGTTCCGGAGTCAACCCCTAGTATAAAATAACGTTTTATCTGAGCAGTGTTTCATGTTAACCTCTCGATGTTGTCTGTAATGCTGATCACATTACGGTCGGGTCACCCTTCGAAGAAGTATATTGCACAGACCCGAAACTTCTAATGACTAGGGAGAAACACTGATGACACATCTGGAGGCGGCACCAGAAGGTGTATTATAACAACAAGGGGTCTCAAAGGAATTCCCCTCTTTTTGCTACTACTTGGCTTGCAGTTCCATCTAAGATTGTATCATACAAACTCCAGACAATGATGATTCAGGCAGCGAGTCCACCACCTAGCAGCTGAAAGCAGACAAACGCAACCACTACTACGAACCTTGCAACAGTGCCCTAATAAGTTACCAGAAACAACTAAACAGTTAAGTTTCTGCTCCATATTTATCTGAAACTTTACCCAACCAAATTCTTTCAACTCTTTTGTTTGTTTTGCATGTTGTATCTACCTGTTGTATATTGTGTATATGTACAGTAAACCTTTTGTAGTAGTAAAAACTCCACAGTTTGACAAACACCTGAAGAAGGCCAGAGGATATATCTGCCAAAACATTGAATATAACAAAGATGAAGGCAATAGTCCAAAAACTGAATGATAAAAATCATCAAGTTTTGTCTAAAAAAAATCAGACAACTTAAAAAAAAAAATTGGAATATGAGCTCAGATAAAAAATCATACATAGTAGTAGTTGTAGTAGTAATCATAGTGATGTGAAAACATTAAGTTTATAAGTCCAAAAAATTCACTCTGAATTGTCCAGCAGGACACATAGTGTAACAGTTAGAGGCGTTGGTTCCCTAAGCTTCTAAAGAGACAATCATCTGGAGGTTACAGGTTCAATCCTGACTGCAGGCAAGTAACAATAGCACTTACCAGGTTATAGTTAACGGAATCAGAACAAGTGACCCCCTTGGATTAAATAAAGGACATTGTTCGAAGTTCTATGTCAGCTCCCAAGTTTGACACCTGAAGAAGGCCAGAGGACATATTGGCCGAAACATTGTGAATATAACAATAAAGATGAAGATGATGGTCCAAAAACCCTGAATGATAGTAAAAATTCTTTTGTGTCCTTTCTTCAAAAGTGACGCCCATCTCCTCATTTCGTTCTAAGTTCGGTTTATTCCCCGATTAAACTTTGATTTAAACAGTACTTTTCCTGGGGACAAATCCCTAAATGGTGAATGTAAGTATCAAATATACTAGAGTATCATTCAATCTGAAAAGGGACTATTTGTGGACTTTTTCAATTGACCTAGACCTAACCTTAGCTGTTTACATTCACAAAATTGTATCGCGCATATAATGTGACCATTCCCACCAATATTTGGCTTAAATTTACGCCTCAAAGTTGAATGATATGTGAGTATATACAATATCACGTTTTTCTATAATTATTTCATGCTTAAAAAAATTAGCAAGGATTCGTGGAAAGTCTAAATTGTACAAGTATCCCGCCACTTGATTATTCCTTCTTTTTAAACTTGAGAAAGTTTACTTTGATTTTTAAAATGATTTTTAATTGTGCATTTTATTTATTTTTTTTAGCCCACAATGGAAGAATTGAGTGAAAATTTTGCCTCTTCATTCCAAGTAACATTTGAACCAAACTCTACTGCTGCTCCACACCCTCGATTTAGTCAATACAAATACCGAAAGGACATCCTTAACCAGGATGAACGGCGACAAAGAATTCTTCACTTGCAAAAAGAGTAAGTGTGTTTGAGACCCTTGAACAATTCAAAACTTTTCTTGGTTGAAGGATTGGGACGACTATAATAAAAGTAACAAAAATATTTTGGTGTACTTTATTAAGGACATTTTCCTATTGGTGGGGCTTATGGTATGTTAACTGTATCTGTTGCAGAGAGGTCAGAGCGCACCCCCCAACTACTCAAAAAAATGGGGTGTCATAGGTATAACACTAAACTACGTCTGATAGTGAGGGTCTAGTTCTAAAGATCTACGGAGTGTTGGAGTACCCTTTCATTGCCATTACTCCCAGGTTCACTCTGACCTGGAGTGGTAGCACCTGTTAGGCTCCCATCTATAGGTCGAATAGATCTATTTGAAAATTACTTGTATTCGATAGGACCATGTGCAGACAAAAAAACCTCTTAAGAAGCAACTACACTAAACATGTTTATATGAACATATAATAAATGTCATTCTTAAGCCATAGGCATAAAATAACACTAGACAGGTTGCCATGCAATTTTTGCTTCTGACTGTGGAATTTACAATGAAATATTAGCAATTAAAAAAAATTTTTGATTGTCTTTTCCAAATAACCAATGTCCCAGTTGGCTGGGGTTACAGAATATACCGACTGCATCTCTGCAGCGGGGTAAGACTTCCCCAACAAATGTCCTGGATATGACACTAAACGATCTGATGGTGAGGTTCGAGTAATACTGAAGCTTTGGTGAATGTGGAGTACCTGTTCATTGTGATCACTCCCTGGTCCACTCTGGCCTGCAGTGATAGAGTATGATAGGGTCTTAGCTATGGGTCAAATAGAACAAAACGGTGTACTTATGCTAAATTAAATTGTTTGAAATCGAGGTGTTTTGACATTTAAACTGCATGCTTATGCTAAAATGAATTGTTTGAAATTGAACTGTGTATATGTATAAAAATGGATTTGGCATTAAATAACCTATAATGGTTGATATGCCATAAAACCAAACCAAATAACCAAGGCAGAACAGAATGAAAGCACTTTAAAAAGATAGCATGTACAGCTTTGCTTTTGAAATATATATATATATATATATTGTTGATCCAATGTAAGAAAAGCAAATATTTCAAAATGAATAGGTCTGCAAATGAATCTTAAGAAGCAATTACACAAAGAAAATATGAATATACAATGAATATGATTCCTTAACTTCTATTCATAAAATAACCCTCTAGGGTTTGACATGTCATTAAAATCTATCTATTTGTCTATCAATTTCATGGAGAAGTTTGTGTTAAAAAAAAAAAAAGAAAAAAAATAAGTTATTCAAAAGAAACACTGACTTTTACTAAGACTGAAATACTGATCTTATCAAATTGTTAAATTTCTTTTCTTTTTGTCTTTTCTTTACAAATGAATAAAGGAAACGTTTTGACTATGTAAAAAATCTTCGGAGAATTGTGAGTAACGACTGGGCTGAAGCTGATGATACGGAAGAACAAAATGAAAATGAAGAGGAAGATATGGAATATGTAACGGTTTTTAAGAAACCAGGAAGATACTATCGAAATCAGGTTTGGCTATGTTTTACATTTTTTAAATCCCCATTGTGTAATATATATACCAACCCCTCTGCTTGGGCAGGATATGACACAAGGTCAATTTTTAAGCGGAGTTTAACAGGTTTGAATTCGGAGTTTTCCTTCTCCTAGACTAGATGCCTCACCAAGGCTGAAGAACTGTAGAAAGATATCACTGCAAACTGAATCTTCAATCTACGAGTTCCAAATTATCAAAAGCAAATATCAGTTTGGTAGTAAGAGTAGGTGCAAATGACAATGGGAAATTGACCCTTGTATTCACTTTCAAAGCGGCCTTTCAGTGAAATTCCTATCTGTTCTACGTACACATCACACTAGAAACAACGACCGAATCCAACGATCTCCACCGATTCTCGTATAGTCTTGCTCCTTCCTTGAATCAACCCGCTTTTATCAAGTCGGAGACCACCTCATTTGCATACGAGCAGTGATGATTTGCGCCATCTTGAATTTCTTTGTTTCCCGGCCTGTCTGAATGATGCACACGCAAGGTCGCTTAAAAGGAAGCCCCCCCCCTCCGTTTTCACGATTTCCACCACAAGAACCTAGTCTGTCCTACTATTTACCCATAGCTGGAGGGAGAATAATTGGATTCATACCTTTCCCAAGGGTATTAGTGCTATGTGAAATGCAATCAGTCTCGTCCAGGAGTTGAACTCGTGTCGCCGTGTCCATTTCCTACAACAATAACCGTTACACCATGTGCATCTCCATTGTATATGCTTGTAAAGTTGACCATAGTTGAGGGTAACCCGAAGGCTCCCTTTTCGATAGCTACTACACCAAGGTGTAGGGGAGGGTGCTACTCCTTCCCTGGATTGCTCTACTTTACCCTTGATCCATACCTTATAATGCTGAGTGTTAAGCAAGGAGGCATCAAGTACCATTTTTTGAGTCTTTGGTATGACTTGACCTGGGATTGAACCAACACTCTAACCGCTAGGCCAATGTCCGGTTGTTGGGGGTAATTCCTCTTTTTTGACGTATCTCAAGGCAATGTGAGTGTTAGATGGTTGTGCTAATCCTCTCTCCAAGTAACATGTGACAGGTTTTGAAATTATTCATATTCAATATTGTTGTATAGCCGTAATACAGATATAAGCGGAAACATAATCAAACATAATTTACGAACTTCAATGAACGAACGAACGAACACATTTCTTTATAAAAAAAATATATCCCTCAAAAGGGTTGATGTTTCTGTGGTGTGTGAGAGATGGGTGGAGAGACATATACTCAGAGAGAAACTTCTTCCCATGTCTTCTCCCAGGAGCCGGGGGTTACCAATGCTTGCACCCCTTTGTAAGCTCGTCAGAGACACTGCTGATCGGTTGCATGTCCCTTGCTCAACTGCGATTCTCTGCACTCTGTCTAAAACAGACTGTGTGGTTCTCATCACGTGGTCACCTTCCGGTTACACACCTGTTGTACCTGACTGCTCTGATTGTGCTGTCCTGTTTACTAATCACAACATGACAGCTTGTCAAAGCACACAGTCACCAGGAACGAACCAAAAATCTATGTGATATGTTATATAACATATGGCCCAGTCAGCTTGGGCTGCAGAATACACTTATTGCATCTCTGCAGAGGGGTAAGACTCTCCCAACAAGTGTCCTGGTATGACACTAAACGATTTGACAGTGAGGCTTCAGTAATGCAGGAGCTTTGGGGAATGTGGAGTATCCCTTTATTGCCATTGCTCTCAGGTCCACTTAGGCCCAGAGTGGTAACACCTAGTAGGGTCCTAGCGATGGGTCAAGTAGAACTGTTTGACATTTAAACTGTGTACTTATGCTATATTGTTTGAAATAGAACTGTTTTTACATTGAACTGTTTGTAAACAAATGACTTATGCTTAATTGTATTGTAAGTTATGTATAGCAATACTTAGAACCATTTAACTTAGAACTCATTTTGTATTTAATTGTGTATTCGTATTAGATAGAAGTAAGTGAAACTATTTAGCTGTGTAAAAAAAAAATGTGCTCAGGTTCATTTAAAAATATTAATCCTATATTTAATATATATGTATAAAAAGGATTTAGTAATTAATGACTTACAATGGTTGATATACCATAAAACCTAACCAAAATCATGTTCAATAGGAATGATTGATTCCATATAACTGTGCAAATTATTTGTGTTTAGAATAGTTACTTAAAATTGTTTACTAAAGATTACATTCATCAGTTGCTAGGAACCATTACAGCTTGTCTGAATTCAGATTCTTAGCATAGAGACTGGCTACCCTGTCAACTGAGCTTAGAATACTCAGGAGTGTCCAGAGTATGACACTAATCTGTATCTAGTGATGAGGCTCCTATTCTGTATTGCATTGCCAGCCGGGGCTGGAGAATATGCCAACTACACCTTGGCAGTTGGGGTAAGACCTGCCTTCCTCCCCGAGTATTCTGGGTATGACACTAAACCATCTGATAGTGAGGCTTTAGTCTTGAAAGTTTGGGAATGTGGAGTATGCCTTCATTGCCATTACTTCCTGGAATTTTTTTTACTTCATGTAGTACCTAGTTCCATCTATGGGTTGAATAGAAATATTTGATCATTTAATATACTTGAAGCTATTTAACTGTGTGCAAACAAATGATTAATGTTAAATAAAATTATTTGTTTGAAATACATGAAACCATTTAACTGTGTGCAAACAAATGAGCTCTGGCTCATTTAAAAATGTTACCTACAAACTATTCACTTTCAACCCACAAGGGTTAATATGCCATAGAATATAACCCAACCAAATTTGGGGGTATCCTCGTGGTGTAATGGTTAAAGCGATGGACTGTGAAATCGTAGTAAGCGAGTTCAAACTTCAGTCGTGCTATTACATTCACTTTCGGACAAATACCCTTGGGAAAGGTATGAGCCGCCTTATCCTCCTATGGGTTAAATAGTACCACTACTGTTCTTCTTGGAGAATGGTTTTGGCATTAGATAACCTGCGAAGTTTGATATGCCATTAAACAAAAAAACCAAACCAAACATCAAGGGTGCCTTCTTTCCCCCCACCCAATTGATACTAACCATTTTGGGAATCATCCCTATTATGTAAATTGCTTAGCTGTGCATTTTTTTCATTTAAATGAAGTGCTTATCTATACATAAATAATCTCGTTTGTAGTAAGAACAATTCTAGTATATTATTTATTTGTGTATAAGACAATATTTTCCCGAATTTTTCGTCAGAAACTTAAGCATATTTTAGTTTACACAACTATATAATTAACCTTGTTTTTAGCCACATGCCTCGTCATAGTTGTGATGGGATGACTGAAACTAAGATATATCCAAAGTCCAAACTAATTTTTTACACTGACAGAGAAATGTCCATTTGAATGTGTGTTTGTTTATAATTCTGTTTCTCTTAATGTGAGCTTATTTTTATTGCAAGCTTGTTGGATTTTTTGTAAAAATGTCAATGTGTTTGCTTTAAATACTGTGTAAATTTTATGTTTTAAGACAATAATTTAAACTATAAATTCTTATTTTTTAGTCAATACGAACTGATAAAATGTTGAATAAATGCTAATTTAGGTTGAATTCAGGTGCTATGAATTCGAAAAAGTCCGTATATTTTACATGAGTTTTTTTATTTATTTATTTATTTTTTAGAAATTATGGATGTGTATTATACACAGATAATTACAATATTTAAAAAGTCAAGTTGGAATACGAGCTCTTTAAATTGTTTTTTTAGTTCAAATGAAAATAGAAAAGGTTATCTCCCCTTAAATTGTTCTTCATTCTCTGTAGAGAAGAAAATTGATAGTTTTAAAAATTTTGTCATTTATTTCTATAAAATATTTTTTAAAGGTTTAAATTGAATTAAAATTCTGAACACATGGGGGTTGCATTCAATTTTGAGTCCTGAAGAAGAAAAAAAAGTAGCACAAAATTTTTTAATTTATTTTTGTGCTGAAAAAAAACTGCAAACATTTCTTCTCAAATGATTAGTTTGCCCAGTCCGTTGGGGCTGTAGAATACACCGTCTGCTTCTCTGTAGAAGGGTAAAGACCCCCGCCCCTCAAACGTATGTCCTGGATATGACACTAAACAATCTGATGGTGAGGTTCCAGTAATGCTGGAACTCTGGGGAATGCAGAGTATCCCAGGTTCACTCTGGCCCGGAGTGGTAGCACCTGATAAAGTCCTATGTTTGGTCAAATAGAACTAAATAGTGTAATTATGCTAAACTGAATTGTTTGAAAAAGAAATTTTAACATTTAACTGTGTGTAAACAAAAAAAAAAAATACTTATACTAAGCTGAATTGTTTGAAATCAAACTGTGAATATGTATAAAAATGGATTTGGCATTAAATAACCTACAATGGTTGATCTGCCATAAAACCAAACCAAACCAAATGATTATTATTATTTATAATGCTGCCTTGGGCAGTTCTGCTTTTTACTCTCTTCTCTCATCAACCTTTTAAAGAAGATATTCACGATTAATATGCTATCTATATACAGATAAATTTCTGTAAAGTTATTCATCAAATTTTTGCCAAAAACTCCCTCATTTTAGCATTTTTCTGAAATCATCCATTTTAATCTTAAAATTTTCTACACAATTGTTGTTTTTTATCTGAATTGGCAAACTGAATGATTTTGGTTTCGAAAAAATTTCGATGTAGTTTCATGATGTGAAGATGAAATTTAAAAAAGGCAGTTTTTCGGTTAAATCACCCATCTCTTGTCTATATTGATCTGTCATGGGGGAAACTGCAGTTCTTTTTAAATTGTCTGTCTAATTTCACAAAAAAATAACATTTATTGAAATTTTGTTTCTCACTTTTTTTTTTTTCATATTATCAACTGAATAAATTATAAACCATTTTTATGTACATTTTTTTTATGTATTTTAAAATTAACATTACCTTTCAATTTAAAAGTAAAAAAAATGAAATTATTGGTCAGATTGTTAAATATGCACTTCGAATTTAATGAAAATCGTTTTAATAACATTTTCTTTCGTGGATTATGAAAATATTCTGTTTCATCTTTGATACACAGATCCTATTCAGATTGAATACTTAGATTTTTTTTTTTTTTTTTTTTTTTTCTCTCCAAGTATTCATGTTTTTTCTTTAAATTTTTCCGTAATCGCTAGAAACTTAAGGTTGTCCAGTGTATAATGATTCTAGAAACCATTTTTTAAAAGAAAATATATTACAAATAATATGGACAAACGTGTATATATTGAAAAAGAAATATTACTATCTCTGTCCCATAACAGTTGTTACATTTAGTGCAGTCATGGAGAAACTGCAGTTGACAAAGCCACATGAAACCTTTAGTGATTTCTGAAGGGTCTGCCTAATTTCACAAAGAAAAAGATGTTTAATGAAATATGCACCTGTAATTTAAAGAAAATCATTTTAATAACTTTTTGATTTGTGGATTATGAAAATATTCAATTTCTTCTTTTATACACAGATCATATTCATTGAATACATTTATTTATTTACTTAAGTATTTACTTTTTTCTTTTATTCCATAATTGATGGAAACTTAAGTTTCACTTGTTCACTCACATGTTCTCACTCAAAAAAATTTTTGGAAAGTCAAAGGGAAAAAATTTTTCTCTTTAAATTTTCTTTTGTTTTATATTGTCAACTGAATAAATTATAAACCACTTTTACTAATTTTACGTACATTTTTATTATGTATTTTAAAATTAACATTACCTTTCAATTTTAAAAGTGAAAAAAAAATGAAATTATTTGTCAGATTGTTAAATATGCACCTGTAATTTAAAGAAAATCGTTTCAATAACATTTTGATTCATGGATTATGAAAACTTTTTTCTTTTAGTTATTCAATAATCAATGGAAACCTAAGTTTCACTTGTTCACTCACACGCTCTCATTCAAAAAAATTTTGGAACAGTCAAAGAGGAATTATTTTTTTCTTCAAATTTTATTTTTATTTCTATTTTTTTTAATAGTCAACTGAATGAATTAGAAACCACTTTTACTAATTTTACGTACACTTTTATGTATTTTAAAATTAACATTACCTTTCAATTTAAAAGTGAAAAAAATGAAATTATTTGTCAGATTGTTAAATATGCACCTGTAATTTAAAGAAAATAGTTTTAATAACATTTTGATTGGTGGATTATTAGAATATTAGATTTTTTTGTTTAATACATGGATCCCATTTATATTGAATATATTTTTCTTTTTTTTCTTAAGTATTTTATTTTATCATTTTTTTTTTTTCCCCCATCATTTCGTAATTGATGGAAACATAGAGTTGTCCACTATAGAATAATTCTAGAAACTATTTAAAAAGAAAGAGAAAAAAAAAATATATATATATATATATATATATATATATAAACAAATAATATGGACGAATATGTATATATTGAAAAAGAAATACTATCTCAGTACCATCACATTTATTACACTTAGTGCAGTTGTGGGCAAACTGTAGCTGACAAGCCCCATGCAACCCAAGGTGCTTTCTGAAGGGCTCTCCTAATTTCACAAGGAAAAAGATGTTTATTGAAATATGTAATTCAAAGGAAAGTTTTAATAAAATTTTCATTGATGAAAATTGAAAATAGTGAATTTTTTTCTTTGATACACAACCATATTCATATGAAAATATATTGATCCCCACCCTCTCCTAGTATTGACTTTTTTCCTAATTATTTTGGGGGTGTCCTCCTGGTGTAATGGTTAAAGCGATGGACTGTGGAATCGTAGTACGCAAGTTCGTTCTCCAGTTGTGCTATTATGTTCACTTTCGGCCAAATACCCTTGGGAAAGGTATGAAACCCCTTATCCTCTCAGCTATGGGTTAAATAGTACTGTTCTTCTAGGAGAATGGCTTTAGCATTAAATAACCTAAAAAGAGTTGATATGCAAAGAAACCAAACCAAACCAAACCTAATTATTTTGTAATATATTGCAGCAGCAGTAAGTAAAGTTGTCTCCCTTTAGTCAAGGGTGACCCGAAGGCTCCTTTTTCAATAGCTACTACAACAAGGTGTAGAGGAGGGTGCTACTCTATTTCCTGGATTGCTCTACTTTACCCTTGATCCTTACCTTATAATGCTGAGTGTTAAACAAGGCAGAATCAAGTACAATTTTTTGAGTCTTTGGTATGACGACCTGGGATCAAACATCTGTCTCCTGGACTATTGGCGAACACGCTAATCATTTGGCCAATGATTGATATCAGTGACGATATTATACCAAGCCTTGAATTTTTTATTTATTTAAAAAAAAAATTTTTTTTTTTTTTTTTTTTTTTTTTGTTGAAAAGATGTTTTTTTATTGAAGAGAAAAAAAATCAATTTTTCCCTATTGCTAAAGTAAATGTTTACATATATGGTCTTCTCTACCGAAAATGGTTGAGGTACATTTTACCCAAAATGACCTTGAATTTTTATTGTAGCGCAGTGTACCTGATGATGAGATGTCTCATACAGCCTGCTTTTCAAAAAAAGGTTGACCATCCTTGATCTATGCAATATTTTGTGACATATTAAAGACTTCTCTTTCTTTGTATATCTATAATTGAAATTACAATGCACCCTAATGATATATACTTTATTTTTTCATTTGTTTTGATGATTGCAGTTGATGCTGTCAGAATGGCTTGTCGAAATTCCATCCGATCTTGAAGAAGAATGGCTACTCGTGATATGCCCAGTTGGGAAACGTTGTCTTGTTGTTGCCACTCGGGTGAGTAGTTTCTTCTAATTTTTTTAAGTGTATTATTCACCTACAAAATGATTCTGAAACACAATTACAAATTTTAGAGCGAGTCAAAAGTTTTGCAATATTTTGCTTTCAACAAAGTTGTGAATGCGACAGTGAGATATCACACTCGCCTGATACTCTCCCGGTGCTACTTGTCTGATCTTTGAGGTTCTTGCAACCTGAACAAAACTTCAACTATCTAGTTACTATACTTCAATCAACTGTGTTTTTATCTTTCAAATTGGAAATGTTTTTGGTTGCTTCTGGGGCTGTAGAATACACCAACTGCGTCTTTGTAGAGGGATAAGACCCCTTAACAAGTGTCTTGGATAGGACTCTAAACGATTTGATGGTAAGGCTCCAGTAATGCTGGAACTTTGGGGAATGCAGATTACCCCTTCATTGCCATTGCTGCCAGGTGGTGGTACCTCATAGGGTCCTATCTATGGGTCAAATAGAACTAAACCGTTTATTTATGCTAAGCTGAATTGTTTAAAATAGAACTGAGTGAGTTTTGTTTTATAAACCTGGTCTGAAAAAATATATAACAATAGCCATGTATCGAGTACTCCCATAGATTTATATGAAATTTCTCATGTATTCTATGCACGAATAATCCATATCCACTGTCTTCGACCGCTAAATGGATATTACTTATATATAATAAAGACAAAAAGAAATTCACTTTCTTGGTGTCATTATAAATTTATTTCAGGCTTCTATAAATTCTTATATGTTTAACTTATAAGTTATTTTATAAAAACCTTCTTCAGGTAAGATATTCAAAATTATAATTAGTTTTCATATTGCTTCTGGGAGAATGGAATTTGAAAATTCTTTTTTTTCAAATTTAAAATGATTTATTTGATCTATTTATTGAACAAGAAAAAATTAATAAAAGTTGAGGGTATTATATCTATTATTATTTTTCACACATATATATTTATATTCTAAAAAAAATACTGTTACCCCTAATTTACATACTACAGAACTGTAATATAATGGCCGAGGGATTTCGTTTTATATATCTTGCCTTTGGGTTTAGTTAGGCTGAGAACCTTTCGGCTCAGTGCATGGGTTAGTTAGGTGCAAACATGAGCGCAGGTGTTCACGCGGAGTGGACATGTCATTCAGAGATGTCTCAATAAAAATCGCAGATAGAGGATGTGACCAGGGATGTGAGTGACGTCATGCACCGGAAGTGTGGGCTGAGATTTAAGAAAAGTCAGTCACTTGAGTTCCTGCCTGGGAAGATGAAGGTTGACTTTCGGGGCTCGTCGTGGCCAGACAAATTTGTGCGTTATGGGCGCCACGCATTAGCTGGGTTGAGAGCTGACGATGTAAAAGCAGTCAGCATAGAAGGATTGTGTCTCTCTCTCTCTCTCCTTATATCGAAAAACCTTTTAACTCAAAGGTAATAAAGTTTCGTACTTGAACTAAGAAGTCATAAGTGTTTTTCGTGTTTCAGGATTCCTATTTTATGTATATGTGCGTTATGGACATTATGAATGTTTTGCGTACCAGTATGAATACGTCTATTTCACGTATTCATGTATGGCTATGTAACAGAACATTAAAAAATTAAAATGTCTAATCCAGGAATAAATAATTCTTAGTACGCGACTTTTTAAAAATCTATAAAGTTTATACTCTACTTTTATTGAGACTATTGTGTTTTATCAAAAGTAAAAAATATAAGGGAAAATAATTGAATTACAAAACCTGGTTTTCGTTATTCAAAATATTGTAAGAATTCAAGCTATTTCTATTAAGAAAAATTTAGTCATCAAAAACTAGCCATGAAACATGTTAATTCAAGTAATAATCCACACCCACTGTCTTCGGACACTGAATGGAGATATATATATATATATATATATATATAATAAAGACAAAAAGAAAAAAAATTCAATCGTAATATACATATGTAATTCACATATTGAATGTTAAGTAATTATAATAAGTAAAGAATTAATTTGTAAAATATATTTTAATGTAATGAATAATTTAAAAAATAAAAGATTTTAATGTTCGATTCTTAAGCTTGTGATTATCTATAGCAAAAAATAGTGTACTAAAAAAAACTGAATTATTGGGATAATTCCTCCTCGTTAAGTCCTATTATTTAATTTTTTTTTTTTTCTTTTTATATTTTATAATGAAAATATGTTTAAAAATTTTATCTATTAATTTTAATTGTATTCTATATTAGAAAAATAATAAATGGATTAATTAATAAATATATATAACTACAGATTCTCGAGGCGCTACATATTAGAAATATACAACCCAAACTTAATAGAATTAATTTTGAATCCAGTGCTAATGTACTTGAATGTTTTTAGCTAATGCTGCTATTTATAGAAACAAATTTTAGAAAATAAATGCTACACATTACACCAGTATAAACACTCATTCATACAAAGGAGTTATGTATATACCAAGGTTTTATAATACCTCCCACCAACTTCCCAAATATGGCCCAAAATTTGTGAAATAATTAATTATGGAAGGTTTATCAACCAATTCCCCATACGCCAACCTAAAACCACTTATTAACATATTTATACTCAAGAAATGGCAAAAATCTTGGGATTATCAAATACAGAAGAAACTCCACCATATTCAAGATACCATAGGCGAATGGCCTGCAGGTTATAGAAGAAATAGAAAAGAAGTGATAATCTCCAGACTTCGTATTTGTCACACCCGCATTACCCATTCACGCCTCCTAAAAGGGGAAGACTCCCCAGTATGTCCAACATGCAAAGTATCTCTCACAGTCAAACACATTCTCATAAACTGTGACAGATTTAGACAAATTCACCCAAAACATTACCAAACAAACAATTTAAAGAACCTCTTCAAAAACTCCAAGCCGGAGGAAATCTTAAGCTTTCTAAAAGAAATCAATCTCTTCATTAAAATCTAGTCAAATATAATAAAACATAACTAAAACTCATACCTTAAAACCTAAAACATGCATAAAAGACAAAAGCAATTTAACCCATTTGGCATTAAATGACCCACAGAGGTTGATATGCTGTTAAACAAAACTCAACCAATTCCCCCTGGATATCATGAGATTGATACGGCAACTCAAAAGATAACAAAAAAATATGTAGGCTAAAAATGTGTATAATAATTCAATGTGATATGCTGCCCAAATATATATATATATATATATATATATATAATACACACACACACATGCTCATGGAAAGTTCATCTATAATAGAACTTGAAGATTTGATTTTTCCTTTTGGTTTTTTTTTTTACACTGCTAAATGATTTTATCAATTATACTATGCAGCATTATTAAATTTTGAATTTTAAAACTGCTGCCTGACTTTATGATCACTGTATATATTCATATTTTTAAAACTTCATTCTTGAACATTGAAATACATATTAAATATAAACATCCATCTTTACACTGTCAAACAAATGATTGAATGCATTAAGATGATCTCATTTTTTAGCTTACTTTCATTATAAGATTATAATGTTTTTTTTTATTTGTTTTAGGAGTTGACATCTGTTTATACAAAAAGTGGTTACTTGTTATACAGGTTCTCTTCGATGTTACCTGGAGGAAAAGGTTTTGGAGGTAAGTATACAGCATTTAAAAAATAATAGTTATCTGATCTGTCAGGAAAGGATCAAGTTAATATAAACGAAAAAAACAGCCTACGTAAGGCAATGATACCTTACTTTCCTTCAATCTACTGTTTTGATACCTCTCATGTCTATTCCAGGATTGCGTTTACAATAGTCAACAGTCCTCCTTTGGCATGTAGCCCAGTCAGCTGGGGCTTTTGAATACACCGACTGCAATATCTGCAGAGAGGTAACTCCCCTTGCGAGTGTCTTGGATACGACACTAAACAATCTGACTGTGAAGCTCCAGTAATGCTGGAGCTTTGTGGAATGTGGAGTACTCTTTCTTTGCCATTGCTCTCAGGTAGCACTCTGGCCCAGAGTGGTAGCACCTGATAGGGTCCTATCTATGGGTCAAATAGAAATGTTCAACCTTTTTAAGTAAGTGCAAATGAATGGCTTATGCTAAATTGAATTGCTTGAAATAGAACTGATGTGACATTTAACTGTGTGCAAACAATACTCAGAACCATTTACATTTGATGACATGCTAAATTGAATCATTACAAAGAGAAATGTTTGATCATTTATCAGTGTACAAACAAATGACTGATGTTTAATTGAATTCTTAGTGAAATATAGCAATACTTGGAACCATTTAACTGTGTGCAAACAAATAAGTAATATTCAATAGAATTATTAGTTAAGATAGCAAGAATAGAAACCATTTAAATGTGTAAAAACAAAAGCAATACCCGAGCGCCAACAAATTAGTTTTAGCTCGTATAAAAATAAAATTACCTATAAACTATTTACTTACAAATCATATATGTATATCCACTTAGATGTATGCAAACAAATGACTGATGTTAAATTGTTACTGTTATATAGCAATACTTTAAACCATTTAATTGTGTGCAAAAAAAAAAAAGAGCTCAGGCTCATTTATAAATGTTATCTAGGAACTGTTTGAAAATTTATATATATATATATAAAAGAGGATTTGGCATTAAATAACTTACTATGGTTGATATGCCATAAAACCCAACCAAATCCTATATATTAAATATATATGTATAAAGAGAATTTGGCATTAAATAACCTACAATGGTTGATATGCCATAAAACCCAACCAAAACCAAATCATATATATTTGATATATATGTAGAAAGTGGAAATGGAATTAAATAACCTATAATGGTTGATATGCCATAAAACACAACCAAACCAAATTATATATATTTTAATATATATGTATAAAGAGGATTTGACATTTAAATAACCTACAATGGTTGATATGCCATAATATCAAACCAAAATAAAACCATCTTTTGGAATTACCATCAGCTGTTTTCGATCCTGCTTAATGTTAATAACACTCACCTACATCTGATGGTGAGGCTCCCATTCTGTCACTCTAGGGAATATAGAATCGTCTCTTCATTGCAATTGCTTAATGGTTCTCACTGAGTGGTTGTGTAATGGGATATGGTAAGTTATAAAGAAAACTAAAAACTAATTTCTAAGGAAGGAGAGTGAGAAGAAAAATAAGAAAGCAAAAAGGAAGACATAGAGGAGGGTAATTGACCTCTGAGTGTCTTAGGCTGACCCACAACTGCCTCAGGCTATCACGGGTGAATGACTGAGTTTGAGGATGTCTAGAGAAAACAGTATTTGGCATTGAATAACCTACAAGGTTTGATAGGCCATAAAACACAACCAACCAATCTTAAGAAACAAGTACACAAATAATAGAAATATAAATGTACATTGTATGCAATTCCCTAACTTTTAGGCATAAAAGAACTCCAGATGGGTTCAAATACCATTAAAATCACTCTGTCATAATGAAATTTTGAAAACCTGAGATATATATATCCATGTGAAGAAATGAAAAATTTCAACCCAAAGGTAAGTAGTAAAAGTAAAGTTGTCTCCCTTTAATCGAGGGCGACCAGAAGGTTCCCTTTTCAATAGTTACTAGACCGAGGTATCGGGGAGGGCGCTACTCCATTCCCAGGATTGCTCCACTTGACCCTTGATCCGTACCTTATAATGCTAAGTGTTAAGCAAGGCGTCATCAAGTACCATATTTTTGAATCTGTGGTATGACTCGACCTTGGATTGAACCTCGGTCTCCTAGACCATTGGCAAACACTCTATTCATTAGGCCAAAAAAATCTATTAACTGATGGATTGATTAAATTTTAATGGTATGTCAACCTGTTGAGTTATTTTATGCCAAGAGGTTAGGGAATTGCATTCATTCTAAGCTTATATTTGTGTTTTTTATGTAATTGTTTAAGAGTTTTTATTTTTTTTCTTCTTACACTCTCCAATCAAATATAAATGAACTTTAAACAGATCTATTTATTCATTAGAGGATCAAGTACTACCTCTCTGGGTCAGTGCACCTGGGAGTAATGGCAATTCTATACTCCTCAGATTTCCAGAACTGGAGCCTCACCATCAAATACAGTTTAGTGTTCTATACAAGATACAACTATTAATTGAGTTTAAATTTTTTTTCTTCACAACAAAAACAAATTTATAACAAAGAAAAAATAGTTGCTTTTTCTTTCCTATGTTTTTTTTTCTTTTTCTTTTTTGTTAGAGCAATTTTTTGGCTTCATTTACTATTTTCTTAAAATTGTCTAAGAAATATACTGGAATGGTTTTTGTGATTTAGGAAAATCATATAAGGGTTCTGTGGCAAATTCCACTGTTTTGGTGCCTTATTTTAGCATTTTTCCTGAAAGGAAGAAAAAGTTAAACATTTTTAGTTTTCTTTAGTTCCAAAACTAATTTGCTTCTCTTTTTAAAAATTTTTTTTTATAGATGCTACTATCCTCGATTGTATCTACAGCGATATTGAAAAGGTCTATTATATTCTTGATGTTATGAGTTGGAATGGTTATCCATTGTATGAAAGTGAGGTAAGTTCATCTATTTTTATCTTCTCTCTGTGCTTGCCAAGGTTACTGGTTGATGCTCTTATCACCATTACTCCTAAGTCAACTCTGACCCAAAGGGGTAAGACCTATCTATGGGTCAAATAGATCTAAAAAATTATTCATATTTGATCGGACTGTGTACACAGTAAATGTACAATGAATACAGTTCTCTTATTGGCATAAAATATTCCTTGATGGGTTGACATGCCATTAAAATCAATCAATTAGCTTAATGATAAAAGGGATTTATTTACACCACAAATATTTATTTTACAAATTAAGGCTCTTTGTTAATGCACTTAATTTGAAGCTTAGGTAGATCCCCTATTTTCTGTAATGTGTGCAAATTATTTGTATTAGATTGGAATACTTGAAACCATACAACTGTGCAAATTATTTGTATTAGATAGGAATACTTAATACCATATGATGGTGTGCAAATTATTTGTGTTAGATAGGAATGCTTGAAACCATTCAACTGTGCAAATTATTTGTAGTAGATAGGAATACTTGAAACCATACAAATGTGTGCAAATTATTTGTATTAGATTGGAATACTTGAAACCATATAACTGTGCAAATCATTTGTATTACATAGGAATACTTGAAACCATATTAGATATAAATATTTGACACCATTTAACTGTGTGCAAATAAAACCTCTAAAGACTATGTAAATATGAGTCATTTAATAAATAAGGCGAAATATAGCCCAAGTAGTTTGTTACGGGAAGCACTGTTTACAATTTCAACCTTTTCAAGCTAATTAGTAGTGATGAGTTTCTAATATTCCTGAAAACTATCAGCATGACCTTCTTTACTGACTGTTGGCTCTGTCAGCTAGGTGTGCAGAATAAACTGACTTGCATCTCTACAGAGGGTAAGACTTCCCCCTACGAGTGTCCTGTATATGACACTAAGCAATCTAATTTTGAGGCTCCAGTAATGCTGGACCTTTGAGGAATGTGGAGTACCCCTTTACTGCCATCGCTTCCAGGTCCACTCTGGCCTGGAGTGGTAGCACCTGATAGTCCTATCTATGGGGTCAAATAGAACTTAATTGTGTACTTATGCTAAACTGAATTGTTTGAAATAGAACTGTTTTGACATTGAAACTGTACTTACATTCAACTGAATTGTTTGAACAAGGACTGTTTATATGTATAAAAATGGATTTGGCATTAAATGACCTACAATGGTTGATATACCATAAAACCAAACCAAACCATATATATTTAATATATATATGTATGAACAGGATTTGGCATTAAATAACCTTCAGTGGTTGATATGCCATAAAACCCAATCCAACCAAATCATATATATTTAGTATATATGTATAAAGAGGGTTTGGCATTAAATAACCTACAATGGTTGATATGCCATAAAACCCAACCCAACCATTACTGATCATTGTGCCTGGAACTTTTTTCTTTACCAGTGAATCAGTGTATTTCCATTCCATGGACCATCTTGTTCTCACAGGACTGTAATGGCAAATCCATATTTAACCCATTTGTAAAGATTTTGGGACAAAAGCATGTTTCTCTGTACACATCACACATTCTTCTCTAAATGTCACATGGTTTGCCTGCAAAAATTTGATGACAGATCTTTAAGCCTGGAGAACCCTGTTTGATTTGCCACCATTTTGAATAGCTACGAAACATTTTTGTGAGATTAAAATGATTTTTGAGATAAAATTTCAAATAATGCATAGGGAAAAAAAATTCTGTAAAAATCTGAAAAATTTTCTAAATTACCTTAATTTATTGAATGAACAAATTGCCGATTTCAATCAAAAACAACAATAGTGTTAAAAAAAACAACTTATGAAATTGGGTAGTTTAAAAAAAAAAAAAAAAAAAGTTTAAAAAAATTCAAGGTTATTTTTGGGAACTCTTGGATGAATTAGGAAAATTTGATCAGTATATAGATATTGCCTGTGGTGTAATCGTTATCATCATAGGAAATGGACATGGCAACAAGAGTTCAAATCCTGGACGAGGCTGAAGGCATTTCACATAGCACTAATACTCTTGGGAAAGGTATGAATCCAATTATTCTCCCTCCAGTCAAGGGTAAATAGTAGGGCAGGCTGGGTTCTTCAGCCTTAGTAAGGCAACTAGTCTAGGAGAAGGAAAACTGAATTGAAACCTTTAAAACTCCGCTTAAAAAAATTTACCTTGTGTCATATCCTGCTCGAACGGAGAGGTTGGTAAATATGTATATAGATATTGTATTGATAGTGTAAATGTTCTAGGCAAAGATTGTTTTTCATTTTAAGGGTAATGTGAGAAGATAGTAAAAATTCTAGATACTCCGGGAGAAGATAGAGAAAGTATAGGTGCTAAAAGTGGCATAAAAAAGCATTGAATCTGAATACAGATATTGTATCAATAGTGTATGTTCTGTGCAAAGATTCTTTCTTTGTTTTATTGTTGGTTTGGTTGTTTTATGGCATATCAACCCTTGTGGGATATTTAAAGCCTGATCCTGTTTTTATATATATATATATATATATATAAGTAAAGTTGGCGACCGTAGTCGAGGGTGACCCGAAGGCTCTCTTTTCGATAGCTACTACACTGAGGTGTCGGGGAGGGCGCTACTCCTTTCGCTGAATTGCTCCACTTTACCCTTACCTTATAATGCTGAGTGTTAAGCAAAGTAGCATCAAGTATCATTTTTTGAGTTTTTGGTATGACTCGACCTGGGATTGAACCCAGATCTCCCAGGACATTGGCGAACACTCTAACCATCATGCCAATGTCCGGTGTGTATATATATATATATATATATATATATATATATATATATATATATATATATATATATATATATATATATATATATATATATATATATATATATATATATATATATATATATATATATATATATATATATATATATATATATATATATATATATATATAAAAGTTGGTAACATTATTTTAAAATAAGCCCGAGCTTATTTGTTTCCAAACTAATGGTTTCAAGTATTGCTATGTAACCCAAAATATAAGGAACAACCAAATATATAGGAAAACGTTTAAGTGTGTGTGTATATATATATATATATATATATATAGCTTTACCATCTGATGCTTTAGTGATTTAAGGATAAGTATATTTTTAACACAATATTTTTTATTTTCACCAGCCAGGATACAGAAGGATTTAGTTGAATAAGCAATTTACCGTCAACAATCATGTTTTGTCAAGCAACCATCTTGTCTGATACTACACTTTTTTTCCGTGAAGAGTCTATCATTCGTTAGGGTAGAGTTATCATCCCTAACACACTCTAAGTAATAATTCTATTTGATATTAATAATAACCCCTCTTAAAAGACTGAACAGTTCTATTTGACTCATTGATGGTGTCAGTTTAGTTATCTCCCCTTCACAGATTGGCTGTTTCGAGAAATAGTTTATCTAACGAGATTGGCCAATTGCATGATATATGCAAATTGACTACCAGAGCCAATCATAACTCACCGGTGTTACTATATTAATCTAACCTTTTTGTTAGAGAATCAGTTGGCTGTGAGAAAGGAAAGAGAACCAGGTTTATTGACAGATGGGACTCTAAAGGTACTACCACCCTGGGTCAGAGTGGGCCTGGGAGTGATGACAATAAAGTGGTTGTCCACATTATTCAAACTCTAGGACTGAAGTTTTACCATCCAATGTTTTAGTAATTTTTAAGGTTGATGAGAGAAGGCAGTAAAAATGGAGAGATGCCCAAAGACACATAACAAACAAATAATAATAATCGTTTATACCTCGAATTGTTTGGTTTGTTTTGGCTTTATGGCATATCAAACCTTTGTAGGTAATGTCAAATCTATTTTTATACAAATAAACAGTTCTTTTTCAAACAATTCAGTTTAGCATAAATACTGTTTAATTGTCAAAAAACATTTCTCTTTCAAGCTATTCAGTTTTGTCCAACAGTTCTAATTCAAATAATTCAGTTTAGTATGAGTATAGTATTTTGTCAAAACAGTTCTATTTCAAACAATTCAGTTCAGCGAAAGTGCAGTCTCACTATCAAAAACAGTTCTATTTCAAACGATTTAGTTTAGCATACAAAGACAGTTCCATTTCATGCAATTCAGTTTAGAATAAGTACGCTGTTCTTTTTGACTGATAGATAGGTACTTATCAGGTACCACCACTCCGGGCCAGAATAGATCTGGGAGCGATGGCTCTTGATGTCTCTTGAGATAAAATTTCATCGATCATCCAATTGTAAATTTTATTAGATTTTCGGAATAGAATTTTCCTGGATTATGCTCCCTTGACTTTTTTTTTTTTTTTTTTTTTTTTTTTTTTTTTTTTTTTTTTTACCTATATAAATTCTATGTTCATTCACTTTTTAAAATTTTTATTAACTCCATATTGAATTCATCTCTTTACTTGATTACTGCTGAGATTCCTATCCTCCCCCATACCTGTGTATATTCTAATTTTATGTGTTGATTTTCTAATTTTGTCCTTATTCGTTTATAAAAAAAATAGTAACACCTAATAGGGTCCTATCAATGGGTTAAATAGAACTGTTACACATTTAAACTGTGTGCAAACAAATAACTTCTGCTAAATTGAATTGCTGGAAATAGAATAGTTTATCATTTAACTGTGTGTAAACAAATGACTAATGTTTAATTGAATTATCAGTTATACATAGCAATTCTTGGAACTATTCAACTCTGTTGACCGATGCTAAATTGAATTGTTAGAAATAGAACTGTTTGATCATTTAATCGTGTGTAAACAAATGACTGATGTTAGTGATACATTGCAATACTTGGACACATTTAACTGTGTGCAAAAAAATGAGCTTAGGGTCATTTAAAAACGTTATCATCAAAATGTGTTTACAAATCATATATATTTAATATATATGTATAAAGAGGATTAGGCATTAAATAACCTTCAGTGGTTGATATGCCATAAAACCAACCCAACCAAATCCTAATATATATGTATAGAGAGGATTTGGCATTAAATAACCTACACTGATTGATATGCTATAAAACCCAACCAAACTAAAGGTTGATAAGTTGAAAATATTTAAAAATTTTAGCATTATATCATCCATTAGGAGTTGATTGGCCGTTAAATAAAAAAAAAAACATAATGCTGGACTTTGATGCCATAGTGAGTGAGTTCAGATTCCAGTTAAATTTTCAGAATGATAATATTCATAGGAAAGGTATGAACAATGGAGTTCATATCTTTATTTTGGGCATCATTTCATCCCTCCTAGCAATAGGTTAAATAGTACCACTACTATTCTTCTACAAGGATAATGTTGGCATTAAATAACCCACAAAGGTTGATATGCCATTATTCAAAGCAAACAAGCTAAGTCCAGCCGACATTAGTATTTTGTTACTAGTTTGACGTTGTCTTAATAAAACTGCTTTGGAGGTGAATTCCTTTTCCTAGTACAATTATTGTTTTTCTACAAGGATGGCTGTGGCATTGAATAACCCATGAAAATTGATATGCCATTAAACAAAGGAACCAAACCAAATTTTGGCATTAAGTAACCCATAAGGAGTTGATTGGCCATTAAACCATTGTTTACAATCCTCCAAACAAATAATTATCATTAGTAAGTGTTAGTTTAAACCAAATTGTGTATATACTATTAGTATTTGATAGGAATACTTGAAACCATATAACTGTGTTAACAAATGATTATTGAATTAGAAGAGATACTTTAAACCACATAATTTTGTACCAGAGTGGTCATATCTGTTAGGGTCCCATCTCTGGGTCAAATATATCTGTTAGGGTCCCATCTCTGGGTCAAATATATCTGTTAGGGTCCGATCTCTGGGTCAAATAGATCCGTTAGGGTCCGATCTCTGGGTCAAATAGATCCGTTAGGGTCCGATCTCTGGGTCAAATAGGTCTGTTAGGGTCCCATCTCTGGGTCAAATATATCTGTTAGGGTCCCATCTCTGGGTCAAATAGGTCTGTTAGGGTCTCATCTCTGGGTCAAATAGGTCTGTTGGAAAGTTATTTCCATAATTGTTTGTGTATAACACACCTTTCACTTTGGACTATAAAATTCTAGAAAAAATATTCTTGTGTATAATACACACTGTGTTTTAGAATTTGTTGCCAAAATTTGTTCAATTTTATTTTTTCATGCTGACTAAAACAAGAATTTATATAGTTTGACATGTCTTTACACAAAACATTTACCTTTTGTGCTGAGGACATATAGACGGGTATGTTCATGCAACAAATCTGTGATAAAAATAATCTCGCATTAGAAGAAATAAAATGATAAAGAAACATTTCTGTGGGTATTTCTCTATAACGTGTTAAACGCATAAGTTTGGACGATAGATGTAACTTACTTTCGCTCATCTTGTTCCACATATGGTGAGGTATGTGGCCAGAATAAAAGTTAATTAGAGAGTTCTTGTGTTTAATATGCAAACCTAACTTTTTGACTGGAAAATCTTGAAAAATTGTGCTTCTTATACACAAATAACTATGGTAGTATTGGATAAGAATACTTGATACCATATAATTGGATGCTAACAAATAATTATTATTAAACAGAAATCGTTTCTTGAAACTATATACTTATTTTATCAGTGGTAGTACCTGTTAGGGTCCAATCTATGGGTCCAATAGATTTATTTGAAAATTATTTGTATTGGGTAAGAATACTTGATACCATATAATGGTATACCAACAAATGACTATTATTAAACAGAAATCGTTTCTTGAAACTATATACTTATTTTATCAGTGGTAGTACCTGTTAGGGTCCAATCTATGGGTCCAATAGATTTATTTGAAAATTATTTGTATTGGATAAGAATACTTGATACCATATAATGGTATACCAACAAATGACTATTATTAAACAGAAATCGTTTCTTGAAACTATATACTTATTTTATCAGTGGTAGTACCTGTTAGGGTCCAATCTATGGGTCCAATAGATTTATTTGAAAATTATTTGTATTTGATAAGAATACTTGATACCATATAATGGTATACCAACAAATGACTATTTATAAACAGAAATAGTTTCTTAAAACTGTATACTTATTTATCAGTATGCAAACAAATGATCATTTTTAGATAGACTTGAATAACCCATATGGAGTTGATATGTCATTAAATAAACCCACACAAGAGACAATTATTGATTTCAATCAGTTTTTAAAAACTTTTTTTTCCTCCTCCAACAGACTGAGTTCCGGTTTTATTGGCTTCATTCCAAATTTGTTGAATCTTCTGAAAATTTTGAAAGACATCCAAAATCCCAGGTTGGTAAATGGTCTAATTAGAATATTCTTTTTCGTTTCTTTTATTTTTTAATTTTCATCTCTACCCGCAAAATATAATGAATTCCCTTTTTCTTTCCAACAATCCCTAGTATTGAACTTAGGGAAATTGAAAGACTTGTACAATGAGTCTATAACTGGGGTCTGAAACCCATGAGTTGCAAATTACTTATCTATGGCACATGGCAGAACAATTCTTGCAATTAATATTTTCCTAAAACTTGATAATTTGTCCCTCACCCCTGACCGTGTTTCTTCCCCGAAGAAAAGTAGAATACATTTTGATATTTCACTCACTTCATGATGGAAAGTTGAAAAAGAGAAGTAATCCCTTTTTTTATATGCATTTAAAAACATTCTTAATAAAAATGTTAGGAAAGTCTACATTGGCTTCTTTTAAAGTCCGACTGTATTAGACGAGTGACTAAGATTATAGAAAATTAACTTACAAAACATGTGGAAATTTGTTTTGTTCATGACATAAGAAATATGATTGTTGATGCATGAGGAAGTTGTATTTGAGATAAAACACGCAAACAGAAAATCGTAGAAAATATTTGAGAGTAGATTGTTAAAGAAATTATATCTGATATTTCTTTAAATGCAATAAAACTTTGAATTTTACTTTTATTTTCTGTTTTAATAATATTGATAGGATAACATATTGCAATTTATCCATGAAATATATAATAGAATTTACCAAAAATTAAAACAGAAAAAAGTGAATTTATCCAAAGTAAAAATGGAATTATGGAAAATTTGTCCTTCTACATTTTAAACTAATTTACATATCTTGCAATCAAATGTATATTAATTTTAATGAAAAAAAAATATAGCAGTCTATCAGCTATATTGCTAATTAGTATTACAACTAATTTAAGTCAGTCTCCAATCATCTTAATATTGGCTCTCTGTCCCTCCCCAGACGACCCTAGTCAACAGGGGTTGTAGAATACACCAACTGAATCTCTGCTACGGGGGTAAGGTCCCCTCAATGAGTGTCCATAATGTGATATTAAACCATCTGTTAGCGACGCTTCAAACTTGGGGAATGTGGAGTACTCCTTCATTGCCATAACTCCCAGGTCCACTCTAATCCAGAAAGGTAGCATCTGATGGGGTCCTACCTTTGGGTTAAATGGAACAGTATGCAACCAAGTGACCGAGGTTAAATTGTGACTGTTATACAGCAATACTTGAAACCATTTAACTATGTGCAAAAAAAGAGCTCAGGCTTGTTTTTAGAATGTTATCTACGAAATGTGTTTAGAAATCATGTGTGTGTGTGTATATATATATATATATATATATATATCTATATATATACTAACCTACTATCTACCAGCATTCACAGTTACCAGGAAAAAAGAAAAAAAACCCGCCAGGATCTAGAGATAATATCTCGAATTACCGCCCGGGGGGAAAAAGTAAAAAAATCATAGGACCAAAAAAAACGAAAAAGCCAACTTCGTCACACCAGTTGAAAAAAATCAAGAGATATGCAATCAGTTGGTCAAAAGAAAAAGAAAACCCACTCTAAAATGTTGCAATGCTACAATTACAGAGAGTGCTCAATACAAAGTAGAGCCAATTACAAAAATTAAATCGCGAGTCGAGCCTTTCCTACTAAATTTTCGCCTCACTAGCTCCTCAGGGAATCTAGTACCAAGTTTTCATTACAAAAAAAAAACACAAACCAGTCACATTAGGATTATAAATTTATTTCCATTCTGTTATGTGTTTTTGATAAAATCAAATTTAAATGTTCACTTTTGAATAGTTTTCTTGTCCTGATGGAATTACTCCCAACTCCAGTTTAACTGGACCAAATAATACTATATATATATATATATATACAATTTGGCATTAAATAATTTACAGTGGTTGATATGCCATAAAATCCAACCAAACCTTTCCCAGACGTAATAGTCTTCTTCAGTTCTTGAATTTGAGACCCTCTAGTCTGTTTTTGTGTATTGTCTGTCCATGGATCACAGACAAATGGTTTCTTAGACTTCTTTCTTTTTTTTTTTTTTTTTTTTTTTTTCATTGACTTTGTTGGTTTGAATTTCTTTTTCTTTTAATATAATAATTGAAAACAGTTATAATTTTTTTAAAAATAATTTTATGATAATTAAATACTGTTTTTAATGTATATTTTCCTTTTTTTTTTCTTTACAGTTTAAATTTGTCGCATTACCCAATTTTACATGTAGCAAGGAAATAATCGCCAATTCTCTTGCGTCAGCAAATTTTTCAGTAAGAATTCTTTCTTATATTATTACTTATATTTATTTTGTACTGTATGTTGAAACAACACTCCTTTATCTACGTGTGTTTGGGATGGAATTTTCCTGGATTATGCCCCTTACAAAATTAAAAACGTGTTTAAGTATTTGGAATATGCACATCTTGTTATACTAACAATCTTCAAAAATTGCCAATGTCTGGCCACCCTAATCCACTGTGCTTTTAAGGATTATCACTGGCGATTAATTCATATAGTAAGGATATGAAGATATGAAATTGCAGCACTCTAATCGACCTTTTAAATCAGAAAAAATCTTGACAAAACTAGGGGCCGACTTATATGCCAGGGTTAAAATCGAAGCCTTTAACACAGTGGGGGAACAGTGAAATATTACTCCTTGCAATTGATATACACTACTTATTAAAATTCTGCCGAATACATGATTACATCTCTGCAGAAGGGTAAGACTCCCTCAACGAGGCCCAGTTGGCTGTGGCTGCAGAATACACTGACTGCTTCTTTGCAGAGGGGTATGACTCCCCCAACGAGTGTCCTGGATATGACATTAAACCATCTGATGGCAAGGCTCTAGCCTTGGACTTTGGGTAATGTGGAGTACCCCTTTGTTGCCATCGCTCTCAGGTCCACTCTGGCCTGGAGTGGAAGCACCTGATAGGTCCTATCTATGGGTTAAATAGAACTAAACTGTGTACTTGTGGATTTGGCATTAAATAACCTACAATGGTTGATATGCCACGAAACTAAACCAAACCAGCAAACTGCGCTTTTGCAGAGGGGTTAAGACCTCCTCAACCAACTAATGTCCTGGATTTTAAGGAGTTGATTGGCTGTTAAACAAATGATCTCAAGCAAACTTATAAATAATTAAATGAATTACAATCAAATATTTTCAAGTGAATCAATTTTCAACAGTTTCATATTTCAAGCCTTTTCAAAATTAATTTCAAATTTTAATGTGGAATATGTGACAATCTTGGGCATTCGTTGTGTGGGTGAGTGCCAGTCAGAGGATCCCTTTGTCTATTTTGGCACGAAATACGCACAAAGGGCTTGCATGCTAGATCTCCCATGAGAGCGGAAGAAGACAAGGGGAAAGAAGGATGAGTCAGCATTCCTGGTGACATTGTGGGAATTTCACTTGAATACATGTTCACGCTAGCCCACAGATGCACAGAATGCTAGGAAAGTATCACAAACTTCTCCCTTCTTGCACTTGGAGCTAACCCAAGTCCGTGTTTGTTTGTTCTCTTTTCTTCCACCCTCTCTGTTGTGTATTTTGTGTTTTATGTGTCCGTAAAGAAATGTGAAATACCCCTGGCCGGAGATAAGAGAAACCACTGTACGATCTGATGGCCATGAGTGGTTTAGGAGGTTGAGGTAGTGGGGGTCGGTCAGCAGTGTAATGTCACAAATAAAAATTCAAGATTGTAATCAAGTCACTGTTGAAATGAGTTGAATTTATTATCATATGCATGTGTCGAGAATATTGCAATCTATTTTAGGATGGCTGACTGGAAAGTGTTTTCTAATCACTAATTTGCCCAGTCAGCTGGGGCTGTAGATTACACAAACTGGACCTCTGCAGAGGGGTAACCCCGCAACAAGTGTCCTGGATATGACACTAAACAATCTGATTGTGAGGTTCCTGTGATGTTGGAGCTTTGGGGAATTGCAGAGCACCCCTTCATTGCCATTGCTCCCAGGTCCACTTTGACCTGGAGTGGTAACACCTGATAGAGCCCTATCAATGGGTTAGATCGAACTAACTGCATACATATGCTAAACTGAATTGTTTGAATTAGAACTGTTTGATGAAACTGAATTGCTTGAAATAGAAATGTTTTTCACAATTAAACTGTACTTACTTTAAAACTGCGTGCTTATGCTAAACTGAATTGTTTGAAATGGAACTGTTTTTGACATTGAAACTCTACTTACACTAAACTGAATTGTTTAATATAGAACTTTTTTCACATTTAACTGTGTGTAAACAAAATCTGTACTTATACTAAACTGAATTAGCTGAATCGGAACTGTTTGACTAAACTGAATAGCTTGAAATTGAAATGATTTTGACAATTAAACTGTGTACTCATGCTAAACAGAATTGTTCGAAATAGAACTATTTGCATAATAATAGATTTGGCATTAAATAACCTACAAAGGTTGTTATGCCATAAAACCCAACCAACTCATTACTAATTATGCATGTATTGCATATTTTCAGGTTGACGGTGTCTTGTTTTATCACAAAAGGACCCACTACACTTTTGGGTCAACACCCCTAGTCCTCTGGTTGAAACCGTACATGTTGCCTGAGCTTCTCAACATTCCTGTCCCTGAGTCAATGTTAGCCAACATGCCAGCATCGTATGTCAACTACTCGGAACACCTGACACTTGTGGAGAAGAATCGAAAAGAGTTTGAGCTTAAGAAACAAGATGCTGAAAATTTTTTGGAGATGGGGCCTCCTGCAAAGCAACAACGTAATAGGGGAAAGAAGAAGAAAAAGAATAAGAAATCGTCTTGTAATAATAACGATGATGGTTTTTCTATGGACATTGTGGCTGATGTTCCTGAAAAAGGAGAGCATGAGTCTAAGGAAATGGAGCAAAGCGTCTCTTAACCTTTTAATATTGTACAATATGAATTTTATTTATTCTTGTTACACTCATTTGTAGTTAAAAACAAATTTATTTTACCTTGAACTTGTTTCTCTTCTTTGTTTATTTTTTTTATTTATTTATTTATTTAATTATTTTTTTATTTATTTAATTATTTATTTATTTTGTTTTTTTATTTATTTATTTATTTAATTGTTTTTTTATTTATTTATTTATTTAATTGTTTTTTTATTTATTTATTTATTTAATTATTTTTTTATTTATTTATTTATTTTTTTATTTATTTATTTATTTATTTATTTATTTAATTATTTATTTATTTATTTATTTAATTATTTTTTTATTTATTTATTTAATTATTTTTTTATTTATTTATTTAATTATTTTTTTATTTAATTATTTTTTTTATTACAACAAGAAGGCTCCCAAGTTCAAAAAGAGATACCTGAAGAAGGCTAGTGGGCACATTGGTCAAAACGTTGTACAGACATAAATAAAGATGAGGATAATAGTCTGAAGAATAATAATACTACAATTTATAATCAAACCTCATTTCATACATTCAGAGAAATTATTTTTTTTATTTAATTATTTTTTTATTTAATTATTTTTTTTCATTTGTTTTTTTTTTTTTGTTTTTTTTTTTTTTTTTCATTTGATTATTTTTTTTATTTAATTATTTTTTTTATTACGACAAGAAAGCTCCCGAGTTCGAAAAGAGATACCTGAAGAAGGCCAGAGGGCACATTGGCTGAAACGTTGTACAGACATAAAGATGAGGATAATGGTCCGAAGAATCATAATACTAGAAATTATAATCAAACCTCATCTCATACATTCAGAGAAATCATTTTTTTTTTTTTTTTTTTTTAATTGATTATTTTTATTTATTTTATTTTTTATCTAATTATTTTTCAATTTAATTTTTTTACTTATTTATTTTTTTTTGATTATTTTTTTATTTAATTATTTCAAACCGCACCTAGTGATTCCTATTTTTTAAAGATGTATTACTTAAATATTGATATTAATATATTAATAGCAATACTATTGGTATTATTAATATCAAATAGAATTATTGGTGTTAAATAGCAATACTATTGTGCAAATAATAAAAAGCAATACTGGGGAGGGTGTCCTTATGGTGTAATGGTTAAAGCAATGGACTGCAGAATCGTAGTAAGTGAGTTTGTACTCCAGTCATGCTATAACGTTCACTTTTGGGCAAATACCTTTAAGCAATACTTGAAACCATTTAAGCACATATTAACATACAAGCTCTGACTCGTTTAAAAATAATTTTACTGATCTTTTCACTTAAAGATTATAATACATATAAACAAGATTTGGCTTGACACCTCTCACCTGGAGTGGGAGCACCTGATAGGGTTCTATCTATAGATCAAATAGAACTGTTTAACTATTTAACTGTGTGTGAACAAATGATTGATACTACATAAAATTATTTGTGTTTGATAAGAATACTTGAAACTGTTTTCCTTTGTTCAAAAATTGTATTATTGGTATTATACAGCGATATTGGGAAACGTTTAATTGCAAATGAGGTAATAATAGTGTTAAATTAACCAGAGAAGAAAAGGACTCCACGTTATGAGGGGGTGTCGTCATGGTGGAATCGTAGTAAGCGAGTTCATACTCTAGTTGTGCTATTACGTTCACTTTCGGTCAAATACCCTTGGGAAAGGTATGGACCCCCTTATCCTCCCAGCTATGCGTTAAATAGTACTACTACTGTTCTTCTATGAGAATGGCTTTGGCATTAAATAACCTACAAAGGTTGATATGCCATTAAACAAAGAAACTAAACCAAACCAAATTATGAAATCTATGATTTTATTACATACCGATTCTGAGGTTTACAGAACATACTACCTCCACCTCTGGTGCATGACATTTAGATGGTGACATCTTTAAGACTTGTCATGTCGTGCGAGATCCAGCATATCATGTTCAAGATAGCCCAGTGGAAAAGATGTTAAAGAGTGTCAACATGCTCACTGGTACTGTTTACTTACAAAGCTACATCTCTTTAGGACAGATGGTGAATATATGCCAAGATAGGGATGCAGAAATCAAATTGAGTAGAAGTTCAGAGTGGAAGGAATTTGCCACAATAAAAGATGTGCTCAAGGCAAAGCTAGATATGACTCGGTGCCAATCTCTTTGGTAGCACAGTTTTGGCTGCAATGTTATTCGCAAGTAAAATGTGGACTACTGCAAAGAAGGAAAGACAAATATTGATTACAACACGAAGGAAAGATCTTCATTGAGAAACTCGTTGTGTGAGCATATTCCATATTGCCCAATTGGCTGGGGCTGTAGAATACACTGACTGCATCTCTGGTTTCATTGATTTCTTTGTTCAATGGGACGTCAACATTTGTGGACTAAATGCCAAAGCCATCCTTGTAGAAAAACAGGAGTGATATTATTTACTTAGGGTTGAATACCTTTTCTAGCCAAGTTGGCTGGGGCTGTAGAATACACTGATGGCATCTCTGTAGAGGTATAAGCCCCCCCCCCCCACACTAATAAGTGTCCTGGATATGACACTAAACAATTTGATGGTGAGGCTTCAGTAATGCTTTAACTTTGGGGAATGTTGAGTACTCCATTGCCATCACTCCCAGATCAACTCTGGCCCGGAGTAGGAACACCTGATAGGTTCCTATCTGTGGGTCAAATAGAACTAAACTGCATACTTATATTTGTTTGTGAATTGTTTGAAATAGAATTGTTCTTGTATGCAAAACTCAATTGTTAGAAAAAGAACTGTTTTTGACATTAAAACTACTTATGCTAAACTGAGTTTTCTAAAATAGATCAGTTTTGACATTTAACTTTGTGTAAACAAAAACTATACTTATACTAAACTGAATTGTTTGAATTAGAATTGTTTGACTAAATTGAATTGCTTTAAATATTTTTGACAATTAAACTGTGTATATATGCTAAACTCTATTGTTTGAAATAGAACTGATTATTTGTATAAAATGGATTTGGCATTAAATAACCTACAAAGGTTGATATGCCATAAAACCCAAACAAACAGTGAAATTTTTCAGGAGTGGAGTGAAGGACGTGATCAAAGAGTACAGGAAACTGAAGTTTCATTGGTCTTGACACGTCATAAAGTTGACTGTAGATAGCTGGATCTGTGCAGTTGTGTGGTATCCGAGAAATGTCTTCTCCAAAGACCTCAGCACTGAGGTGACAATGAAATTGGTCCAGCATCATAGAGGAGGACAAGATGAAAAAAAAAAAATGAAAGCATATTGGACCAATGATATGGGGTAACCTCAAGCTGCCCAACAAGAGATAAGGATTTGGGGATTTTTGACTTTTTAAAAAAAATTTTTTTTTATAACTTTCAGGTTCCTTTGTATATCTTGAAATTCGTTGGTTTAATGGCATGTCAACCTTCTTGGTTGATTTAATGCCAAATATATCCTTTTTGAAGAGCAGTAGTGGTACTATTTAAGTCGGCTCGGAGGATAAGCAGGTTTGTACTTTTCCCCAGGGTATTTGTCTGAAAGTGAACGTAATAGCACGACTGGAGTTTGGACTCGCTCACTATGATTCTGCTGTCCAGCTCTTTAACCATTACACCCTCCTCCTTGAAATTTGGTTAACGCCTGTTCATAAACTTGAACCACACTCGTAATTATCTTATGCACAGACTTAATTAACTCACCCCAAGAAAGAGGAGTCTTGAATATGACCCTAAACTGATCCTAGTTCTAGACCGTTGAGGAGTGGGAATACCTGTTAGGGTCCCATCTATGTGTCAAATAGAATCATCTAAAAAGCAAGTTTATTGGATTGGAATATTTGAAACCATATAACTGTCCAAACAAGTTATTCTTAGATAGGAATTATTACTTGAAGCCATATAAATTATTAGTATTAGATAGGAATACTTGAAACTATATAACTGTGCTAATTATTTTTATCAGATTTTGGAATTATATAGCCTATAAGATGTCAACCAAACCAATAGGTGGTGCCCGTGGTGTAATGGTTATTGTTGTAGGAAATGGACACGGCGACACAAATCCAAATCCTGGATGAGGCTGATTGCATTTCACATAGCACTAATACCAGTGGGAAAGGTATGAATCCAATTATTCTCCCTCCAGCTATGGGTAAATAGTAGGACAGACTAGGTTCTTCAGCTTTGGTGAGGCAACTAGTCTTGGAGAAGGAAAACTCTGAATTCAAACCTGTTAAACTCCGCTTAAAGATTGACCTTGTGTGATATCCTGCCAGAGCAGAGGGGTTGGGTAAGACGTCAACCAAACCAAACCTGATTGATGAAATCTAAGTGGCTTGGCATTGTTAAATGACACGAGGCCCAGACGAGAATAATTATGCTTTCTGACAAATCAGTCCGTTAAATACACTGACTGCTTCTCTACAGAGCAGTAAGACCCGACCCTCCCAATGAGTGTCCTGGATATGACATTAAACCATCTGATGGTGAGGCTCCAGCCATGGAGCTTTGGGGGAGGTAGAGTACCCCTCATTGTCATTGCTCCAGGTCCACTCTGACCTGGAATGTTAGTACATGAGAGGGTCCAACCTATGGTTCAACTAGAACTGTTTGACGTTTACACTCTTTGCAAACAAATGACTTGTGTTAAATAGGACTGTCTGACCGTTTAACAGTGTGTAAACAAATAACTGATGTTTAATTGAATTGTTAATGATACATTGCAATACTTGAAATCGTTTACCTGTATGCAAAATAGAATTATTGGTACTATGTTGTAATACTTGAAACCCTTTTGCTGTGTGCAAATGAATCAATAATGTTGAATAGAAGAATTAATGTTGAATTGCAATACTTGAAACCCTCTTCATTGTTTGCAAACAAATGATTAATATTAAATTGTCTCCCTTTAGTCGAGGGTGACCAGAAGGCTCCCTTTTCAATAGCTACTACACCGAAGTGTAGAGAAGGATGCTACTCCTTTCCCTGGATTGCTCCACTTTACCCTTGATACGTACCTTATATTTGCTGAGTGTTAAGCTGGGAGTTATCAAGTACCATTTTTAAAGTCTTTGGTATGACGCAACCTGGGATTGAACCCAGGTCTCCTGGACCATTGGCAAACACCCTACCCACTGGGCCAGTTAAGTGAAACCATTTAACTGTGTAGAAACAATAGCAATACTAGAGTGCAAACAAATTAGTTCTAACTCATTTGAAGATAAGATTACCTACCAACTATTCACTTACAAATCTTATATGTATATCTATTTAACTACGTGCAAACAAATGACTGATATTAAACTCAATTGATTAGCCCTATATAACAGTACTTGATTGAGAAAGAAAAAAAAAACCTTAAATAACTCACAAAACATCTACAATAAATGTGATTCCCTAACCGCTTGGCATAAAATAACCCTAGACAGATTGATATGCAGTTAAACATGATCCCATTTATATGCAATACTGTAGACTGATAAATGATCGGACTGAAATTAACATACAAATTTTTGGTGGGGTGGGAATCCCCTTTGTGTGATGTACTTTCAGACTACAGTCATGCTATAAAGTTCACTTTCAGACTAATACTCTTGTGAAAGGCATGGACCCCCTTATCCCTTCAGATATGGGTTAATATAATATCATTGCAGTTCTTCTACAAGGATGTACCCCAGTTGGTTACATACAACTGTAGAATACACCAACTGCATCTCTGCAGAGGGGTAAACCTCCCCCCTCACTTCAACAAGTGTCCTGGATAGGACATTAAACTATCTGTTGGTGAGGCTCCAGCCTTGGAGATTTGAGGAGTGCCCAGTAACCCTTCATTGCAATTGTTCCCAGGTCCACTCTGACTCGGAGTGTTTGAACCTGATTGGGTCTGATCTATGGGTCAAATAGAACTAAACTCTGTATAAACAAATGACGGATGTTAAGTTGTGACTGTTGAATAGCAATACTTGAAACCATTTAACTGTGAGCAAAAAAAAAAGCTCTGGCATATTTAAGAATATTATCAACAAAATGTGTTTACAGATCATATATAGACAATGGTTGATATACAAGAAAACCTAACTAACCCAAGGGGGTGTCCTTGTGGTGTAATGGTTAAAGCGATGAACTGTGGGATCGTAGTAAGCGAGATCGTACTCCAGTCACGCTATTACGTTCACTTTCGAGCAAATACCCTTTGGATAGGTATGAACCCCCTTATCCTCCCAGCTATGGGTTAAATAGTACCACTACTGTTCTTCAAGGTGAATAGCTTTGGCATTAGATAACCTACAAAGGTTGATATGCTATTAAACAAAGAAACCAAACCAACAAACCCAAATCATATATATTTGATGTATATGTATAAAGAGGATTTGGCATTAAATAACATAGAATGGTTGATATGCCATAAAAGCCAACCGAACCAATTTCATATATATTTAATATATATGTATAAAGAGGATTTGGAATTAAATAGCTCACGATGGTTGATATGCCATTAAACAAAAAAAAAACCAAACCAATCTCCTGTTAATAATTTTCAAACATATCTATTTGAGCCATTGATTGGCTCCTCATAGATTTCTACCTCTCCAGGTTAGAGTGGGCCTGGGAGTAATGGCAATGAAGTGGTGACTTCACACTTCCCAGAGCTGTAGAACAGAATCGCTACCACTTGATAACAAGTTAAATGTCTTTTTGTATTTCACTTCGTGCTAATGCCCTTGGGAAAGATGTGAATCTATCTCTTCTTTTTCCCTAAATATAGGTAAATAGTAAGGCAGACTGGGTTATTTAGCCTTGTTTAGGCAAATAATTTAGGGGAGAGGAAACTGAATTCAAACCAGGTTTATCATGCTTAAAAATTGACCTTGACTTCTGTGGTCGGGTCTTCACCCCTCTCTAAGGGATGCAGTTGGTTTATTCTGTGCCTCACCGACAGAAGTTTGTGTGTGTGTGAGAGAAAGTGTGTATCTGTGTGTGTGTGAGAGAGAGAGAGAGAGATTGAGTATAGGTGTGTGAATGCGTGTATTTGTTTGTGCATGTGTGTGTGAGAAAGAGTATGTGAGAGAATGTG
>OY757924.1:13854196-13909196 GCA_963585895.1 Sepioteuthis lessoniana
CAATGGACGATAGGGAGGAGTGGCGAGAGAGGCTCAGGGAGATCCATGCTGACGGCACGACATGATGATGATGATAACCGTAGATTATAGTTTTACAGTTTCAGGTTCGTTTACTAAGAGTTTAAAAGAAATTTCAGAAATTAGTTAAATAACTGCCAGATTATATTGAAAACATTTCTTAATTTCTCCTTCCTTGATGATAAACGAGATATTTCTTGATACAAAGATCGAATATTATGGAAATTATGGAAAAGTGGAAATTTTGACAAAAAATCCATATAAGATCTTAGCGAGGTTACGATCTTCTTCATTTAATCTTCGAGTCGTATTTTATAAATGTTAATCTAACAATAGCGATATGAGTCTACTATAATTATCTAAATGGATTTTTTTTCATACTGAAGCGAATTGTTTATTTGGTTTTCTAGATTTCAAAGTGAATTGTTTGCTGGGCTTTGACAAGAGTTCCCAGGCGTTAATAGACAGTGGAAATGTGGGTTACAAGATAACATACGGCAATAAGTTTTGATTGCAAAGTATTACCGGCAGGGGCTGCCGAATACACAAACTGAATCTCTGCAGAGGGTTAAGACCCACCGCAACGAGTGTCCTGTTATGATACTAAACAATCTGATGGTTAGGCTTCAGTAATGGTGGAGCTTTGGAGAATGCGGCGTACCGTTTTATTAACATCACTCCCAGGTCCACTTTGGCCCGGAGTGGTAGCACCTGATAGGGTCCTATCTATGGGTGAAATAGGACTGTTTGATATTTAAGCTGAGTGCTTACAAATGACATCTGCAAAACTGAATTGTTTGAAATAGAACTACTTGATCATTTAACTGTGAGTAAACAAACGACCGATGTTTAATTGAAATGTAACAATCGTCTGTTAAGCCGGATTGTGAACCTTTATATCAGGGAAGGCACCAAATAAAATCCAAACATAACATAAACTTGCCCCCTATCTACTTTCATTGGAAATCTAATGACGGTCAAAACTCCCAATTTAGGAGTAATTCCCCTGAAAAAGGAGCTTGCTATTAGATGCTTTTATATACCTTTAAAAAAAACTTAGTTTTGCACAAGACTCCTGGGAGGGAGAATAGAATTCACTATTCAGTTGTAATGTGTCAGTGAGATTAGCTTGTTAACGATCACACTAAATCAAGTTGATACAGCCTCAGACGTATTGAACAGTACATTTCCGCTACGAGTAAAGTCAATATTAAAGTGGTTACGGCCGGAATGAATTCAGTGTTTTATTTCTCTTAGACCGATTGCTTTACAAAGGCTAAGGAATCGCCTGTTCAACAATTTAGCCATAACTAGATTTAGGGAAGAACATAGGGATTCATGGTTTTACAGAATGCATGAATCTATATGGAATTGAAACGTGAAACCGCTTCCTCCAGAAATTGAGCTAAGGTCCTGAGAATGTGTGTCTTTCTGTGTGTGTGTGTGTGTAAGAGAGAGTGTGTGTGTGTGTGTATATATATCTGTGTGTAAGATAGTGTGTGTATGAGAGAGAGAGAATGTGAAATGTGTGAGAGAGAGAGAAAAAGTATGTGAATGTATGTGTCTGTGTGTGGTGGGATCTAAGCTGTAAACGTAAGAAAAATTGTTTTTAGTTTTCACCAGAAGTCCCATCGAATACCTTAGTATAATTCCACAATATTTAATCTTTTTAAATAATGTGAATTCAAAGAACTTTTCACTTAAAAGTGAAGTTTTTTTCTTCTTCTTTCTTCTCTTAAAAAAAAAACAAACAAAAAAAAAAATAAACAAACGAGAATCTAATACAATTTAATAATGTCTCTTGTGGGCCAAATATCAAGAAATATCTTGATAGGTCAGCAAAATTAAAAAGAAAAAAAAAGGCCGCAAAATCGTCTTTGTAAAAACCTTCAAGTATATGAGGAAATAAGAAAAAGAAAGGAAGTTAGTGAAAGGTAGAAAGGGAAAAAGAAAAAGATGATATGACGAAATAGGGGATGAAGAAAGAATCATGAAGAAGAAAGAGAAAATAAAGAAATATATTGACTGAGAAAGAAGGAAATAAAGAAAACGAAAACTGAGAAGATATACACTTAAATACGCATTTCTTGTTTGTCCATAAAAATTAAAATTTGTCTTGTCATTCGTGTCAAAAATTAACGAAATTTCTTGCAGTCAAATAAGGAAAAAAAAAAAAAAAAAAAATACCCGCTCCCAATCCGTCATCTTAGTTTATATTTATTCGTTTTGTTTTTTTTATTTTTATTTTTATTTTTTTTGTACGTGTGTTTGTGGGTGGGGGGGAATAATGTTTTGAACTTTAAAAGCCTCCTAAGTAGATTTTTTTTCTTTAACGAAATCTTTTTATTTGATTTAGAATTCTTGCCTTCTCGGAAGAAACGAGATATCAATCGTCGTTTTTTATGTAGTGAAAGTATACGAAGAAACTTATATAAGTTGGACACAAGGTCATGGGGACGTATCAGACAATGGAGCTAGAGAAATAGTGACCCGTCAAGCAGCTCTGACATAGTCGAAGTTTAACTGAGTCAAGCACAAGGCCAAAAGTAGAGAGCATTCAGCTTGTCAACTAGATACGAGTATTTCATTACTTCTAAATAGAAAATTATTCTCTCAAAACGGATATTATTCAGTATTATTTTTACCAAATTTTATAGCATTGGTCTGTTTGTTAGGGTTTTATGGCATATCAACCACTGTAGATTATTTAATGCCAAATCCACTTTGTACATACAGTAGCGTCCAAAACTAAGGGACAAAATTTTAAAACCTAATATTTGTTAGCAATAACAACTGTGATAAGCTGAAATTTTGACAACTGGTTGTCGTTATTATCCATAATAACATACTAAAATTTGAATCATTTGCAAAGGACAGAAAAAGAATTATAACAATTATTTATTTATTTTCAAATTTGGAACGTCCAAAAGTAAGGGACAAAATTGAGAAAAACAATGTAAACAGCCAAAAAACAATAAAAATACATATACAATCAATATTTAGTAAATGAGCCTTTGCTCTCAATGACAGCTGCACATCTTCGACTACAAGAACGAATCAGTTCTTGACAATCCTCGATACTAATTTTAGACTATTCTTCTTGAAGCTTCACCCACAAATCCTCCGGGATTTCTTTCCATAACTTTCATTCCTAAGGTCTTCCAAAGATTTTCTATTGGATTTAAGTCAGGACTTTGCGGTGGCCAATCCATAATTTCGAAATCTTGCTCACACAGGTAACTCATTACCACCTTTGCCTTGTGACGGGGCATTATCTTGCATAAAGGTAGCCCTATCGAAACCTGAATTCTGTATGATTGGCACAACATGATCTTGAACAATGTTTTTATAGATCTGCGCGTTTACACGAGTTTGTAACCGGACAAGAGGCGTTGTACCTTGGCTAGAAAACATTCTAAATACCATGACGCTTCCGCCCCCAAACTTGACAGTTTTCTTAGTACACTTTGCACTTAATCTTTCACCAATACGTCTCTTTACATTGTTTTTTTTCCATTATTTCCAAATAAATTAAACTTGCTTTCATCACTGAAAAATACTTTTGCCCAATTTTCATATGTCCAAATTACATACCTGTTTGCAAACTCTAATCTCTTCTCATTCTTCGAGCTAACAAGTGGTTTCTTCCTTGGGGTTCGATTAAACAGCCCTATTTCTTGCAGTCGTCTAGAAACAGTCTGTCTTGACATATTAACACATGAGGTACTATTCATAACCCTTTTAATTTCTGTGCAAGACTTAAAACGGTCCTTTAATGACATACGCTGCATTATTCGATCTTCTCTTGCCGAAGTTTTGCGGGGTCTATTTTGCCAGTATCATTGTAGGATTTAACAACCCTGCCTACAACACTCTTGGAACGTTTCACTTTTTTAAAAATCTCTCTAATGGTGTGCTTTCCCTTGTTTAGCTTCACAATAGCTTGTCTCACAGAGTAATCAAGTTTTTGGCGTTTCGCCATTGTCCCGGCTGATGCAACTGTGACGGCAAATTGACTAAAATCCCAAAACGGGACTTTATTTTCGCACGTGTGAAGACGGGGCAGGTTGGCACTTTATCCCCTACGGAATAAGTCCTGTTCAGAGTTTTTCTCTCAGGCATATAAGAACTGGCATATTACGTGAGGGAATAATTTAGGGCCAGACTGACCGCCGCTGGCAAGGGGTTCCAAATTTCACACTATCACACACCCACCAGGCAGCTTTCTTCCTTCCCCGAGACAATGGAAGATAATGAGCCTATAGGTTTTAGTTGTAATAATATTAATATTGTTGTAGTCGGCAACTCCGGTTTCCCGTGTGATACTTTAGGAATTAATAGGACAATTCTAAACAAGATAACATAAGGCGAGTAGAAGCTGGAAAGAAAGCATGAAGTAACAACATAGACCACATGGTAAAATGAAAATACATAAAATCCTTTACTACTTATATATACACATTCAGAGTGTCAAAAACATATAATTGGACAGTCCACGAATATAAACGTCTTTTCTTGGTTTTTATCCTTCTTCAAATTTTGAGAGAGAGAGAGTGGTAAACGAAATTTGGGTGTAAAGGAAAAATGTCCCCAAAGTTACTTATCTTATTTTCGACGGGGTTCCACTGGAGAATTTTCTTCTTTCATGGGCTACTAGACTTGGTTCTGTTTTTAGTACTGGCTTGAGGGACTCGGGTCTCTCATGTCTCAGTTAATCTTTTTGTCTTCAGCCCGGAGTAAAATGGCTATGGTCCGTCTGCCACGAGCCTTGCTCAAAAACTGACTTTTTTGTCCTTTACTTCCGCTGAGGGGAAGGGAACCCCACTTCCGTTTGAGGTCCCCGCCAATCATTTGGCTTCTCTCTCTTTCCCCTTCCGATGTCCGGCGACCTGAGGTCACTAAGTGCGAACATCTGGCATATCTCCTCTGTGACCCACATTCTCTCTTAACGGTCACTTTTTGACTGCTAGATAGTGCTAATAGCAACACGGGAGGATAGTATCATTCTTACCTCTTCGTCTCCGTGAGCTATCACGAGACACAACGTTTACAAATGACTAAGACTTATTCTTTAGAGGAAATCAAAAATTTGAATATAGCATACTGTTTACATTGTTTTGCTCAATTTTGTCCCTTACTTTTGGACGATCCTATTTTGAAAATAAATAAATAATTGTTATAATTCTTTTTCTATCCTTTGCAAATGATTCAAATTTTAGTATGTTATTAAGGATGATAACGACAACCAGTTGTCAAAATTTCAGCTTTTCACAGTTGTTATTTCTAACAAATATTAGGTTTTAAAATTTTGTCCCTTAGTTTTGGACGCTACTGTATATATTAAATATATATGATTTAGTTTGGTTGGGTTTTGTGGCATATCAACCATTGTACGTTATTTAATACCAAACCTTCTTTATACATATATATTTAATGTACATGATTTGGTTGGGTTTTATGGCATATCAACCACTGTAGGTTATTTAATGCCAAATCCAGTTTATACAAATATATTAAATATATATAAAGTTAGATAGTTCCAAGTATTATTGTGTATCACTAACAATTCAATTTTATGGAGGTGCCCGTGGTGTAGTCGTTATCGCCGTAGGAAATGAACACGGCGATACGAGTTCAAATCCTGGACGATACTGATTGCATTTCACATAGCACTAATACCCTTGGGAAAGGTATGAATCCAATTATTCTCCCACCAGCTATGGGTAAATAGTAGAACAGACTAGGTTCTTCAGCCTTGGTTAGGCAACTAGTCTAGGAGAAGGAAAAATCTGAATTCAAACCTGTTAAACTCCGCTTAAAAATTGACCTTGTGTCATATCCTGCCCGAGCGGAGGGGTTGGTAAATAGTATCACTAACAATTCAATTAAACATCAGTCATTTGTTTGCACACAGTTTAAATGTCAGTCTACTTGATCCATAGATAGGACCCTATCAAGTGTTACCACTTCGGGCCAGAGTAAACCTGGGAGCGATTGCAATTAAGAGATAGTCCGCATTTCCCAAAGCCACATCATCAGATTGTTTAGTGTCATATCCAGGACACTCATTGGAGAGTCTGCAGAGATGTAGTCGGTGTATTCTATTACCCCAGCCAACTGGACCTCTGGATACGCGTTGAAGAAATCTTACCTCTCTGCAGAGATGCAGTTGGTGTATTCTTCAGCCCCAGCTGACTGGGCTAGAATGGATCAGAGAAAAATTAAATAAACAAATGCTTCAATTATTTACAATAATCTTTTAAGTATATTATTTCAAGTAAATCAATATTGATGGGTCTTTTCATATCCCCAAACTCTGTCAGAATAATCTTTTTTATGGATCGCTGCACCCGGAACTTTCGCTTTACCGGATAGTCAATGTATTTTTAGTTAATGTATTTTTTTTCTGAATCTTAAAGCAGACTGGGTTCTTTAGCTTTGTGTTGTATAGTCACAATCCAACTATACAAATATACAGATGCAGGGAAATACGAAACACTGACGACTTTCCGTTGTTCAGGTACGAAACGTTTATTAACTTCTTGACTTTAGTTTTTCGACACGAGGAGAGAGAGACACAATTTTTACTATGCTGACTGTACTATCTGGCCCAACAAACGCGCTGCGCATCCCGTAACCCCCACGATCTCTGTCGGTAGAGATCTGCAGAACTCCATGGTCAGACTTCAACTTCAACTGTCTGTCTCAATGGCAGACAAACCGTCTCCTACATCGTCCACAATCAACCCCCAGCTGGACTGGCCTCGCCCAGAGTCGAAGCTCAACTAACGTCTTTTTCAGAATCACCAAATTCTCAGCCCATCGCTTCCGGGCATGACGTCATTCACACCCAAGCATATTTCCTATCTGGGGTTTATTATGACATTTGTGATTGTCATATCCTCTGCGCACGAGCGTGAACTGTATTCAATGTGTGAGCACCTGCATTAAGAGCCGAATAGTTCAAAGCTCAACCAAACCGAATGATAAAATATAATTAACGAAAAAAGATTAATATAAAAAATCATTCCGTAATTATATAACATTTTTTCGATAATTAATTTGAAGACCATTTGTAAATATTTTTTGACTTAAAAATGCTTCTCCCATCACTTCTTCATTGAATGAGCCTCGCATATATCATAGATCCCCTCTCAGTCATAAAAGTCCCCTTATTTATGGAATGACCCCTGTATATATCATAGGACCCTCCTCTATCAAAAAATTCTCTTTATTAATTGAATGACCCTCATATATACAATAGGTCCCTCCTGAGTAAAAAAAAATTCCCCTTAATTGAATTACCCTTGTATATATAGGCCCTTCCTCAGTAAAAGAAATCCCCTTATTTATTGAATTAACCTCGTATATACAATGTCTCACCTGAGTCAAAAAAAATTTCCCCTTATTGAATAACCCTTATACATACACACACACATATATATATATATATATATATATATATATATATCTATCATAGATTCCTCTTCAATCAATAGCCCAGTCGATTGAGGCTGCAGAATACACCAACTGTATCTCTTCAGAGGGGTAAGACTCCCCCAACGCGAGTCCTGAATATGACATTAAACAATCTGATGGGCAGGCTTCAGTAATACTGGGGCTTTGGGAAATGTGGTGTACCCCTTCAGTGCCATTATTCCCAGGTCGAATTTGGTTCGTTGTGGTAGCACCTGATAGGGTCCCATCTATGGGTTAAATAGAACTAAGCAGTGTACTTATGATAAATTGAATTGTTTGAAATAGAACTATTTTTGACATTTAAACTGTGCACTTAAGCTAAACTGAATAGTTTGAAATAGAACTGTTAATATGTATAAAATGGATTTGGCATTAAATAACCTACAATGCTTGATATGCCATAAAACCAAACTAAACAAAACTTCATTAAAAAAAAATTCCCCCTTATTTATTGAATGACTCTTGTATATATAATAGGTCCCTGCTCAGTCAAAAAAATCCCCTAATTTATTGAATGACCCTCGAGTATAAAATATATCTCTACTCACTTAAAAAAACCCTGCTATTACTCATTGAATGACCCTTGGTATCTCCTCACTTAAAAAAAACTTGCTATAATTTGTAGGGGGACATGTAATTTGGTAAATATGTTTGGTCCCCCTATTTGTAGGAGTACGTGTTAGTATTATGGTTTATATTTGTTTAGTAAGTGGTATGTTGTTGGTGTTTATATTTGAAAAAAGGCAAACGGCGCGGACAAAAAGAACATTCAAGACAAAGTTGTACAAATTCAAATTTATATTTCAACAATAAAGTAGGCGACCATAGTCGAGGGTGACCCGAAGGCTCCCTTTTCGATAGCTTACCACACCAAGGTGTAGGGGAGGGCGCTACTCCTTTCCCTGGATTGCTTCACTTTACCCTTGATCCGTACCTTATAATGCTGAGTGTTAAGCAAGGAGGCATCAAGTACCATTTTTTGAGTCTTTGGTATGACTCGACTGGGGATCGAGCCCAGGTCTCCCGGGCTATTGGCGAACACTCTAACCGCTAGGCCAATGTCCGGTACAGTTCAACAATACATGCAATTAAATATTTCAAAATATTAGTGTTCAAATACTGTTTGTTAAGTATTCCTGAGTGTGTGTTTGTGTGTATGTAAATAACACTAATACCACAAAAAAGGAACTAAATAACAAAAGTGTCCTATGCGTGTTGACTAAGTATTTTCTATAGAATCTTAATAGTGTATATGTATTAGGGGGAACGTGTCTTCTCCCATGTTGTTTGTTTCTTTCTTTCGGTGGTTTGACGAAATTTCTGTTGTTTTTGAAGCTGAGAAAAAATCTCACCGAAAAGGTGTAACAAGTAAGAGAATGGTTGCGTGGGATATACATTTTGGTGGCGGTATACGGCTGTTAGTTGAAACGAGAGTGATAGTGTTCTCTCTGGAAGTCACACTGGAGAGAGTGTGTTGGCCCTATAAGTGGAAATGTGAAAAAGAGAGAGAGTCGGAAGATGAGCGTATTTATAGGAAATTCTTGTCATGGAATAGGCTCCAAAAACGTAGGACGAAATTGCAGCGACGGACGTAGTTTTGAGCACTGACCACGTGGTTCTCCTGGCCAATGGGTTCCCGAGACTTATTGTTTACGTGCGTCCGCCATCTTTGTTTCGGGAACAAGTGACATAACGCCCATTTTAAAATATAGGAGTGTAAGTCCTTTAAACTCATTAAATGACCCTCGTGTATAAAATAGGTCTCTCCTCACTTAAAAAAAAAACTGCTATTATTCATTGAATGACCCTCGTATGAATATTGAGACTCAGGATCAAATCTATGGATTAAAAGTATTTTTCACGTTTCTGTGTTAGTAAAAATTTTGTAAAGATATGTTGCTTTTGCTTTGTCAAGTAAACATACCCAGATCGGATCATTAAGATATAGATCTCTTTTTTGGAGATCCTCGAAGACTTCAAAAATGACAACTATTAAAAAAAGTATATAAAGTTTTATTCAGTTTTTATAAAACGAATCATTAAATTTTTCGAATAAAAGAAAAAAAAAAAAAAAAAAAAAAAAAAAAAACCAACAAAATGATATGAATATTATTATAAGTTCTGTTGCATAGAAACGTTGTTTGTTATTGAAAATTGTCTTCAAGCTTGTTAGTTTATAAATAAATAAATATATAACGAAAAACTTATGACAAATCGGTTGAACATTTTTTTACCCCCGTCAGCACCTGAATTTCAAAAATCTACAGAAATTTAAATAACCTTTGGAACTTCTTGAAATTCCAGAGTTTAATTAGGAACCAACACCAACGGCTAAACGTCAACATCTACACAAGTTTCGGACGATCGATAAAAATTTTTTAAACTGTCAGTTACGGTAAAAGCTTGTGTTAATTGAAAGAATAAAGTAATTTCTTGTTGAATTTGAATCAGAAGAGTTACTAGACTTGTAATTAAAATCTAAAAAGAAATTCAAATCAGTATGAAACGAGAATAATAAAAGAAACGATTACCACTCTCTTCATAAAAACAATTTGCCAGCTGAAACCCTGGAAATTTCATGGTGTAATTAGAAACACCCACCAAAGATTAAGATCAATTTTACATTTCTAATGGCTTTAAATTAAATAACTCACAACGGTTGATATGCCATTAAATACCAGCCAACCAACTCTTTTGGGACATTAACTGATTGGTTTGGTTCGGTTTTATGGCATATCAACCATTGTAGTTTATTTAATGCCAAACCCTTTTTCTACATATATATTAAATATATGGGATTTGGTTTGGTTGGGTTTAATGGCATATCTCTACCATTGTAGGTTATTTAATGCCAAATCCTCTTTATACATATATATCAAATATATGTTTTGCAAACACATTTTATTAATATCATTTTTAGTTGAGCCTGAGCTCATTTTTTGCACCTGTCTCAGTAGATGAGATATAGCTGCCAAGGTAAGTGAGCTTGTCTGTTAATTTCAGAGGCTTACCACTTAAAGTGGCGATGAATATAAAAGTGTATTATTATGAGATATAAATGAATATAAAAGTGTATTACAAAATATAAAAAAGTAAAGTTGGCGACCGTAGAGTGGCCTGAAGGCTCCTTTTTCAATAGCTACTACACCGAAGTGTAGGGGTGTTATATAATTACGGAAAGATCTTTTTTTATATAAACCATTTTTCGTTAATTATATTTTATCATTCAGTTTGGTTTGGCTTTGAACTATTCGGCTCTTAGTTCAGGTGCATAGACATTGGGTACAGTTTACGCTCGCGCGCAGAGGATATGGCAATCACAATTGTTGTAATAAAGCCCAGATAGGAAATGATCAAACAGTTCTATTTCTAACAATTTAGCATGTTAACAATGTTAGATGATTCCAAGTATTGCTATGCATCAGAAACAACTCAATCAAATATCAGTGATTTGTTTACACACTGTTAAATGATCAAACAGTTATATTTCTAACAATTTAGCATGTTAACAATGTTAGATGATTCCAAGTATTGCTATGCATCAGAAATAACTCAATCAAATATCAGTGATTTGTTTACACACTGTTAAATGATCAAACAGTTATATTTCTAACAATTTAGCATGTTAACAATGTTAGATGATTCCAAGTATTGCTATGCATCAGAAACAACTCAATCAAACATCAGTCATTTGTTTACATACAGTTAAATGATCAAACAGTTTTATTTCAAACGATTGATTTAGCATAAGCCATTTATTTGCTAACAGTATAAATGTGTAACAGTTCTATTTAACCCATAAGTTAGGATCCTATCAGTTGCTACCTCTCCAAGCCAGAGTGGATCAGAGAGCGATAGCAATGTGTTATATAATTAAGGAATCATTTTTCGATAATTATATTTTATCATTCAGTTTGGTAAGGCTTTGAACTACTCGGGTCTCTTAGTCCAGGTGAATAGTCAGATAGTGCAGTCTTACGTCCACGCGGAAATGATATGACAATCACCATTTGTCATAATAAACTCCCAGACAGGAAATGGAGCTGGAGTGTGGATGAAGTCATATCCAGAAGAGATGGTTCTGAGAATTTTGAAAAGACAGTTGTTGAGATTCGACCGTTGAAGGCGAAGTTGGGTTTTCTACCGTTGAGGCGTGCGGTTGAGTTTTTCGGATCTCGACCGGCAGAGATGAATAGAGTTGAGATCTTAAACATCACAAGATGCGCCGCGCATTGGGGTGGGGTTAGAATAGTATGGTTAGCATAGGTTTTTAAGAATTGTGTCTCTCTCCTCGCGTCACCATGGACCGAAGCTAGAAATTAATAAACCTGTTCGTGTCTGAAACGACAGAGTCCGCCTATATTTGTACAGATATCTATATATGTATTATTATTACTGACACCACCAAATTATAGGAGATGCCCGTGGTGTAATGGTTATCGTCGAAGGAAATGAACACGGCGACACGAGTTCAAATCCTGGACGAGACTGATTGCATTTCACATAGCACTGATACCCTTGTGAAAGGTATGAATCCAATTATTCTCCCTCCAGCTATGGGTAAATAGTAGGACAGACTAGGTTCTTCAGCCTTGGTGAGGCAACTAGTCTAGGAGAAGGAAAACTCTGAATTGAAACCTGTTAAACTCCGCTTAAAAAAATTGACCTTGTGTCATATCCATAGCGGAGGGGTTGGTAAATATGGACATCACCAAATTATATTAGGGGTGTCCTCGTGGTGTAATAGTTAAAGCGATGGTAAGTGAGTTCGTACTCTAGTCGCGCTATTGCATCCACTTTCGGGCAAATACCCTTGGGAAAGGTATGAGCTCCTTATTCTCCCAGCTATGGGTTAAATAGTACCTCTACTATTCTTCCAGGAGAATCGCTTTGATATTAAATAAACTACAATGGTTGATATGCCATTAAACAAAGAAACCACACCAAACCAAACCAAATTATACTACAAATGAAGGGATACTCAACATCCCAAAAGGTCCAGCCTTACTGGAGCTTCATCTTTAGAATATTATATACACTTCACTCGTTGTGGGTGGGTCTTACTTCTTAGCAGATATTCCGTCGGTGTATTCTACAGCCCCAGTCGATTGGGCAGTACATAATTTGTAATCGGATAGTTTGTTGGTAACTGTCACGTGATAGCTCACGGAGACGAAGAGGTAAGACTGATACTATCCTCCCGTGTTGAATTAGCACTATCTAGCAGTCAAAAAGTGACCGTTAGGAAGGAATGTGGGTCACGCAGGGGAGACCAGGTGTTCGCATTTAGTGACCTCAGGTCGCCGGACATCGGAAGGGGAAAGAGAGAGAAGCCAAATGATTGGCTGGGACCCCAAAACGGAAGTGGGGCTCCCTTCCCCTCAGCGGAAGTAAAGGACAAGAAAGTCAGTTTGTGAGCAAGGCTCGTGGCAGACGAACCATAGCCATTTTTACTCCGGGTTGAAGACAAAAGATTAACTGAGACACGAAGGACTCCAAATCCTTCAAGCCAGTATTAAAAACAGAACAAAGTCTATTGGCCCGTGAAAGAAGAAAATTCTCCAGTGGAACCCCGTCGAAAATAAGATAAGTAACTTTGGGGACACATTTTCCTTTATACCCAAATTTCGTTTACCACTCTCTCTCTCTCAATTTGAAGAAAGAAAAAAGTCAGAAAAGACGTTTATATTCGTGGACTGTCCAATTATATGTTTTTGACACTTTGAACGTGTACATAATTGTAGTAAAGGAATTTATGTATTTTCATTTTACCATGTGGTCTATGTTGTTACTTCATGCTTCCTTTTCAGCTTCTATTCGCCTTATGTTATCTTGCTTAGAATTGTCCTATTAATTCCTAAAGTATCACACGGGAAACCGGAGTTGCCGACTACTACAATATTAATATTATTACGACTAAAACCTGTAGGCCCATATTCTTCTGTTGTCTAAGGGGAAGAAGTTTAGCGGCCTGGTGGGTGTGTGATAGTGTGAAATTTGGGACCCCTTTGCCAGCGGTGGTCAGTCTGGCCCTAAATTATTCCCTCAAGTAATATGCCAGTTCTTATATGCCTGAGAGAAAAACTCTGAACAGGACTTATTCTGTAGGGGATCAAGTGCCAACCTGCCCCGTCTTCACACGTGCGAAAATAAAGTCCCGTTTTGGGATTTTAGTCGATTTGCCGTCACAGTAACATTATTTCTTTAGAGTATAGTAAATGATTACATATTTATATTTGGTCCGCAGATAGGACATGACATGACATGACATGACTCCAGGGCAGAGTGGACCTGGGAGTGATGACAATGAAGGGGTACTCCACAAGATATTCTATTTCGGTTGAGAGCGTTTTGTTTTAAAATCTGTTTGACATCGTTAGAATCTTACTTTAATCCAACTATACGTTTTTTTTTTGCAATTAAAAAACAACTTTTAAAAACTTTAAAAAATACATTCTTTACATTTGCAAAACCCCAGATGATTGTCGATGAAGGGTCTGAAAGCTCTCGGGACAATTTCCGTAAATTCATCAACCAACTCTAACCTGAAACTAAAAAACTTATCAGGAAACTTCAAAGGATCCTAATAAAATTATATTGATAACGTGTGTCTTTATTATTTAATCAAACCTGCTTAATGAAGGACTGCAGCCTTACTACTCTCTCTCTGTCTCTCTCTCTGTCTCTCTCTCTCACACACACATACATATTTATAAACAGAATTTAGCATTACATAACCTTGAAGGGTTGATATGACATAAAACAATCAATCAACCAAGATGAAGGTTATATTCGCTTACAAATCGTATATATGTACTTTAACCAAGTGTGACACTATGTGGGTGGTCCGCCAAGCAGACGATCCCTTTGTCTGTTTTGGCGCGAAACCAAACAAAGGGCTTGGACTCGAAATCTCCGACGAGACCGGAAATGGGGGGGTGCGAGGTCCGAGAGAAGCCAGAAAGGGTGAGTTGGTAAAGGAACCCAAAGAGGGTGAGTTGGCAAAGGAACCCGGAGAGGGTCAGTTGGTGAAGAGAGACGCAGAGAGGCAGTCGAGAACGGGAGCAGAAGGGACCAGTCAAGATGAGTTAGCTGTCCAGTGTTGGACGGTCAGCAGAAGGCGGCAGTGAAGGAAGACAGTCAAAAATAAGTTGGCATTCCTAGTGGCTTCTGGAGGAGTTTCACCGAAAATACACTCCCAGCGAGAGTCTACAAGATGCACGAAAAGCTGTACAAAAAAGTGTCACAAAACTACCCTTCTTGCACTTGGAGCTGACCCAAGTCCATATTGTTCGTTTGTTCTTTTCTTCCAATCACGAGCCATGAATCGTATTGGTTTTAAGAAGTTGATGTATTCGGGGCGGCCGAAGGGGTGTATCACACAAGGAGCCACTTCCACTTTAAGTGACAAGCCTCGGAAATTGGTTGACCAGTTCACATACATCGACAGCAGTATCTCTTCTGCTGAAAAAGTGCTCTGCATATCCATAGGGAAAGAATTGACTGTAATCGTCAGTTTATCGATCATATTGAAATCGGATTTCTCTTATAAAATAAAACGAATTGGATGGTGCCCGTGGTGTAATGGTTATCGTCGTAGGAAATGGACACAGCGACACGAGTTCAAATCATGGATGAGACTGATAGCATTTCACATAGCACTAATACCCTTGGGAAAGGTATGAATCCAATAATTCTCCCTCCAGCTATGGGTAAATAGTAGGACAGACTAGGTTCTTCAGCCTTGGTGAGGCAACTAGTCTAGGAGAAGGAAAACTCTGAATTGAAACCTGTTAAACCCAGCTTAAAAATTGACCTTGTGTCATATCCTTCCCGAGCGGAGAGGTTGGTAAATACGCTAAAATAAAACGAGATTTCTTCCAAGCTATGGCTGTGTCAGTACTATTGTAAAGATGCACCACATGAGCGAAATGCACGGAGAAAAAGCTAAACGAGAATCACAAAAGAATACTACAAATATTTAAAGCGACACATCAACATAAAGCAGCTATATGGCCACTTATCTCCCATCTAACTAACCATCCAAATAATACGAACAAGACATATTGCCGACTGCTGGAGAAGTAAGAACGAACTCGTGACTGAAGTTCTGTTGTGGACTCCTACACATGGACACACCAGTGTTGGTTGACCAACAAAGAACTTAGATACATCAGTTCTGTGCGGACACTACATGCAGTCTAGAAGACCCGACTGGAGCAATGAACGATAAGGAAAGTTGGTGAGAAAGTTTGAAGACTCTGTGCTCTCAGCACGACTTGATGATGATGATGATTATTCAAGGTATTTTTATTTTGATATTTTTTCTGGGACTTCCTACGAAGGACATTTTATACGGCTAGTGTCTATATTTTTTAGCATTCAATGTCATTGATGGTCGTCTATTGATATTATTGATGTTGCTTGTGACAATTAAAGGCTCTCAATGGAAACTTTTGTTACTCTTCTGCTGCGTACAAAATGGATCGGTCGGACCAAAATCAAATAAGGGCCGTTCGATGTGTCGCACCGTTTTTCGACATTCATTCAGTCTGATGAATTCAATGTATGGATTTCTTCTTCTTCTTCTTCTTCTTCTTCTTCTTCTTCTTCTTCTTCTTCTTCTTCTTCTTCTTCTTCTTCCCAGGAATACGTGAAACGATCCATTTTCCCAGTTCACCGAATGGTGGTATAAGTGAAAGGTTAAAGGGAGGTGGGTAGATGTAGACCCTAGAAAGCAAATATGAACGGACGAAACCCCAACTTAAAGAAAAACACCCAGCTAACACAATTCCGCCAAATTTGATACAATCAAAATGACCGTTCGATAAATAAGTCGGCTTCGGAAATTCCACCCCCTTTGCAAGATGACAAACAGCCGGGCGGATTGGGGTGGTGGCGTGGTTTGAGAAGACGGGTCACGAAACGTTGTCAAAGTAAATATACTTTCATTATTTTTTGTAACCGTCGGGGATCTTCAAAGAAAGAAACTTTGATCGATAAATGATGGTGGTGGTGGGGTGAGTATTGCTTGAATCTTGTCATGATGTTATGATGTTGCTGCGTCGACAACAATTTCAACCCTCAGACACATTTTGTTTCCGTACTCTCTCTCTCTCTCTCTCTTTCTTTCTATTTCTCTCTTTGTCTCTCTCTCTTTCTAACTCTTTCTTTTTTTGATCTCTCTCTCTCTCTCTCTCTCTCTCTCTCTCTCTCTCTGAATATATATATATATATATATATATATATATATATCTGTATGGATGAAGAGATGCATCCTCCCTTTCCCAAAAAAGGTCGATCTCGGATTAGCCAACAACTGCCGAGGCTTAACTCTTGCACCCATAGCGGCCAAGATATACAATGCTGTACGACGCAAGCGCGTAGAACCCAAAATTGAGATTGCCCAGTCGGTTGGGGCTGTAGAATACACCGACTGCACCTCTGCAGAGGGGTAAGACACCCCGAATCAACGAGTGTCCTGGATATGACACAAAACAATCTGATGGTGAGGTTACAGTAATGCTGGAGCTTTGGGGAATGCAGAGTACCCCTTTATTGCCATTGCTCCGAGGTCCACTCTGACCCGGAGTGGTAGCACCTGATAAAGGTCCTATCTATGGGTTAAATAGAACAAAACGGTGGTTAGATTTTACTGTTTTTTGCATTTAAACTGCGTATTTATGTTGAACTGAATTGTTTAAAATAGAACTGTTTTGACATTTAAACTGTGTACGTATGCTAAACTAAATTGTTTGATTAAACTGAATAGCTAGAAATAGAAATGTTTTTGACAATTAAACCGTACTTTCATTTAAACTGCAAGCTTATGCTAAATTGAATTATTTGAAATAAAACTGTTTTTTTTATATTGAAACTGTACTTTCACTGAACTGAATAGTTATATATAACTGCTTGAATAAACTGAATAGTTTGAAATAGAAATGTTTTTGACAATTAAACTTTTTACTCATGCTAAACTGAATTGTTTTAAATAGAACTGATTGTTTACATAAAAATGGATTTGGCGTTAAATAACCTACAAAGGTTGATATGCCATAAAACTCAACCAACCAACCAACCAACCAACATTGAGAAAATACAGGTTTTCGGAGGAAAAGATCCACGACGCCACAAATTTTAACTCTCCGTCGAATTCTTGAAGGTGTACGTGCAAAAAACCTACCGGCAACAATATTATTTGTCGATTTAACTAAGGCCTTTGACTCCATTCACAGAGGAAAGATGGAGCAAATTCTACTCGCCTACGGCCGACCAAAAGAAACCGATGATGCTGTATAGAAACACAAACGTAAAAGTCCGTTCTCCGGATGGAGACACAGACAACTTCGACATTGTAGCAGGTATTGCAAGGAGAAATATTAGCCCCATACCTCTTTATCATCTGTCTAGACTACATGCTAAGAACATCTATTGATAAAATAAAAAAATAAAAAACGGTTTCAAGCTAACAAAGGAAAGAAGCAGAAGGTGCCCCGCAAAAACAATTACCGATGCCGGCTACGCCGATGACAAATGAACCCGCCCAAGCTGAAACCCTGCTACATAGTTTGGAACGAGCCACTGCAGGCATGGGCTTCCATGTCAATGCACACAAGACGGAATATATGTGCTTTAATCAAACAGGCAACATCTCCACACTAAACGGTAGCTCTCTGAAACTAGTAGACAAGTTCACCTACCTAGAAAGCAGTGTCTCATCAACCGAGACAAACGTCGACACACGACTAGCAAAAAGCATGGACAGCTAACGATAGTCTATTGGTCATATGGAAGTCAGACCTGACCGATAAAATGAAGTGCAGTTTCTTCCAAGCCGCGATCGTGTCGATACTGCCATATGGATGCACTACATGGACGCTAACTAAACGTATAGAGAAAAAGCTTGACGGCAACTATACAAGAATGCTGCGAGTAATATTGAACAAGACCTGGAGGCAGCACCCCACAAAGCAGCAGCAATATGGCCACCTACCACCCATCACGAAAAATATCCAAGTTAGACGAACCAGACATGCAGGACACTGCTGGAGAAGTAAGGAGAAACACATTAATGATGTTCTCCTATGGTCCATAGGAGAATATCACTAATGTGTTTGTTCCTACTTCTCCATGGCCGAGCAAAAGCAGGACGACCAGCCCGAACCTACATACAGCAGCTCTGTGATGATACGGGATGTAGCCCTGAAGACCTGCCGGAAGCAATGGACGATAGGGACGGGTGGCGAGAGAGGGTCAGGGATAACCGAGCTCATGGCGTGATATGATATATATATATATATATATATATAAAAGTAAAGTTAGCGACCATCGTCGAGGGTGACTCGAAGGCTCCCTTTTCAATAGCTACCACACTGAGGTGTCGGGGAGAGCCCTACTTCATTCCCTGGATTGCTACACTTTACCCTTGATCCTTGCTTAATAGTGCTAAGTGTTAAGCAAGGCAGCATCAAGTACCCTTTTTTAAGTCTTTGGTATGACTTGAACCCCGGTCTCCCGGACCATTGGCCAACACTCTACTCATTAAGCCGATGGCCTGATATAACAATATTAGTTTCGTTTCGATATTTGGTTCAATGGCACATCAACTCTTGTGGGTTATTTAATGCCAAATCCTGTTTATATATATGTGTGTGTGTCTATGTGTGTGCGTTTGTGTGTATATATATATATATATGAGTGTGCTTAGTTTAGTTTGGTTATTTTTTGTTTTATACATATCAACAGTTCTATTTCAAACAATTCAGTTGAGCATAAGTACACAGTTTAGTTCTATTTGACCCATAGATGGGACTCTTTCAGGTGCTACCATAGAGCGGACCACGGAGCGATGGCAATAAAAGGGTACTCCCGCATTCCCCAAAGCTCCAGCATTACTTGAGCCTCACCATCAGACTCTTTAGCGTCCTATACAGGACATTCGTGAGGGAAGTCTTAGCCCTGTGTAGAGAAGCAGTCGGTGTATTCTGCAGCAGTAGCTGACAGGGCCAATCTGTGTGTATAAATATATATATATATATAGATAGATAATCAACTTATATGGGGGTTTTGTAGTTGAATAGTTTGTCGGTGACTTTAATTTTAAAAGAGAGCTCATTTGTTTGCACGGTTTCTAGTATCGTTATTTAACACTAATAATTCTATTAAATTTTGATAATTTGTTTGCGCATAGTTACATGGTTTCAGACATTGCAATTAAACATTAGTATATCTATTTATCAAGTATTCCTATATAATTTGAATAATTTACACACCTGTATAGTTTCAAGTAAATAATATAAAAAAATTGTTCATAAATGATTGAATATTTCTATTTGACCTATCGATTGGACCCTGAAAGGTACTCCCGATCCGGTTGAGAGTGGACCTAAGAGTAATGGCAGTGAAGGGGTTCTCTACATTCCTCAAAGCTTTTAAACTGGAGCCTCACCATCAAATACAGTTTAGTGTCATACCTCGTTAGTGTCATACCTCGTTAGTGTCATACCTCGTTAGTGTCATACCTCGTCAACACTCGTTGTTCTGCATAGCTGAAGAAATTAGCTGTCACACGTATTTTGTCACAAAACATCTGTTACCGATGAAGAGGAATAAGATGAAAATAACGTTTCTGCTAAAAATTTAAAAAGATAATTTGTAAAACCCATTCCCTCTTCACAGACATTTGCCGTGCGTTTCAATATTTAATGTTCATACAATAGCCCTTTTCAGTCAGTAACACTTGCATTAATTCCTGACCCCTGATAATCCCTTTTCTCGTTTGCGACGCATTCCTAAAATCAATGTTTATATCTTATTCCTATAAAAGCCCTATTTAGTCAGTAACACTTGCCTGAGTTCCTGACCATTGACAATCCCTTTCTTCCTTTTTATTCACATGCCTATTAGGTACTCGCAGATTAAAAAAAAAGTCTTTCAACCAAAGCAATGCAGAACGTTGTTTCGACTTTCTGAATTAACGTTTCAGTTTTGTACATTGAATTTGCCTGTGAAATGTGCGTTCAATTCTTCGTACAGTGTCTCGATGTTGTTATCTCGTCAGATAATTAAAATCTCATATCATAAAATCTATCTATCTATCTAGATAGATAGATAGATATGCACACACTAGATAGATTGATAGATAGGTCGGAGGGTTGATTGATAAGTAATGTCTCTTATCACGTAACATCACTAAGAGTGCTCCCCTTAAAAAGGCCGTGTGCCGCACCCGTTCAGTGAATGGGACATACGATAAACACTAACCAACACCAATAAAATGAAGTTATAAGATAAATAGCATATAAGATATTGTACTAACGTGGATCTCACAGTTCATCGTGTAACACCACTGAATAATTGAATTCTTTAGTCATGAGTACTACGTCCAAGTTACAAATAAAGTATTTAATCAAAGTATTGAAACGGGTAGTCATAGTCGACGATTTCCTTCTCTTCATCGTTTGTATCATTTTGTGTATACTATCGACATCAGTAGCTGAATCGATAACCGATTGCTGATTTTAATAATATTTCTTCTTCTTCTTCTTCTTCTTCTTCTTCTTCTTCTTCTTCTTCTTCTTCTTCTTCTTCTTCTTCTTCTTCTTCTTCTTCTTCACAATCCTTTGTGAGTTGTGTTTGTTCATATTGTTTCCTCCTTCTCCTCCCCCTTCTTCTTCTTCTTCTTCTTCTTCTTCTAAATCCTTTGTAAGTTGTATTTCTTCTTCTTCTTCTTCTTCTTCTTCTTCTTCTTCTTCTTCTTCTTCTTCTTCTTCTTCTTCTTCTAATTCCTTTGTAAGTTGTATTTCTTCTTCTTCTTCTTCTTCTTCTTCTTCTAAATCCTTTGTAAGTTGTATTTCTTCTTCTTCTTCTTCTTCTTCTTCTTCTTCTTCTTCTTCTTCTTCTTCTTCTTCTTCTTCTAAATCCTTTGTAAGTTGCATTTCTTCTTCTTCTTCTTCTTCTTCTTCTTCTTCTTCTTCTTCTTCTTCTTCTTCTTCTTCTTCTTCTAAATCCTTTGGAAATTGTATTTCTTCTTCTTCTTCTTCTTCTTCTTCTTCTTCTTCTTCTTCTTCTTCTTCTTGTACACTCGATTGCATTGACGTTAATTAACTTGATGGGTTAATTCCTCTCTTCTACGATAACCCGTGTTTCGTTTGTCGCTGACCGGTAGACTGTCATTTCATTTGACTCAGTTCGGCCGGCCCGTTCTTTGCGACACAATGGAATCAGCAGATAACCACGAAGCGGGTCATGTGGAGACTAAAGGCAACAAAGACAGAAAGAAAGAAAGAAGATTACTTTTAAAAAAAGAAAAAAAAAGAAAGAAAAATATATATCTGATTAATGATTGGTTAGAGTGAGTGATGATATAAATGTCGATTGAAGTGGCTATCAAAAGTGTGGAATATCGGAATTAATATTTCCTTCGGTGGATTTTTCTACGAGTTTCGTATTGTTTTTTTTATGTCAATATATTTCTTCTTCTCTCTCTCTCCTCCTCCTCCTCCCCCTCTCCTCCCCCTATAACTCTCTCCCTCTCTCTCCTCCTCCCCTTTCTCTCCTACTCCTCCCCTCTCTCTCCTCCTCCCCTCTCTCTCTCTCTGGCATTTAATTGAAAAATTGTGCCGAGAGAAAAATTGTGTATTTAGCAACAGCACAACAAAATTCAAGAAGACAGTAATATTAGATGCAAAATATGACAAAATAGATTTATAAAATATATCTATCAATCTATTCATGTGTGAATAGTTTTCTTTAAAAAAAATGATATCAGTCTCTCTCACACACACACATACACACACACATATATATATATACATACAAGGTTTTTCTAAAAATTTGATATCATTTGAGATATACAGGCTGTTTCTTGCCCAGTCGGCTAAGGGCTGTAGAATACATCGACAGTATCTCTGCAGAGGGGTAAGACCCCCCCCCTCAACGAGTGTCCTGGATATGACACTAAACAATCTGATGGTGAGGTTCCAGTAATGCTGGATCTTCGGAGAATGCGGAGTATTTCTTCATTGCCATCGCTCACAGGTCCACTCTGGCCGGGAGTGGTAACAGCTAATAGGGCTCTATCTATGGGTCAAATAGAACTAAACTCTACTCATGCTAAACTGAATTGTTTGAAATAGAACTGTTTTGACATTTTGTAATATAATGGCCGAGGGATTTCGTTTTATCTTGCCTTAGGGTTTAGTTAGGCTGAGAACCTTTCGGCTCAGTGCATGGGTTAGTTAGGTGCAAACATGAGCGCAGGTGTTCACGCACGCGTGGAGCGGATGTGTCATTCAGAGATGTCACAATAAAAATACCAGATAGAAGATGTGACCAGGAATATGAGTGACGTCACGCACTGGAAGCGTGGGCTGAGATTTGAGAAAAGTTAGTTTGTTGAAATTGAGACCTGGGCGAGGCCAGACGAATTTGTGCGCTACGGGTGCCGCACGTGATGGGGGCAGATGGAAAAGTCAGCATGGAAAGATTGTATCTCTCTCCTTATGTCGAAAAACCTTTTAACTGAAAGGTAATAAAAAGTTTCGTACCTGAACTAAGAAGTCGTAAGTGTTTTTGTGTTTCGGGATTCCTATGTCATATCTATGTGCGTTACAAACATTCTATGTACGTTTCACATATCTGTATCATGGATATGTTACAATTTAACCGTGTGTAAACAAAAGTTATACTTATACTAAACAGAATTAGCTGAATTTGAACTGCTTGACTAAACTGAATAGCTTGAAATAGAAATGTTTTCCACAATTAAACTGTATCTACATTTAAACTGAGTACTTATGCTAAACTGAATTGTTTGAAATAGAACTATTTTCATAAAAATGGATTTGGCGTTAAATAACCTACAAAGGTTGATATGCCATAAAACCCAACCAACCATCCAACTAAACTGAATTGTTTGAATTAGAACTGTTTGACTAAACTGAATAGCTTGAAATAGAAATGTTTTTGACAATCAAACTGTGTACTTATACCAAACTGAATTGTTTGTGTAATATAATGGCCGAGGGATTTCTATTATGTCTTTGGGTTTAGTTAGGCTGAGAACCTTTCGGCTCAGTGCATGGGTTACTTTAGTGCAACATTAACACAGGTGTTCGCGTGCGCGCGCCCGGGCGGAGCGGACGTGTCACTCAGAGATGTCACAATAGCCCACATTGGAAGCGGGGCTACGGAGTGCGAGTGAAGTCACGCACCGGAAGAACCCGGAGGATTCGGGAGATTTTGAAAAAGTCAGTGAGTTGAGATGAGACCTGCCTCGGGGGAAGACGGTTGGTTTTCGCTGGCTCGCGGAGACCTTTATGGCGGGTGCCACACGTGATGGGGGGCATTGCAGATGAAAAAGCCAGAATAGAAAGACTGTGCCTCCCTCTCCTTATGTCGAAGAACCTTTAAACTCAAAGGTAATAAAAAGTTTCGTACCTGAACAAAGAAGTCGTAAGTGTTTTTCGTGTTTCGAGATTCCTATGTTCTATCTTTATGGACATTCGATGTAAGTTTCACATGGCTATGGTACATTTGTAATAGAACTGTTCATTTGTATAAAAATGGATATTAAATAAAATAACCAACAAAGGTTGATATGCCATAAAAAAAATAAACAGACTGTTTCTGAAAAATCGAAATCATTTTGTAATCTGATAATTAGACCAATTCACATTCAAATGATCTACAATTTTAACAGTATAAGTCGAAACAACTCAAAATTCCACGTTTAATGTATAATCGCCTTTTCATTTTCAGTGAATGGAAATATCTATATTCGAAAAGAAAAAAAAAGCTCAAAACAGTGTGTGTAGAATTTTGAATGGTTTCCACACATGCTGTTAAAAATGCTATTAGATTACGAAGAGATAATTTTTCTGAAATACATTATATATATTGAGACGCAGACTTGGCCAAGGGGTATGTCATTAACCAGGCGTAAAGTTAGGCGGGTTTCGATCCCGGCTTGGAGCGTCTCGTGTGTCTAGCCACACTGAAGAGTGATAGAACGAAACAGGCTGTCAGTGGATGACAATATATACGCTCCCCACACTGGGGCTGAGCACTTTGGCGAGGGACTTAATGGTTGCCACTCGTATTACGTAAAGCGCTTCCAACGAATTAAGCATTTCGGTATCCGATTGCGCAAAATGTTAAAAAACAAAAGTTAATACATATGTGATAATTCCCAAGCTGACGTTGAGTCGCAGTCTTGGCTTAGGGCTATGTCATTAGCCTAACTTAAAGTTTGGCCGGTTTCGATCCCGGCTTGGAGCGTCTCGCGTGTCTAGCCACACTGATGTGTTGTGATACAACGAAACAGTCTGTCTGTGGATGACAATATATTTATATGTATATATATTGTTGTGATGCTGACCAAAGAAAGACACGGGGAACGCAAAAAGGTTGATAGGAAAAAATACATATTCAAGTAACAGAAAACAAGATATAAGTAAACCTGGTTAAACAGTAGTTAGTTGATAGGAAGCTGAGAGTCCAGTGGGGTAGTGACTATCCGTCCACTATATATATATATATATATATATCACTAACAGTTCAATTAAATATCTATATTTACCAACCCCTCCGCTCGGGAAGGATATGACACAAGGTCAATTTTTAAGCGGAGTTTAACAGGTTTCAAATCAGAGTTTTCCTTCTCCTAGACTAGTTGCCTCACCAAGGCTGAAGAAATCAGTCTGCCCTACTATTTACCCATAGCTGGAGGGAGAATAATTGGATTCATACCTTTCCCAAGATTATTAGTGCTATGTGAAATGCAATCAGTCTCGTCCAGGATTTGAACTAGTATCACCGTGTCCATTTCCTACGACAATAACCAATTAAATATCAGTCATTTTTTTACGCACAGTTAAATGATCAAACAGTTCTATTTTCAACAATTCAATTTTACATAAGTCAACAAAGTTCAATAGTTCCAAGTATTGCTATGTATCACTAACAATTCAATTAAAACATCAGCCATTTGTTTACACAGTTAAATGATCAAACAGTTCTATTTCCAACAATTCAATTTAACATAAGTCAACAAAGTTAGATAGTTTCAAGTATTGCTCTGTGTCACTAACAATTCAATTTTAACATCAGTCATTTTTTTACACACAATTAAATGATCAAACAGTTCCATTTTAAACAATTCAAATTAGCATTTATCATTTGTATGCATTCAGTTTAAATGTCAAACAGTTCTATTTGAGCCATTGATAGAACCCTATCAGGTGCTACCACTCAATGCCAGAGTAGATCTGGGAGCAATGGCACTCTCGGAGTAGCTCTGCATTCTCCAAAGCTTCAGCATTGCTGGAGCCTCAGCATCAGGTGATTTAATATCACACCCAGTATACTCTAACGGGGTGTCTTACCCCTCTGCTGAGATGCAGTCGGTGCATTCTACAGAGATGTGTGCAAACGAATGACTTATGCTAAACTGAATACTTAGAAATAGAACTGTTTCATCATTTAACTTTGTATAAACAAATGACTGACGTTTAATTGAATTGTTACTGATACATAAAAATATCTGGAACCATTTAAGTGTGCAAACAAATGACAAATAGCAGATAGAATTATTCGTATCTTAGAGCAAAACTTGAATCCATTTAATCATCTGAAAAAAAATGAGTTTAATCTCGTTTAAAAATGTTTACAAATCATTTGAATTTAACATAAAACCAAACCAAATTATATGTATTTAACATATATGTATAAAGAGGATTTTGCATGAAATAACCTACAATGGTTGATATGCCATAAAACCCAACCAAGCCAAATCATATATATCTAATTTATATGTATAAAGAGGATTTTGCATTAAATAACCTACAATGGTTGATATGCCATAAAACCCAACCAAGCCAAATCATATATATCTAATTTATATGTATAAAGAGGATTTTGCATTAAATAACCTACAATGGTTGATATGCCATAAAACCCAACCAAACCAAATCATATATATCTAATTTATATGTATAAAGAGGATTTGGCATTAAATAACCTACAATGGTTGATATGCCATAAAACCCAACCAAACCAAATCCTATATATTCAATACATATGTATAAAGAGGATTTGCCATTAAATAACCTACAATGGTTGATATGTCATAAAACCAAACCAAATCATATATATTACTATATTTGTATAAAGAGGATTTGGCATTAAACAACCCACAATACCATAAAACCCAGCCGAACTAAATCTTATATATATATATATATATATAAACATGATTTGGCATTAAATAACCTACAATGGTTGATATGCCATAAACCCCAACCAAATCAAACCAAAATGATCGGCGCAAATCAATGACAACAAATGACAGAGTATTCAAAATTATTTTTATTGAAAGATAACATTTTAGATTCTGCAATCATTTAGTCTCTAATGTGAACCAAAAATATCAAGAGAAGCCCAAGAATGCATATATCAGATGTACGCCGTTCAGCAGAAGTCATTGATGAATACGGCGTGCAAAGATGTTGTTGGTTGGTTGGTTTCTTTGTTTAATGGCATAAATAGTATATACATACGTATATACATGGATGTGTGTGTATAGTAGTGTCAGAAGGATAGCAAAACGACTAAGGAAGGCCAGGCAGATTTTAATAGATGATAAAGACACGTGTTGCAGCCCTTGAGAGTTGCGGCTGTACTGTCGGGCTGGGTTGCTTCCCGTCCCCCATCTTCACAAGAAAGAAAAGAGCCGCCAGAGTTATTTAACAGTCCAAAAGAATGACATTGTCGAAACGGCGAGAGAACAGTGCCCAACTCCATTTTTACGAGGTATCACACGGGCGCCCTGGCCCAGAAGGACTCGAAGAGAAAATAAAGAAACAGTAAGTATATTGTCAAAATTGTTTTTTTAACCCTTGTGGAGCTGACTCGTGTCGCGTATGGTTTCGGCCAACCCCTGTGGCCATGAGATCTGCTTTTTAGAAATAATGACAAAGGACTTCGGCAATCTGGCAAGACTGTTACGAAATATCGCCACGATATATATTTACCCAAACATTTGTGCGAGTAGGATACGACAGGAAGTCAATTTTGAAGCCCAGTCTAATAGGTTTAAATTCAGTGTTTTCATTTTCCTTAAGCAGTTGCCGTACCAAGCTTAAAGATTCCATTCTATCCTACAAATTACCCATAGCTGGTGGGAGAATTAGATTCATACCTTTCCATAAGGGTATAAGCGCTAAGTAAAGAATGCAAACAATCTCGTCCAGGATTTAAACACGGATCGCCGTGTCCATTTTCTACAACGGTAACCATTACACCACGAACGCTTGTGTATGTGTATGTGTGTGAACAGTGACACAACCATAAGCATATATGCATGTACTCACGCAATACATATCTGCATATATACATCTAAACACATGCATGCGCGCGCGCACACACACACAGATACACACACACACACACATATATATATATATATATATATATATATAATTTGAGTGTTCAAACGCGCACAGAAAGAGAAAAAATTAAAATGGCGTGGTTGTATACGATATTAATCATCACGAAGATTATCGCCTGAGGTCTTAATTTAACTGAGTACATTTTCGTAATTATACACAAAAAAAGAATCTCAGATGGGAAATATTTCTCATCTTGAAAATAAAATTTTCATTTTGCATCGTCAATCGGGGAAGTTGTCCTTCCGTCTTGTCTAAAGTCTTGCCAGATTGTCGATCATCCTCCTCCCACGTTTGAACTGTTTGCAAAAGGAGATCTATTAATCACTGGGGTCGGTCAAAACAGTACAAGTCACAAGATCGTATAACATAAGATGAATTTAAAGTGGTAAATCCCAGGAAGCGAACATAGTCCCGTCAACAATTCTGTCTTAAAGCGGCGCCAACCCAACTTTTACTGCTTTTGGACAGTGAGAGACATTTTTACATACTGTCACACGATATCCCACTGGGAGGAGGGAGATAAAATTACTACTCCTCGTGGTTGAATTAACAGTATCTAGCCGTCAAACAAGCGACCGTTAGGAAGGAATGTGGGTCACACAGGCGAGAGCAGATGTTGGTACTTAGTAACCTCAGGTCGCCGGACACCAGAAGGGGAGGGAGAGAGAAGCCGAATGATTGGCTGGGACCCCAAAACGGAAGTGGGGACCCCTTCCCCTCAGCGGAAGTAAATAGTAAGAAAATTAGTTTTTGGGCAGGATTCGTAGCGGGCAGACGAACCATAGCCATTTTACTCCGGGTGGAAGATAAAAGAATTACTGAGACACGAAGGACCCCAGGGTCTTCAAGCCAGTGTAAAAAAAAAAAAAAAAAAAAAAAAATAGAACAAAGTCTATTAGCCCGTGAAAGAAGAAAGATTCTCCAGTGGAACCCCGTCGAAAAATAAGATAAGTAACTTTGGGGCCATTTTCCTTTATACCCAAACTTTGCATACCACTCTCTCTCTCTCTTAATTTGAAGAAAGACAAAAGTCAAGAAAAGACATTTATATTCGTGGACTGTCCAATTATTATATGTTTTCACACTTTGAAAGTGTATATAACTGTAGTAAAGGAATTCATGTATTCTTATGTTACCACCTGGTCTAAGTTGTTCTTTGCCGTTCTACTACGAATTTGTTGTTGTCACATTTTCTTTTCAGCTTCTATTCGCCTTATGTTATCTTGCTTAGAATTGTCCTATTAATTCCTTTAAAATATCACACGGGAAACTGGAGTTGCCGACTACTACAATATAATATTATTACGACTAAAACCTATAGGCCCATATTCTTCCATTGTCTCGGGGAAGGAAGAAAGCGGCCTGGTGGGTGTGTGATAGTGTGAAATTTGGAACCCCTTGCCAGCGGCGGTCAGTCTGGCTCTAAATTGATCCCTCACGTAATATGCCAGGTCTTATATGCCTGAGAGAAAAACTCTGAACGAGGACTTATTCTATAGGGGATCAAGTGCCAACCTGCCCCGTCTTCACACGTGCGAAAATAAAGTCCCACTTTGGGATTTTTAGTCAATTTGCCGTCACAATACCCCCAGCAGGCCACCAGGCATTCGTGCCTGGTTGTCAGTTGTATTTTGAACACTTGGTCTTAGAGGGCCTCCCTCCTAGGCTTTACCTTCTTTATTTGGCGTCTGAGGCGCCCTAATAGGGGAATGCCGATAGGGTAATTCATTTTTGGACCAACTGCGCATGAGTCTCGATCGTGCATGGTCCCCACCATAAAATGGCCTTCTGTCGCCTTCTGGCTTGATGGGAAGGTCAGATATATAACGACAGTGAGAGCAGGTTCTTATAAGGAGAAATCCCTCTTAAACGAGAAATTATGAATCTACATCCCCAAGCCAAAAGTATGAATATATATATATATATATATATATATATATATATATATATATATATATTTTGTCATCCACAGACAGACTGTTTCGTTGTATCACAACTCATCAGCGTGGCTAGACACGCAAGACGCTTCAAGCTGGGTTTGAAACTCGCCCAACCTTACTCAGTATCATACTGCTCAGCCAACAGTCGACATACGTCAGCTGGGGAATACATCTTGAATAGGTTTTTCAGATTCATTCTGTAACTTCCACAGAAACTTTCGGTTTTTATTTCTTTTGGGCGGAAATCTAACATTCTGTTTCTTCAAGTGTGCATTCAATTTCAACAGGGTTCGATTATTTAAAATTAAACATAAACTGTCTGTTTATATTGACATGCTCGTACCGATGAAAATTCTAGCAACAGCCAAGTAAATATAAACGCATGATTATAATTTCTCTCTTACATATTGACACACTCATAAAAATGTCTTTTATACACACAAAATATACAACTAGAGTTAGAAAATATCAAACTGCCACATTTCACACAGGAACTTCTTCTCTATTAAGATATTTCATCATCATCATCATCATCCTGTCGTGCTGCCAGCACGGATATCCCTGATCCTCTCTCGCCACTTCTCCCTATCGTTCTTGCCCAGTCAGCTGGGGCTGTAGAATACACTGACTGCAGTAATCCCCCCCCTAACGAGTGTCCTGGATATGACACTAAACAATCTGATGGTGAGGTTCCTGCAGTGCTGGAGCTTTGGGGAATGTGGAGTACCCCTTTATTGCCATCGCTCCCAGGTCCACTCTGGCCCGGAGCGGTAGTACCTGATAGGGCCCTATCTATGGATTAAATAGAACTAACAGCATACTTATGCTAAAATGAATTGTTTGAGTAAACTGAATAGCTTGAAATAGAAATGTTTTTGACAATTAAACCGTACTTACATTTAAACTGAGTGCTTATGCTTAATTGAATTATTTGAAATAGAACTGTTTTTCGACATTAAAACTGTATTTACACTTAACTGAATTGTTTCATATAACTGCTTGAATAGTTTGAAATGGAAACGTTTTTGACAATTAAACTGTGTACTTATGCTAAACTGAATTGCTTTAAATAGAACAGATTATTTACATAAAAATGGATTTGGCGTTAAATAACCTATAAAGGTTGATATGCCATAAAACCCAACAAACCAAACCCTATCGTTTATCGCCTCTGGCAGGTCTTCAGGGCTACAACCCGGATCCTCACAGAGCTGCTGTATGCATGTTCGAGCTGGTCGTCCTGCTTTTGAACGGCCATATGTGGGGGTCCATAAGAGTACATCACTTTGATTAATATTCTCTTTTCTTAAAAATACTTTGTAATTTCTGCTTATCAAATAACTTTTCACTTAATTTAAAGAAATTTAAGATATTAATTTGTAGATCGGTGTTTTATTCATTCATTTACACCTTTGAATGCAACACACACACACACACACACACACACGCGCACATATATATATATATATATGTGTGTGTGTGTGTGTGTGGTCCCGCAGAATGTTTTCCTGGATTTGAAATTGTTACTGACCCCGCAGTAGTCGCGGTGAGTGGTATGTCTTTTAGCAGCAGCAGCAGTAGCAATCATACCATTTCAGTTGCAATCATGTTATAGAATTGTGAATATCGTACATTTCTAGGTGCAAGTCAATTCTTGAATAAAAAAAAAAAAAAAAAAAAAGGAAAGAAATTTTTAAAAGATTCAAGCATAAACACGTCTGGAAAAAAAGGAAGACGTTAAATCAAGACTTGAGCACATCTGAGCACCTTATACGGAGTTCTACAGAATGATCTGGATTCAAAATTGCCGCCGCGCAGGTGTTAGTTGCAGTAAGCGAATGGGTGGGAGGTATGTATTTGAGCAGCAGCAGCAGCCATGCAATTTAACGTGGCAGTCTTTCGTCCTAGTGAAGACTGCATAAATCCGATTGAAGCCGCCTGGCATTCGTGCTGGATGACAGAGACCGACTCACCACTGGCTTCAAGGGTCCGTCCTCCAATCTCTATCTGCTTTACAAGACCAAATCTTTTGCTTGATGTCTGAGGCACCACTTTCGGGGAATGCCTACGGGGCCAAGAATTTTTGCCTCTACCTCGCAACAGTTTTTACCTGAGCGAGGCTTCTATTATAAAACGGCCTTGTGCCATTCCAGCATGGTAGGGTGTTGAATAAATAGCCAGTATGGCGTCTCGCCGAATAACCGGTGTCCATGTTGTGATTGTTTCCGAAAGGAGATCTATTTGCCATTAGGTTTGGTCAAAAACTGTACAAATCCCTAGAAAAAAAGCCGTATAAATGAATTCCGTGAATATACTTGTTGCTTCTTTATTTCTTCTCCACAAGTACTTCCCGAAGAAAAAATATTCTTGGGTACTGTTTCCTTATTATCACGATTACTCCATACTGTTTGCGGCCTCCACTGTGTAAGCTCCGTTCGACCCACCCGAGTGCGGTAACACAATCTTTGCTACACATCGTCTGTTTCTCTCCCAATTGTTTCCTGCTTTATATTGGACCCTTGCTTCCAAAAAAGAACCCCCACATATTTTGCATGGACCTCCACAAACTAAAATACTTAAAAAATAAATAATACCCTTAACGACTGATATCTGACCATATTAGACATCTGTTTCTTACGGACATTAAAAAAACTGACCCTTTCATCTCCATACAGGATTCTTTCTCTTTCTCTTTTATCTTGCCCAGTCTGCTGAAAGGTAAGACCCCCAACCAACCAGTGTCCTGGATATGATACTAAACAATTTGACGCTGATGTTCCAGTAATGCTGGACCTTTGGGGAATGCGGAGTACCCCTTTATTGCCATCGCTTCCTGGTCCACTCTTTCCCGGAGTGGTAGCTCACGATAGAACCCTATCAATGGGTTAAATAGAACTAAACTGTGTACTTTTTCTAAACCGAATTGTTTGAATAGAACTGTTTTCGACATTTAAACTGCTTACTTATGCTAAACTGAATTTTTTAAAAATGAACTGTTTTGACATTGAAACTGCATACTGAATTGTTTGAAATGGAACAGTTTTTTGACATCGAACCTGTGTACTTATGCTAAACTGAATTGTTTGAAATAGGGCTGTTTTTTTTACATTGAAGCTGAGTACTTATGCTAAACTGAATAGTTTGAAATAGAATTTTTTGTATGCTAAACTGAATTATTTGAAATAGAGCTGTTTTTTGACATTGAAACTGCGTACTTTTGCTAAACTGAAGTGTTTGAAATAGAATTATTTATACGCATACATTTGGCATTAAATAACCTACAATTGTTGATGAGCCATAAAACAAAACAACTCCTTTCCGTTTTATCAACTGTCAAAATTTGCCTGACCTTTTTGGCAATCTCTTTAATATCATTATACACGTGCCCCGCTCCACTCCGGGGAGCACATGCCAACTTGTCAAAAAAAAAAAAAAAAGGGATTGAGGTTGGGTTTATTGTTTTGCACCTGAAGAGGACTGCCGACGAAACAATGTATATTTAATACTACCTTCCACCAGAAAGGATTTAGCACAAGGTCTTTTTATAGTGCAGGTTTTAGGGAAAAGATAAGTCGGACAATATTGGTCATAGGCTTCCTGGGTGCAATTTCAGCCAGATGATCCTGCTGTAACTTGGACTCTCAAAGTTCAATCTGAGTCCGGCACCTATGCCTGCTCATAGTTTGAACTAAACCCGAAGGTCTATTGTTATGCTCTGTTTGTCAGTGATTGTTTTCCTACCCGAAGGTGGTCCTGCTGGAGTCGGGAGCCATTCAACCTCGAATATATCATCAACCTTGACACTCCATCTGACACGAATGCCAGACGGCCCAGCTAAAAAGCCAGGAACCTGTTCTTGAGCAGGTAAGTACGAGGTGCCTTCAATAAGTTTCCAGACTTTTTTTTGTACAGCTATTTAAAATTGTCGTAGACTCTTCAGTATGTTATTGCTATACATATTATGAGATGACTGACCAATGTTTATGATTTCAGGTTCAAATGAACAGCTACAGTAGCAATTGGAATACACCCTACTAAAACCTGATTGTCACAGCTGGGGAATTTCAAAAATGCAATCTGGACGTGAGGACACTTTAGAAGAATAATATGCAATAAAATTGTTTTAAACTTGGAAAAAATGCCACAGAAACGTATGGAATGCTGTAGACTACTTTTCGACCATCTTGCATGAATCGAGCATCAGTTTTGAGGGCATAAGAGATTCAAGGAAGGCAGGGAGTCTGTGAGGGATGATGAGAGGTGTGGGTTGAGTAAGGAAGTCAATATACCAGAGTTGATTGACCGAAGGGTTAGGGTTAGGGTTACTATGTTGAGGTTTTAAGGGAGTTCAGGAAGTGATCCAATCGGAAGAGGCCAGCACTCTTCAAATCGAATCAGTGGCATTTCCACCAGGACAATGCACCAGTCCACAACTCCATCCTTGTCACAGACTATTTGACTAAGATGGGCATCAAGACAGTTCCTCAGCCTCCCTAAAGTCCAGACCTTGCTCCCTGTGACTTTTGGTTATTTCCTAAGCTCAGAGGCTGTCGTTATGAGACAATTGAGGAGATGAAAGAGGCTGTGACGAAGGTCATTGACATGCTCACACAAGAGGACTTCCATGGGGCCTTGCAGAAGTTGTTGGAACAGTAGAACAAGTGCATTGCAGCCGGAGGAGATTACTTCGAAGGGGACAAGAATTTCATGTGTGTACTATCAATAGAAGTGTTCATACGAAAAAGTCTGGAAACATATTTAAGGATCCTCGTATAGCTACTTAACGGGTGCCCCATTAACGTGCGTATGCGGCACAAGGCTGATGGAACTAAGGATGTTTTGCAAACGTTCTTTTGTATATTCTAACTAAGTGGTGAGTTTAAAATATATAATACATACATATACGTTATGTCTACGCACACTTGCACAGATATGCACACACCACACGCATATATACGAGGTGGCTTCAATAAGGCATTGTGATCAGGGATTTATACTTGTTATAGTACACTATTTTCAAATCTGAAACAAAAAAGAACACAACATTATTTTCAGAAGAATTATTAGCAGTCACATTGGTCCAGTATATATTGAAACATCCTATACTAATGGATTGCATCGATTTAGGGAGTTCTAAATGATTTTGTCATCAAATAAGTAGTGACGCCAAATATTTTTCCGCTCTTGTCCAAGGCTTGGAGGATTAATAGTTGTTATAGTATACTATTTTCAAATCTGAAATAAAAAAGAACACAACATTATTATTAGTAGAGTTATTAATTGTCATATTGGTCCCATGTATATTCACACACACACACACACACACACACACACACACACACACACACACACACACACACACACACACACACACATATATATATATATATATATATATATATTGAGACATCCTGTCAATATATATACGCTTATACGCATTTATACACTAGTAGACATACTCGCACCTACAAGTATATGCGTTACTGCACCTCAATATGGACACTCATGTTACGTTCACTATCGGACTAATGCCCTTCTGAAAGGCATGAACCTCCTTATCCTTTAACCACAAATGTCCCACGATGATGGTTTTGGCATTTAAATTACCCATGAAGATTGTTATGCCATTGAACAAAGAAACCTAATCAAACTATATGTACCCAGGAGCTGAAGAAGTTGGTTGGCTGGTTGCTTGGATTTTATGGCATATCAACCTTTGTAAGTTATTTAATGCCAAATCAATTTTTATGCAAATAATCAGTTCTATTTCAAACAATTCAGTTTAGCATGAGTACACAGTTTAACTGTGAAAAAAATTCAATTTCAAGCTATTCAGTTTAGTTAAACAGTTCTAATTCAAACAATTCAGTTTTGTATAATTATGTAATTTAGTTCTATTTGACCCATAGATAGGGCCCTATCAGGTGCTACCATTCCGGGCCAGAGCAGACCTGGGGGCGATGGCAGTGAAGGGGTGCTCCGCATTCCTCAAAGCTCCAGCATCAAATTGTTTAGTGGCATATGCAGAACACTCTTGGGGGGGGGGTCTCACCCCACCGCAAAGATTCAGTCGGTGTATTCTACAGCCCCAACCGACTTGGCAATACACACAATCCTTTGATTGCCTAATGTACCTTCTCTTACTATGTGGTCACCCATCTGAGTATTGAACATGCTCATCATTGCTTAACTCTTGAGCTCTCACGGAGACAAGTGTTTTCAACTGTCTTCTTATTTACTATTCTTATCTAAGTCTGGCAGACAATCCTTTGATTGCCTATTATACCTTCACTTACTATATGGTCACCCATCTACGCATTGAACAGGCTCATCATTGCTTAACTTTTGTAATCTGAGGGGTGGGGGAGGGAACTGGTTTCTCCAGTCTTCTTATTTAGTATACGTATGTGCAGGTTTTATGCATTTTCTATTAATGCTACATCATGAAAAAACAAAAAAACAAAAACAAAACAAAAACAAAAAACAGGTAGAAAGAGGCGGGATCTTCGTATTCGGGTGACCACCTCGCACTGTCCCTTGCAGTCATCTACCAAGAGTATTTTCAGTATCACTTGACTGTATGTTCAGGTTCCACTAGTTTAATACAAATGAGCTCTTGAAAACATGCGATGGCAGGTCGACTGTATCAAATACTGAGTTAATTTGTAATGAAACTGCAGTCCTTCTTGATCAGCCATGAGCAATATAATAATGAATTGACCTTTATAAGGCTGACCAGAACGAAAGGTCACTATGTCCAGACTGCACGTTTTAGCCAATTATTGTCGTTGTGAGATTTCGCTTTGTTTGCTCTTGGCTTTATGTTAGATTAAAATCGCTTTTTTCTTTTCCAATATTTTTTCTTTTATCCCCCCCGCCTTTTATCCCGCTCAGAAATAGCGATATTATATACCCCTTTAATATTTATTTGGCATATATTTTCACTCACATACGCTCAGTAAATGTTTTTGTTTTGTTATTTTACATAAAGGGCTCAATGATAAAAGGGTTTTGGGGTTTGGTTTCGTTTGGTTTTATGGCATATCAACTATTGTAGGTTATTTTATGCCAAATCTTGTTTATACATTGATAATTAAGATGATTTGAAAACACATTATGTTTATAACATTTTTAAACAAGCCTGAGCTAATTTATTTTTACACAAAGTTTAATGGTTTCAAGTATTGCTATGTCATCATCATCATCATCATCATCATCATCATGTCGTGCCGCTAGCACGGATATATCTGACCCTCTCTCGCCACTTCTCCTTTTCATTCATCGCTTCTGGCAGGTCTTCAGGGCTACATCCCGTATCCTCACATTGCTGCTGTATGTATGTTCGAGCTGGTCGTCCTGCTTTTGCCCGGTCACATGTGGGGGTCCATAGGAGTACATCACTTATAAGTTCGTCCCTACTTCCCCAGCAGTGTCCTGCGTGTCTGGTTCATCTAACTTGTATAGTTTTCGTGATGGGAGGCAGGTGGCCGTATAGTTGGTGCCGAAACGTTGTGGAAATAACAATAAAGATGAAGACAATAGTCCGAAAACCCTTAATGATAAAAATCAACAAGCTTTGTCTCAGAAATTTAGACAACTAAGCTCATGGTGGTTTTTACATTTCCGGCCTTACACCGGGTTGATTTTGACTCAAGATCCTTTTATTGTAGGGGAGGCTCATGCACGACTATCACAAAGAATGCTGGATCCCGTCGGCATGCCCAATTTTTGAGGCGCCTCAGGCCTCAAGCAATGAACGTAGCCCTGCAAGGTAGGTATTGCCTGAGGGACACATCCCTGGGACTAGGTCATTCAGCTCAATAATACCCACCAGATGCGAACCAGCGGCGGTACAAATCCATTGTATTGATATTTATCCTTACCTTCATCAGATAGGATTTGACACAAGGCCTTTTTAAAATTGGGGATATCGGAGGAGGAGAAGGTCACGCATGAGCCAAGATTTATCGATGCACAAAGTGCAATGAATTCATGCATGTCATTGCTTATCAAAAAGGCCAAGTGCAATGTGACTCTATGCTTGCCATTGATGCCCACCCGGCACGAATGCCAGGCAGCTTCCCGGAAAACCAGGGGTGGAACAAGCCTATGGTATTGATATTTACCCGTAGTTTCCACCAGGTATAATTTGACACAATGTTCTTTTAAAAGTGGGAATTTCGGAAAGAGGAGTTTTTGTATGAGCCGGGACTCATTCGCCGCTGGTCATAGGTTCACAAAGGCCTGAAGTCCAGGTGCAAGTGGGTCAATGCTTGATTCACTATGATCAATGTGAATCTATGCTTGTCAATGCTTATCGATTCACTGAGCCAAAAAGGCCAAGTGCAATGTGAATCTTTGCTTGTCATTGATTTTCACCTCCAGGCACGAATGCCAGGCGGCCCATCGGAAAATCAGGGCACTGGGAAGCCAGTGAAGTTAATGCTATAAAAATCCTGCATTCTGTATATGATGTGGATAATTTGCATATTTGTTTTGGCAAAACCGGTTTAACAAGTAATTGTATCGTGTTATTGATATCTAATATAACAGTTTTATTCTAAAACTTATTAAAAGCAATAATATATATAACTTTGTGTAAAAACGAATTAAAATGAAATAAAAATAAGCATAATTTTTATATGAATTCTTCTTTTTCTTTAAAACGTATCTTTGTCTCTCATTTGCAATGCATTTTTATAGTAAATATAAATCTATTATACATATAATAGCCCTATTCTGTCAGTAACACTTGCATTAATTCCTGACCATTAACAATCTCCTTCTTCCTTTTTATGCAAATGTGTGTTATGTATTCGATGGTTGTCAAAAATAAACCTTTCAACTTAAGCAATGCGGAACGTTGTTTCGAATTTGTCGATTCATTTTGACCTTGAACACGCATAAAAATATATTTGCCTTTCCGGGGTCACGTTCAGCTGAGTAATCTTGTAATTATTACAAGTGTATCACGAAAATTGGATTACAAGGTGTCAAATTCCTATGCCAAATTTCAGGACAAAAATGGATTGCAATACTAAATCTACGGTCAGATTTCTGGACAAAAAATGGATTGCAAGATCAAATCCAATGTCAAATTTCAGGAAAAAAAAATTGATTGTAAGATCAAATCCAATGTCAAATTTCAGGAAAAAAAATTGATTGTAAGATCAAATCCAATGTCAAATTTCAGGACAAAAAATTGATTGCAAGATCAAATCCAATGTCAAATTTCTGGACAAAAAATTGATTGTAAGATCAAATCCAATGTCAAATTTCAGGACAAAAAATTGATTGTAAGATCAAATCCAATGTCAAATTTCAGGACAAAAAATTGATTGTAAGATCAAATCCAATGTCAAATTTCAGGACAAAAAATTGATTGTAAGATCAAATCCAATGTCAAATTTCAGGACAAAAAATTGATTGTAAGATCAAATCCAATGTCAAATTTCAGGACAAAAAATTGATTGTAAGATCAAATCCAATGTCAAATTTCTGGACAAAAAATTGATTGTAAGATCAAATCCAATGTCAAATTTCAGGACAAAAAATTGATTGTAAGATCAAATCCAATGTCAAATTTCAGGACAAAAAATTGATTGTAAGATCAAATCCAATGTCAAATTTCAGGACAAAAAATTGATTGTAAGATCAAATCCAATGTCAAATTTCAGGACAAAAAATTGATTGTAAGATCAAATCCAATGTCAAATTTCAGGACAAAAAATTGATTGTAAGATCAAATCCAATGTCAAATTTCAGGACAAAAAATTGATTGTAAGATCAAATCCAATGTCAAATTTCTGGACAAAAAATATTATAGTATCAAAAAAATAGATTACAAGGTCAAATACCCTGTTTTATTTCTGGAGCTCCCTACCGCCAAAAAAACTGGATTGCAAAATCAAATCTTGTATCAAATTTCTGGAGAAAAATCTGAATTACAAGATCAAATTGTTTTCACTCTTGGAAATAGTGCTGGAAGTCTTTAACTGACACTGCTCTCAGTCAGATCTTTTTCTGACTATTGACATTAAACTGAGTGTGAAGCTCCAGTCTTGGTGTCGGGGAAATGTAGGGTGCTCCTTCATTGCCATTACTCTTAGGTCCACTCTGACCCAGAGAGGTAGTACCAGTTAAGGTCCCGTATATGGGTCAAATAGGAGTGTTTAATCTTTTACTAGGTATTATGATTGATATTAAATAAAATTGCTAGTTTTAAACATAAATACTTGAAACTATTTAACTGTGTTAAAACACACGTAATTCTTTTCATAAGACTGAAATGCGATCCGAATTACGAAGGTTTAGGATTAACCTATAATCTCAGGTGATTTCAGAACGTAAATCGAACATTGCTTTATGCACATGGTCGCCTTTTAGACGAGTTAATTGGAACTACTATTTTTTTTCGAATGACTTAAGATTATTTTTAAATAATCCAAAATAATTTTTTTCAATAATTTGATGAATGTAAATATTTTTTAGATATATTTTATTTGCTGATATTTCAAATGTCCACGTAAATTCGAGACGTTTGGCGGAAGCAAAAACAAAATAAAAAATCCCCCAAATAACAAAAACAATCAGTGTCATTAATTTCCTCTTATAAATGTCATCTGATTCCCAAATTTCTACCCCGCAAAAATTGTTGTTTTATCGTAATTCTGATGAAGTGATATCTCAAACACTAGAGATTTCCCAAAGGGCAGTGAGATTCCCTACCATTAGGGCAACAAAATAGCATTTTTTTGTGCTATTTTTATAATATTAGTTCAGTTTTTCTTTTCAGTGGGGTTCTAATAACTCTTATTAGTAAACATCAAATTTGAAAGTGTGAAAATCAAATTCATTTCAAACATTCTTTTTTTGAGAAATAAGATTATATATATATATATATATATATATATATATATATATATATATATATATATATATATATATATATATATAATATGTGTGCATGTATGTGTATATATATATATATATATATATATATATATATATAAATGTGTGTATATATATGTGCATATATATATATATATATATATATATATATATATATATATATATATTGTCATCCACAGACAGAACTGTTTCGTTCTATCTGAACTCATCAGTGAGGCTAGACAGGCTGTATATATATATATATATATATGTGTGTATGTATGTGCATATGTATATGTATATATGTGCGTGTGTGTATATATATATGTGTATATATATATGTGTGTATATATATGTATATATATGTATATACATATGTGTATATATATGTGCTTGTATATATGTGTACATATATGTGTGTATATATATATATACATGTTTATGTATATATGTATATATATGTATATGCATATATATATGTATATATATTTTCTTTAAGAAAAAAACCAAAGACCAGTTACTTTAGGATTATAAATATATTTCCATTCTGTTTTGTGAAACCAAAAAAAAAGAAACGAAGAAAAATATAACAGGAGTTCTTCAGATCTTATGGATAAAATGAATCAGAATAGGGTGGGGTGGGGGAATGGAAGAGGGGTGAAGAGTTATCTCCTCGTTTTTTCTTCACTTCCGTTTTTTTTATTTGTTTATTTATTTTATTCATTTTTATTTATTTAATTTTACTGTCGGTTGGAATTATGGTAATTGACCTTTTTTTTTCCGCTATTTATTTTATTTATTTTCTTTTTTAGTTAAGTTCGATAATTAACTTTTCTTTATGTTTTTTTTAATATAATAACTTTTTTGTTTGGGAAATATTAATACTTATATTAATTTCGAGCCTATTTCCTCAGTTACCTATTTTTTGTCGTGTACGTATATCAGATACGTTTTTCTTTTCTTTATTTTTATTTTATTTTATTTTAGTTCATTTATCTTATTTCTCAATTTATTTCTATGTTTTTTAGGAACAACTTTTATTTATGATAATTAGTCTATAGTTTAAATTTAATCTTATGTCTACATCTTGCTATTAATTCACATCTCTTATTTAATAACTTTTCAGGCTCGGAATAAGTCATTATTTGTATCTTTTCTTCTAAGCACAGGTTACATCTACCGTCAAAACATTTTGGAGTATTTGACTTTTCAATATAGACCATTGAATCTGAGGGGTTAACCCTTTATTTTTCAAACTCCAGAATTGCTTAGATAGTGCTGTTTGGTGTTTCAGATGTTCGTGGGAAAAATAATATTTGTGATTTGCGTATCTCATTTTCCATTTCGTGGAGGAAATTCCGATATAAGTTTTTCTATCCATTATATTCTCTTTTGGGTAAATTATTCCTTGATATACAACATTATTTAAGTCACATAATACATTCATAGGACAATTGTTTCGAGTTTGACAATTACATTCGTTTTTTATACCGTTATTATTATTATTATTATTATTTGTTCGGTCCTGAAAGTCCTTAATTATCTCTTTATTATGATTATTGATTATTTGAAAAATATTTTTCGTGCAAGAGTGACTAATTCTTAATGTTTTTCTATTAAATATTTTAAGCAGTTTATTATCATGTTTAAAATGCTTATCTATTAGTTTCTCTACCAGGAAAATTTAAATGTTCAGTTTTTGAATGATTTTCTTGTCCTGAATGAATTACTCCCAACTCTGGTTTAACTGGACCGAATAATACCTATATATATATATATATATATATATATATATATATATATATATATATGTGCGTGCATATATATATATATATAAATGAGTGTATATATATATGAGTATATATATGTGTATATATATGTATATATGTGTATATATATATATATGTGCGTGTATATATAAATATATATGTATATATATGTGTGTGTATATATATATATATATACTTTATATATGTATAGATAAGTATATATATATATATATATATAAATCTTAGTTGTAGGTCCAAAGAAAGAAAAATATGTTTTAAAATAGGTAGGTCCACGAAGAGATTTGTATTTTTTGAATTTATTTATTTATTTTGTTTTTACATAAGAGTTGTATATGTGCCCGTTTCCAGCTTGTTGCTTTCGTCAGAGAACACATATGGCACAAGGCCTCGTTAATGGGGTACTCAATGAGACTTTAACTCACTATTGTTCACATTCATATTCTGCTTCATATTCTGGAAATGCCCATAGGGAGATATCAACGAATAACGCGACCTACTACAAAACCTACACCTTAGAAATAAAAATTTACTATGGTATACAGCTCAAAAGAATAACCATTTTTAGACATCCTCATAAAAAACGTAAATGGCCAAATCATCACAAACCAACAGACACCCAACAATACCTTCATTTCAAAAGCCACCCCCCCCAAAAACTGTATAAAATCAATCCCTTACACGCTAGCACTTAGAATACGCACAATAAACACCGATAAAAAAAAAAGAATTAGAAAAAAAACACGCCCCAAAGAACTACTCACTACATCAGAGAGGATATCCAACAACTCTAATAAATAAAAGGTTGAATTTGCAGAAAAATACCCCAAAGAGAATTAAGGAACCCGCAAAAGCACAACAACAAGAAACCCCCTAGCATACGTCGCAACCCACGACAAAAATAATCCAGAACTATTTAGAGAAATAATGAAAAATCTAGAAGAAATTAAAAACAAGGACAAAATCAAAGAAATACTAGACACAAAATTAATTAAAAGCCAGAGACCACCCAAAAATCTAAAAAGTATACTCACCTCTTCTACATTCGGAGAAAATACAACACAAGGAGTTACCAAATGCAAAAATAAACGACGCAAAATATGTCATATAATTATAGAAGGTAAATCCTAGACATTTAAAAACCCGGAAACCAAATTCAAAATAAATACAAACTTAAGCTGTAACTCCATAAACGTAGTCTACATAATTGAATGTAGCGAATACAAAGAAATATACATAGGGTCAGCAGAGGCACTTAATACAAGGACATCACTACACAAGAGTAATATCAAAATGGAAGAAAACAGAAAATCAAATGTTTCGAAACACTTAAAAAAATGTAGGGAAGGTAAATTGAAAATAATGCCAATTTATCAAACCAACGACTGCACATTACTTCAAATAAAGGAAAAGAATTTTATAGATAAATTTAAACCAAAGATGAATAAAACATGAATCGTACACACACACAAATGGAAATACACACACACACACACACACACACACACACACACACACACACACACACACACACACACACACACACACACACACACACTTATATATATATATACACACACAAAACTTAAGTAAGTAAAACCATTCAAATTACAATCACGAGTAAGTTAAAATCTCATTGAATACCCGTTAACTAGACCTTGTGCCAGATATGTTCTCTGACGAAAGCATCAAACTGGGAACACACACACACACACACACACAAACACACACACATATATGTATATGTATATATACGCACATACACAAATACATACATAGATATGTGCATATTTATACACAGAAAAACTATTAGGAAAAAATGTTACCAGTAAATTTAAAACCACACTGCCACACATACATAAAACATCTCCAAGACACACACACACACACAGAAGAAAAATAACAGTCAGTGAAACTCAAAACCACTCTAACGCACGCGCACACACACACACACACTCTCTCTCTCACACACGGAACGACAAAAACAAATTAAATATCAAAGAGGGGTAAAGCAGACTAAAGTAAACACACTCTAAGAAAAAGAGGGGATGACCTCTATATAAAACCCATAAACAACTGAAAAACATTCAAAACAGCGAACAAGAGTGAGTTCAAGTCTCATTGAATACCCCATGAACAAGGCCTTGTGCCATATACGTTCTCTGACGAGAGCAACAAGCTGGAAACATACACATTTTTAATGCATATGCAAGAACAAAATAAATAAATTCAAAAAATAATGTTGTAATGGTTGAAGTGATGGACAGCAGAATCGTTGTAAGCGAGGTCGTACTCCAGTCGCGCTAATACGTTCATTTTTGGGCAAATACCCTTGGTAAAGGTAGGAACCCCCTTATCCTCCCAGCTACGGGTTAAATAGTACCACTACTGTTCTAGGAGAATTGTTTTGGCATTAAATGACCGACGAATGTTGATATCCTATCAAATCTACTCTGAACAGAATCGAAATAAATCTATTATCCTGATGTAAACGAATATTGTTTTGTTTCTTGAAATAATATTATTTTCTCGGTGAATTTATTTACATTGAGCTCTTTACCGGGAATATTTAAATATTCGAAATTTGAATAATTTACTTATCCTTACAGAATTGTTCCCTACTCCCGGATTTACTGGATTGAAGAATACCTTATATATATATATATATATATATATATATATATATATATATATATATATGTGTGTGTGTGTGTGTGTGTGTGTGTGTGGTCCGGGAGACCAGGATTCAATCCCAGGTTAAGTCATACCAAAGACTAAAAAAATGGTACTTGATGCCGCCTTGCTTAACACTCAGCACTATAAGGTGATGATCAAAGGTAAAGTGGAGCAACCCAGGGAATGGAGTAGCGCCCTCCCCTACACCTCGTTGTAATAGCTATTGAAAAGGGAACTGTTACGTCTGGGAGTCTCGGAACACCATAACTGATAATGTGTCTTGCAGAAGATCTAATCCCAAGACGAATATTGTGTGTGTGTGTGTGTGTGTGTGTGTGTAACACATTGATGACTGACATAGTAGTGGCAAAACGAATAGAGTACTCACAGGTGACTTGACTAGAACATTTATTTACAAGGACAAACACATTTTCATGGTACACAATACATCTATCAATATGGGTTGAGCTGTGTATCAGAGCTCTCTCGGGAAAAGGTAAATTAATTTCATATTTGTTTTCCCGGATTTGAAGTCATCCTTCCTTCGCCCTGCCACCCGTAATCTCGTCCCGTTCTCGCATATTCACACGATAACTCAAAACAGTAGGGGTCAAAAGGGAGTATGTAACTCCGCCTGAAACAGAAAAAGGTTTAGCTCCCTTTGACCGTTAGATCGTCCTAACAGGAACCTTCGGCTCACCCTCGACTTTACTTACTTCTATATAAGATGAGTACGAATGAGAAAAGTGTGCAAGAAAAAGTACTCTGTGAAAAGCAGGCACGAGGGACATACGGTAAGTTTCCAGACTTTTCGAATGGGCATTTAGAATTATCGTAGACTCTTAAAAATTCACTGTTATTGCTATACATCTTATGAGATGACAGACCAATATTTATGATTTCAGGTTCAAATGAACAGCTACAGCAGCAATTGGAATACACCCTACTAAAGCATGATTGTCACAATTGGTGAATTTCAAAAATACAATCTGACACTTTAGAAGAATGATATGCAATAAAATTGTGTTTTAAACTTGGAAAAAAGGCCACAGAAACGTATGGAATGCTTCAGACTGCTTTTCGACCATCTTGCATGAATTGAACATCAATTTTTGAATGGCATAAGAGATTCAAGGAAGGCAGGGAGTCTGTGAGGGATGATGAGAGGTGTGGGAGGACTAAGGAAGTCAATACACCAGAGTGTTAGGGTTAGGGTTACTATGTTGAGGTTTTAAGGGTGTTCAGGAAGAGATCCTGTCGGAAGAGGCCAGCACTCTTCAAATCGGGTCAGTGGCATTTCCACCAGGACAATGCACCAGTCCACAACTCCATCCTTGTCACAGACTATTTGACTAAGATGGGCATCAAGACAGTTCTTCAGCCTCCCTAAAGTTCAGACCTTGTTTCCTGTGACTTTTGGTTATTTCCTAAGCTCAGATGCTGTTGTTATGAGACAATTGAGGAGATGAAAGAGGCTGTGACGAAGGTCATTGATATGCTCAGACAAGAGGACTTCCATGGGTCCTTCCAGAAGTTGTTGGAACGGTAGAACAAGTGCATTGCAGCCGGAGGAGATTACTTCGAAGGGGACAAGAGTTTCATGTGTGTACTATCAATAAAAGTGCCTATACGAAAAAACTCTGGAAACTTATTTAATGATCCCCATAAATAAATAATGTTTAAGATATGAGTCAAACTAAGTTTGATGGACTCGATTAAACTCTGATATAAAGGGTTATCAAAAGATATTTCAAAATTCTTATAATTCGTTTCCTTTTAGGAGTTTTTACAAGAAATGAATATGAGAAAAATGCGTGAGGCAGGGAGTTTCGTTTAAAATTCAATAAGGACACTGGCATTCGCCATCAGCTTCGCAAATCTCCTTTGAACCGCATCAACTGATTTCACAAGGAACTCTTATACATAGGATAGAAGATATAACTTCCTGTATTTGTCCTTCAAGATCTTCAAAAGTCGTTGGTTTTGCAAAGTAGACTTGCTCCTTTAACCAATCCACTCCCCCCAAAAAAAGTAACGGGGTGTTAAGTCAGGGTTTCTGATTGCGGACTACAACGATTCATCCCCCTCCCTGAGAAGTGGGCATTCACGAGCATCGATACCAGAATGTGGATTATCGTCATCTAGCATAAAAACAAATCTTTCAATATTCTCCCAAGTACAAATACCTGGCCAGATTTTATCTTGGAACATGGTGAGGTACCTTTCAGCATTCGAAAGAGGTACTTTTCAATCACCCTATATATATATATATATATATGTATATATATAAAGTAATAAAGCCCACAGAGTCAGACCAGTCTACTTAGGTTTCATCTACTGGATCTTCAGGAAGAATATATATATATATATATATATACTGATAATTCCTTATAAACCTTATTCATATTTACCAAACCCCTCCGCTCAGGCAGGATATGACACAAGGTCAATTTTTTTAAGCGGAGTTTAACAGGTTTGAATTCAGAGTTTTCCTTCTCCTAGACTAGTTGCCTCACCAAGGCTGAAGAACCTAGTCTGCCCTACTATTCACCCATAGATGGAGGGAGAATATTTGTATTCATACCTTTCCCAAGGGTATTAGTGCTATGTGAAAATGCAATCAGTCAGGTCCAGGATTTGAACTCGTGTCGCCGTGTCCATATCCTGCGACGATAACCATTACACTACGGGCACTTTATTCCTTATAAACCTTATAAACCTTATATATATATATATATATATATATATATATATATATATATATATATATATATATATATATATATATATATATATATATATATATATATATATATATATATATATATATATATATATATATATATATATATATATATATATATATATATATATATATATTATATATATATATATATAACAACAGTGTATGATTGGGTTGTCACAATCACTTGGGTTGGTGGCAGACCAAATGTGGGGTAATTTGGAGAGTGCTCAATATCTGTAATAGAGGTATTATATGATATAATAATAAATAAATATATATATCAGTTTTTATATATAATTAATAGCATGGATGCTTATCTGAGACCACTGATTTCATGCTTTCTTTATACGACGAAAAATTCATTTCCTGCCTGATGATTGTTGTATAGAGAAGGCATGAAACCAGTAGTCGCAGATAAGCGTCCATGCTATTAAAGATAATTTAAAACTAATATAAATTTATTATATATATATATATATATATATATATGCCAAACTGATACATATTCATCTAAATAGATCATTTGTCATGTATACTTTGTTAATTTTCTTGGCGTCACTTTCGTTTTGGACACCGACACGTGGTAACCTTACGAAAAATCGAATAACCAACCGTTTTACATCAATATCGAATTTGATCATTCATCAGCTCATTACGAAACATTTTTATAAAACTATAGCTCGTTGGCTGGCAACAAATTCCTGCAATATTAGTATTAAAATTAGTTGTAGAAGCTATTGAAACGGGAGCTTTCGGGTCGCTCCCGACTATGGTAGGTCAACAATATATATATATATATATATATATATATATATATATGAACAGAATTTAGCATTAATTGACTATCATGGGTTGATTGGAGGTGCCCGTAGTGTAATGGTTATCGTCGCAGGATATGGACACGGCGACACGAGTTCAAATCCTGGACCTGACTGATTGCATTTTCACATAGCACTAATACCCTTGGGAAAGGTATGAATACAAATATTCTCCCTCCATCTATGGGTAAATAGTAGGGCAGACTAGGTTCTTCAGCCTTGGTTAGGCAACTAGTCTAGGAGAAGGAAAACTGTGAATTCAAACCTGTGAAACTCCGCTTAAAAATTGACCTTGTGTCATATCCTGCCCGAGCGGAGGGGTTGGTAAATAGTATCATGATAAGCCATCAAACCAATTATCTTAACCAAACCCTTTTTAACTTAATTACCAACCGATATACATTAATATCGAATCGGATTATCGACCCACCGTTACAAAATTTATTAAAAAATCTATTGCACAAAGTCTAGTTACAAATTCTACCAATATTAGTAAGTATTTTCGGCAAAGCGAATGCAGATTATGAAACAGCCCTCAAAAATTGCGGACTATACATAAAACAGAACTCTACACCAAACAACAACAACAATGACAAAAAGTGAGTAAAGTTGGTGACCTTAGTCGAGGGTGAACCGAAGGCTCCCTTTTAAATAGCTACTGCACCGAGGCGTAGGGAAGGGCGCTACTCCTTTCTCTGGGTTTTTCTACTTTACCTTTGATCCCTGCCTTATAATGCTGAGTGTTAAGCAAGGCGGCATCAAGTACCATTTTTTAAGTCTTCGGTATGACTTGACCTGCAAATGAGCCAAGGTCACCTGGACCATTAGCGAACACTCTACTCATAAGGCCAATGGCCTGGTTATTAATAATAATAATAATAAAAAGAAAGAAAAAGAGAAATATTCTAGATTTCAACCCCCTCCCCACTAATTTGAAAAATGTCAAACAAATGACCAGAAAATAATTTTCAGATTAAAAAAACCTTGGAAACAACTACAGTGAATAAAGAGTCTTTAACACCCGCCCCCCAAAAAAGCTAAACAAAAAAAAAAATAATTTAAGCATAATTTAGAAATATTAAAGGAAAAGGATGATAGCCAGATTAATAGATGCTGCTGCAGGCATAAAAATAGATGCCCTGTGAATGGTAAATGTTTAATCAATAAAATATACAACGTCACAAGCAAGGAAGTAGACAACAACGAAAACCGACATGTCAGTGAACTGAATTATAAATCACAAGTTTGGTTGAGTCTAATGGCATATCAACCCTTGTGGGTTATTCAATGTCAAATCCTATATATTCAGAGAGAGAGAGAGAGAGAGAGAGAGAAATACATATATATATATATATGGAAAAATTCTCAGTAGATCTCTCCTTCAGCTTGGATTACCTTGTTATCAATTTTTCTCTATATTGTCGGATTTTACTCTCTCTCTCTCTCTCAGCCGACCGTAGTCGAAAGCGACTCGAAGGTTTTCTTTCCAATATCTACTAGGGGAGGGTGCTACTTCTTTCCTCGAATTGGCCAAATTACCCTTAATCTGTACCTTATAATGCTAATTGCTAAGCAAGGAGGAAGCAAGTGCCAATCTTTTGGGACTTTGTTATGACTCGACCTGGAATTGAACCCCAGTTACCCGGACCGTCGGCGATCACTTCAACCATTATGCCAATAGTTGTAGGTAATTTTTGGAAGCTCATTTTTGGAACACAGTTAAATGGTTTGTTGTTTGCACACTTTTAAATGGTTTCAAGTATTGCAATCTACCACAATTACTTCTATTTGTACAGAGTTGGATGTTTGGAAATATTGTAATCTAAGCACAAATACTTCAATTTGTACACAGTTGGATATTTGGAAGTGTTGTTATCTAAGACAAGTACTTATATTTTTACCCAATTGGATATTTGGAAGTATTGTTATCTAACACAAGTCGTTCTTTTTGTATATATTTGGATTTTTTGAAGTATTGTAATCTAAGCACAAATACTTCAATTTGTACACAGTTGGATATTTGGAAGAATTGTTATCTAACACAAATACTTCTATTTGTACACATTTAGATGTTTTGATGTCCTGTTATCTTCCACAATACTTCTATTTGTACGTTGTCGGAAGTTTAGAAGTATTTTTTTGGAAAGACTTATTTGTCAGTAGGATTTTACCTGTTATCTTGATCCAACCTGGCTCAGTGCGTGTGAGCAAACTCATACAAGATATAGAGAAAAGACGAGTGAGTGGTTTTTTTACCTTTATAATTGGTCGCGACTGGGAGGGAAGTGACGTAATTCGTTTCTCATTGACCAATTCCATTTTAAAAACTCATTAGCAGTAGCATTTTAAAAGAAAAACTTTTTTTGAGGTGTGAGCTGTGTGATTTAGTGTGCTTGGCGAATTTTTTTTACTGCAGGATCGCTGGCTGGAACAATAGTTTCTGTAGGGTCGCTTGGGAAAGCAAGTATGATGTTGGAAGACCCGAAACTTGTAAGGACTCCAAGAACATCACTGATGAGGCGATTCTGGGCACTTTTTTTTTAAAGTGTGCGACTACAAGTATTGTTATCTAAGACAAGTACTTCTATTTGTATACAGTTGGATATTTTGAAGTATTATTATCTAAAACAAATACTTCAATTTGTACATAGTTAATTGGTATCAAATATTGCAATCTAACTCTAAAAGTTCTATTTGTACACCGTAAGATGCTTTTAAGCTTTAATATCTAACACAAATATTTCTATTTGGACACTGTTAAATGGTTTTCAATTATTTCTATTTAACACTAACAATTCTTTCCAATATTGATCTTTTTTTTTGCACACAGTCAAATGATTAAATACTTCTATTCGACGCATAGATGGAACTCTCACAAGTACTAGCACTCCAGGTCATAGTGGATCTGGGAGTAATGACAATGAAGATATACTACACATTCTCAGAAGCTTCTGGACTGAAGTAATACCATCAAATGGTTTTATATCATAAATAAGACATTCATTGGCGGTGGAGGGCGTCTTTTCCCACAGGAGAGATGCAGTCGGCGTATTCCCAGCCGACAGTTTGGGGTAGAATCACAATCTAACCTTCAGTAACAGAAGTTGTTCTGAAGGTACTACTTTATTCGAACATGTTTGGCAAACATGTTTGGTGATATTATGAAAAGAAGCACAAGCTTACAATGTAGGTGACTCTAACTGCAGATTATATCTGGAAGAAAAATAATACGTTCTTGTACATGCTGAAAGCAATTAACTAACGATAAAAGCGATTTAATATCAAAGTGCAGGCATATGAACACATTTCTATTATGTCATATACCACCTGACTCTATTTAATTTCATGATTCATTTTCTTCATCTTTAGCCTAATATGTACAAAAAGAAAGAAGAAAAAGAAAAAAATTATCTATTCTACTCTTTTTTGTTTTTATCATTTTTCAATATATATATATATATAATTTTTTTTTGAATACTTTATTACAGATGACAGACAACGATTTGAAGGTTTTTAATGACCTTTTCTTGTTCGCGAGATGACACAAATAAAAATGAAGGCTGTTTATGTTATGGTGATCCATCTACACGATAATCCTATTTACCAACCCCTCCGCTCGGACAGGATATGACATAAGGTCACTTTTTAAACAAAGTTTAGCAGGTTTGAATTCAGAGTTTTCCTTCTCCTAGACTTGTTGCCTCATAAAGGCTGAAGAACCTAGTCTGTCCTACTATTTACCCATAGCTGGAGGGAGAATAATTGGATTCATACTTTTCCCAAGGGTATTAGTGCTATGTGAAATGCAATCAGTCTCGTCCAAGATTTGAACTCGTGTCACCGTGTCCATTTCCTACGACGATAACCATTATCTACACGATAATGAACTCTTACTCGTTCATAAATACAAACCCTATTTACCCTCAGGGAAACTTCTTCCCAGAGCTGATTTGGGACACACCTTGGTCAGCCGTGTTGGTCGCTACTCAGATCTGGCCGGGTTGGTCCTGGCTTCGCAGGTAGTCGGTTGAGGCGCATCTCGACCGGCATCCTCGAGCCTCAGGGGGGGGGGGCGTTCCCCCAGGCTCTAACCCACCTTGGAGGAGCTAGGTTTATCGCCAGACGCTTGAGGCTACCCTTTTTAGGGAAATGCCGACGGGACCAGAGGCTTTTTGGAGCCGTCAGGCGTGTCAGGGTTACGGCCCTACGCCCGGACCAACCCTCAAAAGTTCTTATGCCACGCCCGTCCGCTTGGTGGGACGTACGACAAATACCGACTTCCTTCCAACAGTCGAACCTAACAGTTTCGAACGGACACTTCTAACTGCTGTACGAACACTCTTATTTTGTATATATTTTTTGTTTACTGCATACACTTGTTCCACCTACTTTCTCTTCTTCCGTGTCTTCTTTCTGGCCACTAACAGGGCACAACAGTTTAGTAATTGTCCGAAATCTATAATGTTATTGTCCGAGTACTTTCTACATTCGTTGGTCGTTCTCAAAGGAGCCGGCGACACCACGTCGTAGATTATGAAAAATTTTATAATGAAAATTTTGAACAAGACTGTTCATCACGAACAGCTGACATCGTTCTTGAATACGCCGCTCGTTGTTATTTGTTTGAGGTTTGCGTTGTTAGCTTTTATGGCATATCAAACCTTGTAGGTTATTTAATGCCGAATCATCTTTATACGTATCATAAATGATTTGTAAACGCATGTTTGTAGAAAACATTTTTAAATGAGTCAAGGAACTCACAATGTTGTTGTTGTTTTCGCCTTTGGTGTAAGGAGAAATGGGAATGTCTTTGCTAGACAGCGTGGCGCCTCTCAGGTTTTTGTGGAGTAAGGGAACAGTCCAATAGCGTAGCGTAGTTTCGTTGTTGTTAGCGGCGAACTTTCTGGTGAATTGGTCCATCGCTTTCTTTTTATAACTCCTAAGAGGATCAAAACGGGTATGAATGCTTTTTTTTGGTGGTGGGGGGAAGTACTTGATTGGTTAAAAAATCTATGGGCGCGAATTTTGTGTATTGTGGTTTGGATCCTTTTTTTCTAGAATGTTCTAATGTTTGTTGATTGGTTTAAAAATGTGAGTGCGAATTTTGTGTATGTATATGAAATTTACGCTACAGTTTTATTCGCACATAAGTAAATTGTTTCCAGCATCGCTAAGTAGGCACACAGTGAAAGAGTTTCAAGTATTGCTAATCAACACTAATAATCTATACAACACATTTGTTAACTCGGTTAAGTTGTTCCAACTATTGCAATGTATCACTAACAATTCAATTAAACATCAGTCTTTTGTTTACACAGTTAAATGATCTAACAGTTCTATTTCAAACAATTCAATTTAGCATAAGTCAACAAATTGTTCCAAGTATTGCGTTGTATCTATAACAATTCAATTAAACATCAGTCATTTGTTTACGCAGTTAAATGATCTAACAGTTCTATTTCAAACAGTTCAATTTAGCATAAGTCAACAAATTGTTCCAAGTATTGCGTTGTATCTATAACAATTCAATTAAACATCAGTCATTTGTTTACACAATTAAATGATCTAACAGTTCTATTTCAAACAATTCAATTTAGCATAAGTCAACAAAGCTAAATTGTTCCAAGTATTGCCATATATCTCTAACAATTCAATTAAACATCAGTCATTTGCTTGCACAGATTTTAAATGGTCAAACAGTTAATTTTAACCAATAGATAGGACCCTCTCAGATGCTGCTATCCTGGGTCAGAGTCATACATAGGATACCTATTGGGAGAGTCTTACCCTCTGTAGAGATGCAGTTGGCGTATGTTACAGCCCCAACCGACCGGGCTAGATACTTGTTTGAATGTGTAGAATTCACTGATCAGGATCACGTGACTATGATTCACCGAGGCTGTGAAATTATGCACCAGTGTTAGATGCATTTAAGTATCGTAGCTTCTAAATTAAAAGAGATTCTGTTAAGTGTTGGGTGTCTGTATTTTTTATAACTATGGCTTCTAGTATTTGGAGCATATATATATATATATATATATATATATGTGCGTGTGTGTGTGTGTGTGTGTGTGTAAGACTTTGATGAGAAGAAGACTACGTCCATGAGAATGAGAGAAAATGGAAGAAGAAGAAGAAGAAGAAGAAGAATATTATTTTAAGAGAAGAAGAAGAAGAAGAAGAAGAAGAAGAA
>OY757924.1:13914196-13926696 GCA_963585895.1 Sepioteuthis lessoniana
TACAAATTGCCCGACTTATCCGACTTTACAAATATGCTGTCGGACTCCTTAAATCTCCTCATATCCTCATACATATTTTGCTGAGTATTATTGCGCATTTTCCTAAACTTTATCTCCTTAACCATTCCTATCATTTCAGCCTCAAACTTGTCCATCTCTTTGATATTGGGGGGTGTTTCCTAGTTCTAAACCCATATTTCTCCCCTCCCTCCTTTTCCGTACAGTTGATCGTATTGAGAAAAAAATATGCCTTCCACCTCATATTCTTTATAAAAGATTCTATCCTTCTCAACAGAACTAACTTATACTGATGCCTAATAGGTATTGGCATGTTTTTATATGAATAATTTATATTCGCTCTCTCCATAGTAACAAGAGCAGAGAAAGTGCTCAATGGAAAAACACCAGAGCTTAAATATTTACTAATCTAATATCTACCAGCATTTACGGTACCAGAAAAAAAACATACATACCCCTCATATATATATATATATATGGGGGATATGTATGTATAAGTCGCTGGAGATTTGAAAAGCTGCCCCTTGAAAATAACGCTGTGAAAAATTCCACTCACAAATAAACCAGTCAAGTCGTGGATAATTTGAAACACACTCCCTCCAAACGTTATCAAAACGCATTAAAACAGGTGTTCTCACGATATATATATATATATATATATATATATATATAGATAGATAGATAGATAGATAGATTGCACCAACCAAAGACAGTTTAATCCTTCTTCTGGATACTGGATATGCTACTCCCACAGTACATGGTTAAGATATACATATATATTGGAAATTACAATCAGGCTAAATTCTTACACTGTCTAACAAGAGTAACATAGGTAAATGAAAAAACAAAAAATTTCCGAATCTTTTTATTTTAAAATATCTAGTTTTCTCCCGTTTGACCAATATATATATATATATATATATATAACCCAAAGGCTCCCTTTTCCATAGCTACTACTCCGAAGTGTAGGGGAGGGCGCTACTTCTTTCCTCGGATTGGTCTACTTACCCTTGATCCGTACCTTAAAATGCTGTGTTAAGCAAGGCGCCATCAAGCACCTTTTTTGGGAGGTGCCCGTGGTGTAGTCGTTATCGTCGTAGGAATTGGACACGGCGATACGAGTTCAAATCCTGGACGAGACTGATTGCATTTCACATAGCACTAATACCCTTGGGAAAGGTATGAATCCAATTATTCTCCCTCCAGCTATGGGTAAATAGTAGGACAGACTAGGTTCTTCAGCCTTGGTTAGGCAACTAGTCTAGGAGAAGGAAAACTCTGAATTCAAACCTGTTAAACTCCGCTTAAAAACTGACCTTGTGTCATATCCTGCCCGAGCGGAGGGGTTGGTAAATAGTATCAAGCACCTTTTTTGCGTCTTTAGTATGACTTGACCAAGGATTAAACCTTGGTCTTCGGGGCTATTGGCGAACACTCTAACCACTCGGTTAATGGGCCAATATATATATATATATATATATATATATATATATAGTTGGCCACCTTAGTCGGGGGTGACTCGAATGCTCCTCTTCAATAGCTACCACACCGCCGTGTAGGGGAGGGTGTTACTCTATTTTACTTTAAAATATATATATATATATATATATATATATATATAATTCATTATTATTTATTTTGGTGAAGCATTGTCAATTATTTTTTTTTACCTTTGTTAGAGTATAGACTGGTGAGATCTATAAGTGATATGTTGGGTAGCATTCGAATTAAGTGTTAAGCCGTTTGACTTAATTAACGTTTGCTGAACTGAAATTTAGGCAAGAAAAATGACAGAAAGGCGAAGTTTACGTAAGCTGTTCAGAAATTTTTTTTTCATTTAATATCATTTAATTTCAAATTAAATATATCAATATCTATCTATCCATCAATTTATCTATCAATATATATATATATATATATATGATAACCAAATATTTAATTAGATATTGATTAAATAATTATATATATATATATATATATAAATGTGTGTGTGTGTGTGTGTGTATTATTCGGTCCAGTTAAACCGGAGTTGGGAGTAATTCCACCAGGACAAAAAGACATTCAACAGGGAACATTTAAATTTTCCTGGTAAAGAGCTCAATGAAACTGACATTACAGAGCAATAATTTCTTTAAGAAAAAAAAAAAAAACAACAGCCGGTTACTTTAGGATTATAATTTTATTTTTGGTGATTTTCGTTTATATACAAAAACCCATAACAGGATGGAAATAGATTTATAATACTAATGTGACCGGTTGTTGTTTTTTTTTCATAAAGAAAGTATATATATATATATATAAATCAAATAAAACACATACCCACACATAAATATGAGTAATATAATGGCCGCGGGATTTCGTTTTATGCCTTTGGGTTCAGTTACCTGAGAACCTTTCGGCTCAGTGCATGGGTTACTTAGGTGCAACATTAACGCAGGTGCGGACGTGTCACTCAGAGATGTCACAATAGCCTAGATGGGAAACGGGGCTAGAGAGTGCGAATGACGTCACGCACCGGAAGCGCGTGGAGGATTTGGGGAATTTTGAAGAAAGTTTGTTGAGTTGAAAACTAGACACCAAACGAGAAGGGTCGACTTTCGGGGCTCGCAGAGGCCTGACGAATTTGTGCGCTACGGGCGCCGCACGAGATGGGGGAGGAGGCGCAGATGGAAAAGCCAGAATAGAAAGAATGTGTATCTCTCTCCTCATGTCGAAGAACCTTTAAACTCAAAGGTTATAAAAAGTTTCGTACCTGCACTAAGAAGTCGTAAGTGTTTTTCGTGTTTCGAGATTCCTATGTTCTATGTATATATGTTATGAACATTCTATGTACATTTCACGTTTCCCACACGTTCATTGATATATATCTATTCTGTTTGTATTTTTATTTATATATACGCAGAAATTATATTGAATATATATATATATATATAGGTAACGATGAAATAATTCGTACATCCATCAATTTTAAATATCTTTATCTTTTTTTAAGAATCTAATATCCGTATGATGCCAGGATTTTTTTTTTACATTTTAATGAGCGCAAAATAAAAATATAAAACTCATTTTTAAAGTAATAGGCTGAATACAACAAATTTGACCGGCGGATTATGAAAAATACAAAAAGACATAATTATTTTTGCAGTTGAAAACATTGTTTTAAATTGATTGAATCATGTAAGTATAAGTAATTTACATTATTATTTTATTGATGAAGCCTTTTAGACTATTTATTCAGAAGAATATTTGTGATAATTCCAGCCAAATTAATCACGAGGTGTATAGAGTAACCCAATTATTATTCTTACATTAACAAAACGTTGCCCAGTCGGCTGGGGTTGTAGAATACACCGACTGCTTCTCTGCAGAGGGGTAAGACCTCCCCCCCATAACGAGTGTCCTGTATATGACACTAAACAATCTGATAGTGAGGTTCCAGCAATGCTGGAGCTTTGGGGAATGCGGAGTACCCCTTCAGTGCCATCGCTCCCAGGTTTAACTAACAGCATACTTATGCTAAAATGAATTGTTTGAGTAAACTGAATTGCTTGAAATAGAAATGTTTTTGACAAACCGTACTTACATTTAAACTGCTTGCTTAAGCTTAACTGACTTATTTGAAACAGAACTGTTTTTTTACATTAAAACTGTATTTACACTAAACTGAATTGTTACATATAACTGCTTGAATAGTTTGAAATGGAAATGTTTTTGACAATTAAACTGTGTATTCATGCTAAACCGAATTGTTTTAAATAGAACTTATTGTTTACATAAAAATGGATTTGGCGTTAAATAACCTACAAAGGTTGATATGCCATAAAACCCAACAAGCCAACCAACCATTAACAGAACGAAGGGGAAGACAAAAGACCTTAGCGTAGACTTAAAACAGAGAATTGTTAAGTTCCACAAGTTGGGAAATAGATACAGTACTATTTCAAACCGGTTATCCCAAGATCTATGGTACAGTCCGTGATAAAGAAGTGTAAACAGTTAGACACGACAGAGAATTTGCCTGGACGTGGAAGGAAACCCAAATCGTCACCGAAAACTGTAGGAAGACTGTGTGCGAGGTTAACATAAACCCAAGAGTTTTTTTGAAAGATATCGTCAAAAGTTTGGATAAGATGGGTATCAGTGTCAATACTTGCACAATACTTTGTTTAAATAAAAATGGATTGTATGAAAACCGCCCATGACGAACCCACTTCACCAACCATGTCACAATGTTGCTCGGTTTGATTTAACCAAAACGTTCTTGGGCAAAGAAAATTTGATTTTGGGAACAAGTTCTATGTAACAAGTACCAGCTTTTTAGACATAATTGTGTACAGAAAATTTAGTGTAAGAAAGGGGAGGCTTTCCTCCCAAAGAACACAGGGTTATACATTACAGCTGTGATGTTTATAATAACAGTGATACAAATACATATACAGATACAGGCCGATTCTGTCGTTTCAGATACGAACGTGTTTATTAATTTCTGGCTTCGGTCCGTGGCGACACGAGGAGAGAGACGCAATTTTTAAAAGCCTATGCTAACCATACTATGCTGACCCCACCCCAACGCGCGGTGCATCTTGTGATGTTTAAGATCTCAATTCATCTCTGCCGGTCGAGATCCGAAAAACTCAACCGCACGCCTCAACCGTAGAAAACTTAACTGAACCTTCATCGATCGAATCTCAACTACTGTCTTTTCAAAATCCTCAAATTCTCAGAACCATCTCTTCTGGGCACGACGTCATCCACACTCCAGCCCCTGTGGTTTATTATGAGAGATAATGATTGTCATATGTAGGGCGTAAGACTAAGAGACCCGAGTAGTAGCCTTACCGAAATAATAATAAAATATAATTAACGAAAAATGATTAATATAAAAAATCATGACCTTAATTTTATAACAACAGTGCCAACATTAAAATGTGGAGGCGGCTCGATGTCGTTTTGGGGCTGTGGTTAACTCAAGGGAGACTTCTTCAATTCATTTCAACAAGAATAATTAGGAAATCAGAAGACTATATAAACATTCTGGATTAAAATTTACAACAAACCGTGCAAAACCTTGATCTAGGTCGGCGATTTACTTTCCATCATGATAAGGATCCCAGACATACGTCTAAATCAGTGACTGCTTGGCTTCAAACAAAAAAAAGATTACAGTTCTGCCATAGCCTTCAATGAGTCCTGACTTAAATCCTATTGAAAATCTACGGCAAGAATTGAAAGTTCGGATAACTCGTCGGCCACAAAAAAAAGCAAAAAACCAAAAAAAAAAAAAAAAAAAAAAAACCTTCAGGAATTCGAACGTGTGACCATAGAAGAATAGAAGAAAATCCCAGAAAAGAGTTGTTTAAATCTCAGCAAAAGCTTTAGAAAACGATTACAGTAAGTTATAAAGATGAAAGGCCATGCTATTGATTATTAAGGTTGTGAAAATTTTTCAATTTTTCATACTGTATGAACAATTTTGTCTTTTCCCCTTTCATTAATTTTTTTCTCATATCAAGTAAATTTAACCAATCCTTCTCAAAATTGAGTTTTTTTATTTGCTTTTTTATACTTATAAAACGTTTTATGGTCTGGCATCATAATGAATGGGTTTAAAATATTCATGGGTGAACGAATAATTTCGTCGTTGACTATATATATATATAAAATGAAACGCAGTTTCTTCTAGGCATCGGTCGTGTCAATACTGCTGTATGGATGCACCACTTTGACGCTGACAAAACGGCTGGAGAAGAAGCAAGACGGCAATTACACAAGAATGTTGCGAGCAATATTAAATAAGTCCTGGCGGCAACACTCCACAAAGCACCAACTATATGGCCACCTGCCTCCCATCACGAAAACTATACAAGTTAGACGAACCAGACACACAGGACACTGCTGGAGAAGCAGGGACGAGCTCATAAGTGATGTACTCCTATGGACTCCCACATATGGCCGGGCAAAAGCAAGAGGACCAGCTCGAACTTACATACAGCAGCTATGTGAGGATACAGAATGTAGCCCTGAAGACCTGCCAGAGGCGATGAACGATAGGGAGAAGTGGCGAGAGAGGGTCAGGGATATCCGTGTTAGCGACATGATGATGATGATGATGATGATATATATACCACTCTTGATGGGGTTTCACTGAAACTAGTGGACAAGTTCACCTACCTTGGAAGCAGCGTCTTATCTACGGAAAATAACATCAATATGCGTCCAGCGAAGGACTGCTATCGATAGGTTATCGGTTATATGGAGGTCAGTCCTATCCAAGAAGCGGTCGCCTCCATACTACTATATGGACGAACCACATGGACGCTAAGTAAGCGTACAGAAAAAAAGCTTGATTACAATTGCACAAGAATGCTGCGAGCTAAATTGAACAAATCCTGGAAGCAACACCCCCCCAAAAAAAACAGCAGCTGTACGGCCACCTATCCCCTATCTCTGAAACCATCCAAATTAGACGAACAAGACATGTGGGACACTGCTGAAGAAGTAAGGACGAACTCATAAGTGATGTTCTCCTATGGACCCCTTCACATGGACGAGCAAAGGTTGGACGACCAACTAGAACTTATCTACAATTGCTCTGTACGGACACAGGATGTAGTCTAGAAGACCTGCCGGAAGCGATGGACAATAGAGACGAATGGCGAGAGAGAATTAAGGAAATCGTGCTAGTGGTATGACATGATGATACACACACACATATATATATATATATATGCAAATGGATTTATGCCATCCCCTAAGGCCTTAGCACGAAGTAAAATGAAAAGAACTTCGTTTACGTTTTAGTTTTGGGTCGCGTTTTCCATTTTAAATGAAGATAACCGTTACACTTAGTGCGCTGTGATGCGTCACCTGTGTAAATCATTTGTCACTGGTCGTGAGCGAATACAATGGAAGAACGTTATAATTCTATATGATAGATAGATAGATCGATAGATATGAAGACACTGATTTATACATATATATCTGAGAAATATACATCCATTCACACACACAGAGAAACACACACACACACACACACACACACATATATATATATATATATGCAAATGGATTTATGCCATTCCCTAAGGCCTTAGCACGAAGTAAAATGAAAAGAACTTCGTTTACATTTTAAGTTTGGGTCGCGTTTTCCATTTTAAATGAAGATAACCGTTACACTTAGTGCGCCGTGATGCGTCACCTGTGTAAATCAATTGTCACTGGTCGTGAGCGAATACAATGGAAGAACGTTATAATTCTATATGATAAATAGATAGATCGATAGATATAAAGACACTGATTTATACATATATATCTGAGAAATAAACATCTATTCACACACACAGAGAAACACACACACACACACACACACACACACACACACATATATATATATTATATGGTTGATAGGTTGATATAAAGAAAATGTCAAACTGAAAACTTTTTAGATATCTTTACGAACAAAACCTTATCTATTAAATCTCCTAATACTTATATCTGACGTTAAACATTCTCCATTGGAGGTGTTACCAAAGAAATTTAAGAAGAAATTAATTATTTTTTCCACCAATAAGTTAGAAAACATACTTTTCGAGTTATTTATATGAAAAGAATTCTTATAAGGACGGAAATATCATTAGATTTAGATTCTTTTACGAAGAAAACCGTATTATCTAATAAATCTCTATCAACTATTGGGTAGAGTTTTTTTTTTCCGTTCTCTACAGAATAACACACGATTTGATGTAGAGCTCACAAATTTACAATGCATTTTAGATAGAAACTAAATGGATTGCATTTTATTGTAAAAATCATTCCCAATGCTTTTTATGATAAAAATAATATCCAATACATTTTTATTTTAGAAGTAATTTCGGATGGATTTTTATAGTAAAAATCATTTCTAATGCATTTCTATAGTAAAATTTATTTCCAATGCTATTTTATTTCAAAAATCATTTTTAATGCATCTCAATAGTAAAATCTATTTCCAATGCCATTTTATTTCAAAAATCATTTTTAATGCATTTCTATAGTAAAATTTATTTCCAACGCAATTTTATTTCAAAAGTCATTTCTAATGCATTTCTATAGTAAAACTCATTTCAATGCATTTTTATAGTAAAAATCATTTCCAATTCATTACTAAAGTAAAACTCATTTCCAATGTATCTTTATTGTAAAAACCATTTCTAATGCATCTCTATAGTAAAAAATCATTTCCAATTTATTTTATTGTAAAAAATCATTTTTAATGCATTTCTATAGTAAAACTCGTTTTCAATGCATTTTCATAGCAAAAATAATTCCTAATGCATTTTTATAGTAAAACCATTCCCAATGCATTCTTATCGTAAAAATAATTTCTAATGCATTCTTTTAGTAAAAAAATCATTTCCAATGCATTTCTATAGTAAAACTCATTTCCAATACATTTTTTATAATAAAAATCATTTCACATGCATTTTTATTTTTTTTAATGGCATGTCACCTTTCGTGGGCTATTTAATGAGAAAAAGCAACCCCTTCTAGAAAAACAGCAGTGATACTATTTAACCCATAGCTGGCGGGGGGATAAGGGGGTTCTATAGCTTTCCCAAGGGGGTATTATGAAAGTTAGCATAATAGCGTGACTGGAGTTTGAACTCGCTTACTTTTAAGCTGTAGTCCAGCATTTTACCCATCACACCACGAAGACCACGCCCAGTTTTACATATACACATACACACACACATATATACATATATACACACATGCACACGCATCAACAGACATGCATACACACATACACATACCCACGCACCTATATATGCACACATACATATATATATATACACACGCAAATATACACACATACATATCAGCATACATATCAGCATACACATACGAGGTGCCTTCAATAAGTTTCCAGCCTTTTTTTCGTATGGACACTTTTATTGATAGTACAATGGGTCTGGGTGAGCCAGCATGCTTCCACTGGGAACTCTGTCTCTTGGTCTCTGGGTGTCTGGGTCATAGCAGTAGATCCAGCTTTCATCACAGGTCACCAGAGCATCAAGGACTGTGGGATCTGAATTGATCAGCTCGACCATCTCCCTGCTGTCATGACAATGTCTTTCTTTCCAATCCTCTCTAAGCACCCTTGGGACAAACTTGGCGCAAATCTTCCGCATCTTGTGTGTGTACAGTTCCACACTGACATCAAACTGTGCACTTATTGAGTCTATAGACACACGACGGTTCTTATCCATGAAATTCTTTATTTGGCCAATCAACTGTGATGTATTGACTTCCTTACTCCTTCCACACCTCATCCCTCACAGACTTCCTGCCTTCCTTAAATCTCTTATGCCACTCAAAATCTCATGCTCGATTCCTGCAAGATGGTCGAAAAGCTCTCTGAAGCATTTGATATGTTTCTGTGGCTTTTTTCCAAGTTTAAAACAGAATTTTATTGCATATCGTTCTTCTAAAATGTCCTCACGTCCAGATGGCATTTTTGAAATTCACCAGCTGTGACAATCATGCTTTAGTAGGGTGTATTCCAGTTGCTGCTGTAGCTGTTCATTTGAACCTGAAATCATAACAATTGGTCAGTCATCTCATATGATGTATAGCAATAACACAGGGAATTTTCAAGAGTCTACGACAATTTTAAATACCTGTACAAAAAAAGTCTGGAAACCTTTTGAACAATCCTAGTAAACATACATATATACATACATACACATACATACGTACACATATATACGCACACGCACTTAGACACACACACGCACACATATATAAGGAGGTGCATTTAAAATAACGATTTTAGTAAATTGAATCGGCGTTCCGAGTTCTATTCCTGGACGAGACTATTCATATTTCCCTTCACGCTCATGACCACGGGCAAAGTAGGAGTCTATCTGCTCTCCACTCCACCAAGCAACAGATAAATAGTAGGGCAGACTGGAAGCTTTTGCCTGTGGTAAGGCAGCTGGTCGAAGAGAAAGAAAACCCTGAATTCAATCCAGCTGTACTCCACTTAAAAATTGACCTTGTGTCATATCCTGCCCTTTTGAGGAGAGATTGGGTAAATGCATACTTAATAATATATTAGGGGTCTACTTATTTTCAAAGGTATAAAGTTTGGTAATAAATAATACATAATAATACCCGTTTTGATTGTCTTACTAGTAGACAAGTTCACTTACCTAGGAAGCAGTGTCTCATCAACCGAGACAGACATCAATAGGTGACTAGCAAAGGCATGAACAGCTATAGGCTATCGGTCATATAGAAGTCAGACCTGACCGATAAAATGAAACGCAGTTTTTTCCAAGCAGCAGTCGTGTCGATACTGCTGTATGGTTGCACTATATGGACGCTAACAAAACGCATGGAGAGAAAGCTTGAGGATAACTAGACAACAATGCTGCGAGCAATATTGAACGAGTCCTGGAGGCAGCACCCCGCAAAGCAGCAGCTGTACGGCCACTAACCATATATCACTAAAACTATCCAAGTTAGACAAATCAGACATGCAGGACACTACTGGAGAAGTGGGGACGAACTCATAAGTGACGTACTCCTGTGTACAGGATGTAGTCTTGAAGACCTACCGGAAGCGACAGACGATAGAGAAGGAGGGAGAGGGTCAGGGATATCCGTGCTGATGGCGTAACATGATGATGATTGTAAAGTCTTTATGTTTGAGGTAATGGATACTTGCTAGGTATTGATTATTACCAAGATGAATCGATAAGATGGATGATGATTAAAGACAGAGGGAAAACGAACATCTGCTGCAATGCCTAGTATATTCCTTTATTGACCAAATCCCCCGGATGTAGTAGGGGATGTAACCCCTGTGGCATCAGAGGTTATTTCACTTTTCTGTTAGTATTATTTTGTTTGCATTTATTTTTTTATTTTTTTGTAATTTGTAAGGCCCAAGGCAGGATATTTGGTCCATTTCCTTAATCTCTTTTTACCTTATTTTGGAAGAGAGCTCTATGAGTAAACAAGTGTTTCTTCTTTTTTTCCACCTCCCATAAATTTCCCCTTCTTCCTTTTTTTCCCACTTATCGCAGTCATCCACCATTTTTACACTCTATCCCTTGCCGTGTGACTCGGAGAAAGCACACAACTAACAATTGCAATATTTTTACCGTATTCTTAATTCTGGCTCGGCATAAAGCCAAGTTCTGTGAGCAATTTGATTTTATTTTGAAAATCTTGGTTCCCAGGGTGTCTTTTTGTGAGAAATTTGGTTAGCTTCTTAGAAAATAAACCTGACAGGAGTTAGGATATTACAATGCTCTTTTTTTTTTTTTTTTTTTTTAATAATGATAAGAATGACAGTTGTAGTAATAATTATCTGGGGAGGGAGTTCATTCAGTCTGTGAAGTGATTGGGATGCTTGAACCGATGGCTCGGACTCTATGTCGGAGGAGACGTCTGTTAACCTGAATGAGAGAAAAGAAAATGATGATGATTAAAGACAGAGGGAAGACGAACATCTGCTGCTATGCCTGGTATATTCCTTTATTGACCAAATCCCCCGGATGTTGTAGGGGCCGTAACCCCTGTGGCATCAGAGGTTATTTCCCTTTTGTTAGGATATTACAATGATGATGATTGTCTTATATTCCACTAGAAACAGTCAAATACTGGTATCTTTAATTTAGAAGAAAATTGGTCTGAATCTATGTATTTACCTGCCTCTCCGCATGGGTAGGGTGTGACACAAGGTCAATTTTAAGCGGATTTTTATAGGTTTAAATTCAGAGAAAACTGGTAGCCTAACCAATGTTAAAGAACACAGTGTATTCTACTATTTAGAGAGAGAATAATTAGATTGATACCTCTCCCAAGTATATAAGAGCAATGTGAAATGCTAATAGACTCATTTAGGATTTAATAAAAATGTACTTATTGTCAGATTCTGGTATGGCAACGATGAAGCCAAGAAGAAATAAAAGATATTTTAAGAGGAATAAGTTGCTGGCCAGAATGTCGTGCGACCTACTTGATTGCAAGGAAGGTCGAAATGATAAGAAGCAACAATAGAATCTACAAATGGGGCGGAATTTTTAGTAGTCAACAGAAATGAATAAGAAGGTTCCTCTTATATTTGGTCAGAAGGCTTACAAAGAAGGTACTTTTTAGAATGCTCTTTTTATGGTCTTGAGTTCACGGTGAGTTCATGGATTATTTACTTTGGGTTATCCCTCGTATCTGAGATAAGGGAGATTGGTTACAAACCAACATGATCTAAGTGCCACCCGTGCCTGGCGGGTGAAGGAAAAAGTCCTAGACGAAGACGCGTGTAGGCAGCGAGAAAGAGAACAGGTCAATATGGGATGCAAGGTGTTATACGCTTTTAATGAGATCAAGAGAGCGTCCACAGCTTCTGTTTGTGATGCCATCTGATTGGCTGAATTAATCGTCATATGACTGCTCACTGCTTGGTCCACCAGTGACCACGATGAAGACTTTGT